>JAOXYA010000020.1:25992216-26003040 GCA_028565675.1 Sorex palustris | reverse complement strand
AATAAAATTGGATTTCTGCTCATTTAAAAATAATTTTCTCTTTTAATTTCAATAATCTGCTTAAACTTTGCCCTCTTTGGAGACATCTAGTCTTCAAATGTAGTAATAAACTTTTGCAGAGTCCTTACCTTTGCAAAGGTTTGATAACAAATGACTGTTAATGGCTTTTAATAAAGTTAATCATTTTTGGTTTTGTTTGTTTGGTTTTAGGAATTCTTATTTTTATAGTTCCTTATACAAGCATAAATCAAATAAAATTTGAAAATTAAATATACTATAAAACCAATAAAATTCAAATGAACAGTATTCATTTAATTTGATAGATGTTTTCTAAAAGGGAAATGCAAATTGAACCCAAGAAACTGGAAAGATTGAAACTGTCACACATCTGAAAAATGTAAAATAATAAAACACTGACCGCTGGATGAGAGCCATTACCGACTGGATTCCATGGGATGTCAAAAGATCACGTGGCTGCCCACTTACGAGATGGTCAGACTTCTTTGTCAAGACCCTGAACGATCAGTTTGAGGCTCTTTGTGTTCCTGGAGCGAGCAGATGCCATTGGGCTACACTAGCACGCCACAGGGATGAATGGAAACGTTACTGGTGCCTGCTCGAGCAAATCAATGAGCAACGAGATGTGAAGTGATCAAGTGATCAAAAAAACACTTGAAAATATTTGATAAAGTAAAAAAAATCAACAGAAACCTTTTTCGATAGCATCTTTATTCTTTTTTTGGGGGGGTGCAAATAGTCAGGGCTTACTCCTGGTTCTGTGTTCAGGGATCATTCCTGGTAGTGTTTATGGAACGCCAAGGATCAAACTGGGGTAGTGAGAGTACCCTACTCACTGGACTATTTCTCCAGGTCCCAGCATCTTTATTCTTAATAGTTCAAAACCGGGAACACCTCAATGCTGATCAACATGCAAATGGATAAAGTAAAAGTATGTTCATTCAGAAGACTTCTACTCAGCAATAAAACTTAGAAGAATACCAAATAAACATTGATCGCCAGAAGTGACCTTTTCTTTAAATTCTCTTTATTTTTAATCGAATCACCGTGAGCTACAGTTACAAAGCTTTCATGATTGAGTTTCAGTCATACAATGATTGAACACCCATTCCCTCCGCCAGTTACATACATTTTCCACCATCAATGTCCCCAAATAGCCTAACATATTTCACAGTCCAAAGGTGTACAAATTTGATACTGAAGAATGACAGTCAAAAAATACGAGGGGCCGTGCTAACCACTCTCTGGCCCGCGGAGGTGGCCCTAGGGATTGATCCGCTGGTGCAAGGAGGGACCAACTGAATGAACACAAGAACAAGAGACAGAATGCAGTTTAGAAACAGAGAGAAAAAGGGACAGGCTTTATTGAGGGCTATATAGGGTCTGGGGCAGCCCAGTCAGAGCAGAAGCAATATAACCATAGATGGTAAGGTCAGCAACAAGAGCTTTACCTAGCATTCAAGGTAAACATTTGTATATCAAAGGGTCTTATGGCAGTAGGTGCATCCTGGAAGTCACTATAGATAAGGCCAGATAAGATAACTGACAGCCTGATGTATGTGGCTATAGATCAGGCATCCACTGAGGTCAGGAAGTCCTAGGAGACTGTCACCGATGGCTGTCCTAAGCAGTTCCTAACATGGGAACCAAGGCCAGGGTCTATGAGAGGGCTCTTGGCTTCCCACAAAAAAATATTAAGTCTTGAAAGAGCAGAAAACCTTGTATGTATACTAAAAACTTTGCAGTTCATAATGCATAACAGCCTCATAATGCATACAGCACAATTTCCTGGAATTTACTTTTGGTCATTGCACATTCAGAATCCTTTGACTATTGCCAAATTCCTTGCAAACCCCACATTCAGTTACATGGCTCCTTGCAACCCAGAATTTATGAGGCTTTTAATATATTCAACTAGACTATGGTCAAGCTATTACTATTCACCGTTTATCTTATCCTGGAATAAGTGTAGATTTTTCTTTTTTCTTTTTTTTTGCCCATCTATATCATCACTGAAGTAAGATACAGCATAGATGAGACTCCAAATTGTCCTGAATATAGGTCAGTTCTCCCATATCCACACTCCACTCTTCTTTCTACCCAGGAAACTGATATATAGGTTGTATTAATGTGCTCCTTGATTTATGAATTCCAGCAAGGTTTGCTGATTGGGCAGGGTACCAGCTGTTGATTGAGGTAAGAAACAAAGTAGGCACTTATTTTTTTTTTCTTTTTGGGCCACACCCAGCGATGCACAGGGGTTAACTCCTGGCTCTGCACTCAGGAACCACTCCTGGCGGTGCTCAGGGGACCACATGGGACGCTGGAAATCGAACCCGGGCCGCTCAGCAGCGTGCAAGGCAAATGCTCTACCCGCTGTGCCATAACTCCAGCCCCTAGGGCACTTATTTTGATAATCGATGGAGTTACCTTTTGTTGTTTATCAAACTGCCCCACGTTATGTGGTATAAAAGAATCATTTGACCAGGCTTTCAAATTGTGTGGGCCAAGAATTAAGACAGAACTCAGTAGGGATAACTCGTTACTTCATAATATTCTGGGTCTTATCTAGGGCTCAGAAGCTAAAGCGAACTTCATAGCTGCTAGCTAAAACTATTGTATCTGGGACTTGGAAAATATATGTTCAAACACATGTTTAAAAGCTGATTTTAATTATTGGTTGGGATCTCAGTTGAATTTACACCCCAAATATCTTTATTCTGCCTCTTCTGTCTTCTTCATTTGGGTAACTTTGGACTGCCTCATAGTTGGCAGCAGAGTTCCAAAAGTGAATGTCCCCAACACTGCCCTCATAACCTGTTGGTCAAAACAGCCACAAAACTCTGGCTGTTTCTAGGAGATGGAAAATAAATCAGAGTTTTATGGGATAAATATCAAGGTCAAGTATTTGGAAAGGCATGTGAGATGAAATTTTTAGTTATCTTTTTAAAAATGAATGGATCATGGAACTGGAGCGATAGCACAGCAGGGAGTGATAGCACAGCGGGTGGGGCATTTGCCTTGCATGTGGCCGAACCCAGGTTCAATTCCCAGCATCCTATATAGTCCCCTGAGCACCATCAGGGGTAATTCCTGAGTGCAGAGCCAGAAGGAACCCCTGTACATCACCGGGTGTGACCCAAAAAGAAAAAAAAAAAAAGAGTGGATCACAATTTTGAGCCTTGAAATCTGTTCGTATATATGAATATGGTTAAATTAAAAAGCCAGACCTATACATTATGCATGTAAATGTGAACAAAAGAAGTATATTATAAGCATTTTTCTGGTATCTCAAGGCCTTATTTAATGAATCACAGTGAGATACAGTTACAGACTTACAAACTTTCATGATTACATTTCAGTTACACAATGATTGAGTACCCATTCCTCCACCAGTGCCCATTCTCCACCACCAATGTTCCCAGTATCCCTCCTGACACCTCTCCCATCTCCCCACGCCCCACCCCCGCTTCTGTGGCAGACACATTACCTCTTACTCTCTCTCTCCTTTTGGGTGTTATGGTTTGCAATACCAAGTGGCCATCATGTTTGGTCCATCGTCTACTTTCAGCATGCATCTCCCATCCTGAGCGAACCCTCCAAGCATCATTTACTTAGTGGTCCCTTCTCTATCTCAGCTGCTGATTAGGGAGGGTACCAGCTGTTGATTGAGGTAGGAAACTGAAAGTAGGTACTTATTATTATTTTTTTTTGCCCAGCATGTGAGGCCGGCTTCCAAGCCATGGAACAATCCCTCCTGGCCCTTAACTCTATTATCCTTGGGTGTTAGTCTCTCATTATGTTACTTTATATTCCACAAATGAGAATGTGAATCTCTTTAAAGAAAATTTTTCTTCTCTGCATGTGTGTTTCCTATTTTATAACGCCAATAATATTGCCATTATATTCAAAGTAGTTTTCAGTGAGGTAAGAAGTCATTGAAACAATGCTAAAAAAGACAGTTAATGCTCTTTCAACAAAGCTTTTCAGAAGTTCTTCAGTAAGCATAAAAAAAACAAGGTTCTACAAATATACACAATTCACTCTAGAAATGGAATTATAAAAGTCAAAAGAGATGTTATGACTTATGTCCAACCTCATTCTTTTTTTCAGGAATGAAAACTGGAGATGAATGATTAAGGGAAATGGGCCAGAGAGATAGTAGAGTATGGGTAGAGTGTTTGCTTTGTATGCAGTCTACTCGGGTTCAATTTGCAGCATCCTATATGGTCCCCTGAGCACCACCAGGAGTAATTCCTGAGCTCAGAGCCACAAATAACCCCTGAGCATCACCAGATGTGACCCTAAAGCAAGATTAAGTGATATACTATAGGTCTGTGCTATTTGGACTTCTGATTTATGGCATATTGGAAATATGTTCCACCCAAAACAACACTATTCTTAGAGGTGTATTTAAAAATTTTAATTTCTATTTTGAAATATTAGTGTGGCCCTATGCAGCTGTAAAAAAAGAGATAAATGTTGAGTGCCTTTTACTCAGTTTCCCTTCAGCAATTACATCTTTCAAAACTGAGGTACTATGTTATAACCAGGATATTGACTTTGATATCAAAATCAGTGTTTTTAAAAATACTTAACATGAGCAATTTTTATATATTTATACCCCTGCTCACACTTTGATGTCTTATTTGCCAAAGTTCCAGTCTTTTACATTCCTAGAAGAAAACCCACTTGTCCACCATATTTTAGCTCCACTGACTTGCTGCCAGCACCTTGAGTTTGTCCAACTCTTCTTTGGAAAACTAAGCCATTGGTTTCAGAGATTGCTGGTCATAGTATACACTATAACATAAATTTCATGAGACCAAGGAGTTTGTGTCTTTTCTCACTCAAAGTCCTGAAATCTAGGCTAAGTACAAAGTATGAAGTAACTCCTCAGATTTTGCAAATAATAGGTACATATCCATATAGCAAGTTCCACAGACATTTCCCACCTTGAATGTATTTTTATTACTTTATTTTTATTTTTATAAGGTTGTTCACAATAGTTTATTACAAATAATGTTCAAACACCAATTCCACCACCATGCACCTTCCTCCCACCATAAGAGGAAAGTGTGTTAAAATTATTGTATTCCACCCTGAAGCTATCTCATTCCTTATATAAGAGATTAAAGGCATGTGTATTAAAACCAAACAAATATGTGCTACTTTGGGGCACATTAGTAGGCTAGAGTGTAAGAGGATATTCTGTGTTGCCCTCTTCTGTGATTATCAAATTTCCCTTTTATTAAATTTTCCTTTTTAATTTATCAATCATCATCATCATCCCCATGATTAAGCAAATTCATACAGCATATTTTAACCAAATAATGTGCTTGGTATAAAGATTTGTTTCTGTCATGTACTTATTTCTTGTTTCCTGTTCTCAGGTTTAATCATACAAATAGCCCAGGAAGACCCATGCAGGCAGCCAGCAGCCAGGGTGTCACTGTAGTCTTTCCAACCTCACACTGGCAGCCAGGGGCTTCTCTTAGGGAGCCTTTCTGGCCAGCTCTGGGTGTTTGAGAAGGTGCTGGAGCTACAGCAGCAGCCTAAATCATGGTTTACATCTTGGTTTGAGCTGTGGTCTTCAGCTGGTAGAACCTGAGCTCCTTGGCAGTGCAGGCACAAACCCATTCCCTAAGCTTGGCATCAACAATGTAGACAAGTCCACTGCTCTGTGACTGATGCCCTTTGGGATGTGGGGTCTGGCCTCATTTGGCTTCACAGGGGACTTGATGGCCTTGCCATGTGCACTCCTGGCTTGGCATTGTTGGTTTGCATCTTCCTCAGATCTTTCTTGGTAAAACACAAACCCATTTGGGGTCAATCACTTTAAGGATTAATTTTTTTACGGCTCATATGATTGTGATTAGGGTTTCTTAAGGTTATTTCTGAACCATTCTGAAACTAAGTGTGTGTGATTCTTGACCAGTTCTGTATCACTCAGAAGCTCCTCAAACATTCTATTTTTTTTTTTCATTTTGGCCACACCTTATTATGACAAGTCTAGAAAACAAATCCAATCCAAAGAGCATGGCAAATTTATAGGAATTTGATTTTTTGTTCTCTTTGTTTTCTAATTTCTATAAAATTCACTACAATATTATGTTGCTAAAATTATTGTGATTCTTCCATGACTTAACATGACAGATGAAGTTGGTGTGGAATGAAATTTGTGAGAAAATAAAAATGAAGAAGTAAAAAGTTGCATAATTATAGCCAACTTCTATCACTGAAGATTTGGAATTTAAAATTCAACTCACAGTTGCAGTTCATTGAGTTTCTCAACTCTTGTTCAGAAGAAAATATGCCAAAAAGTTCATCCTCCTAACAAAGCACCATCACTCAGGCAAAAAGGCCTGTTCCTTCCTAGAAGTGGGTCTCTCTTAATGTGTTCCATGGACAGCGCTTGACAACTCTGCTTTCAGCTTGATTTGAGACTCAGGGAATAAACCAAACACACATTCCTTCGTAGTTACTTGAAAATAAATCCCAAAGTTGCCCCACACAGAGTGGGGTGGTGGACACTGGCTCTTGAAGCTAACCAGGCTTTCGAGTGTTGGTGGGGCTGACACATTCAACCTCTCACCTCATCTTCTCTTTTCATTGCCTTCAATAAATATAACGGGCTAAGAGTAGCCAGAGATGATTAGATAAAATTGTTGGCCCTAAGGACCTCCATGGACTGTGCCAAAACTCATTTTACAAGAGCGACGACTGTGTCCAAAATACTCAGGGTAGTGAGTGCGCTCATATGCACATGCAGAATATTTATAGGAGTCTGAAGTTAGAGATAAAGAATCCTCGGAGACATACCAAGCTTAAAAATTCTCATGCTATGAACAGAACTCTGGATTCCCTTGATAAGTCTTGTCTTATATCTCAGAGGGAAATGAATTTAAGGGATGTTCCAAAATTAACTGCTTATCTTACAACATTGGGTAAGATGTTAAAATTCTATCAGTACTACATCTGGAAAATATAAAGTGATTGATTAGTGGGTGTAGAGAGATGAACTATAAGTGAAAAGTAACTCAATCTCAACAGTTAGTTTTGTTCAACAATTACTCTTTTGATAAATGTGTACCTCTCTTCAAGGTACACTTATACAGGTACTTGTTTTAGTTTTCTAAAACTGATTGGGATTAAATAAACATTAAACTATACTGTATTTCTACCATATGCACTTAAACTCTCTTACCTTAACCAATGACCAAGCGCTAGGAAAAAAATTTGGGGGTGAGAATGGTTAGTAATTTTACTGTCATTGGTCTTAGCCTCCTTTAACTGGTGATTCAACTCCTGAATTAGCTGCATTTGGATGATTCCAGGAAGGTGAGGCTAAGTGAAATTCAAATATTCACTTCAACTGACATTTGGTCAGCAAAAGTCAGTCAAATATTTTCATCTAGATACACAGTTTTGAATGCACAATTACATTCAGCTCCAGTACTATGAAAACGTAGAACAAATCACCTCAGTGAATGCCTCATTGACTCAGCCACACACAGATTCCTGGACTCCAACACCAGAAACTGGATTTCGCAGGCAGGGTGGGCCTCAACAATGCTTCTTTAACAACGCACCCTGGTGATACTCATACATGGTACACTGCATAATTTCCATTTGCCCTCCCAAACATCACTGTGCCACCATTGTCCAGCCTAACTTGTGCCCTATCGAACTTATTACCAGGGTTTGCATCAAGGAGTTTCCCTGCCCATGGCTTTCCATGGAGGTTTGCCAAAACAAAGAGCAATCTAAGGACCAGGAGGAGATCAGGGATTAAAGGAAGAGGTTTCCAGTTTTTCTAGTGGGATTGAATCTTGAGTTCTGACTCTTCACGTAGTGCAAGAGAACACATTTAGCTACCTCCCTTTAGAACACTTTAGGTCTCCAGTAAGTACTATTTTATCCATATGACTCCTCTATACCTTTCTGAACTATAAATTTTTTTAAATTCCTGATTGTTTTTTTTTTCAGGAATCATAGCTGAGACAGAGGGGATATGAAGACAACATTGAGAAACCAGGTCAAATCAAGATATGCTACAGCCCCTAAGGAACCATGAATGACAGTTGATTTACAAGAACTTTAATGCAGCTGGAACAATTGTGAGGAGAAGAGAGAGTGATGAAGTAAGTAAGATCACACCATGAAGGACCTTTCCCTCTTGCCAAATCAATCTGATAGCAGCAGGGAAACTAAAAAGGAAGAGGTGAGAAATGAGTTTCAACTCAAGGTAGTGAAGAGTGAAGCCAAAATTGAAAATCAGTTATTATTAAAAGTTATTATTAACTATTATTAAAAGTTATTTGAAAAGTGCTGCATTTATGGATCAAAGAATATTCAAGCACTCACAAGGTCTCTTTGAATAGCGTTTGTATATTCTCTAGGCAACATATCCAGAAGCAAAATACCTGGGTGATGTGGCATTTCTATTCTTGATTTTTTTAAAGAATATCCATAATGCTTTCTATAATTACTATTCCGCTTTATATTCCCACCAAAAGTGGACAAAGTTCTTCAAACCCTTGCCAATATATAATAATTTTTTTATCTTTTTATGTAAACCATTCTCCCAAGTGTAAGTTGATAGTTCATTGAAATTTTAATTTGCATTTCCCTAATAAATGGTAATGAACTGAGTTTTTTAAATATTTTCCATCTGTATATATAATTTTGGACAAGAATCTGTTCAGCTCTCCACTAATATTTTGATATTGATTATGCTTTGTTTGGAGTCCATACCTGGAGATGATCAGGGCTTACTCCTTGACTCTGTGCTCAGGGATCACTCTTGGCAGTTCAAGACAAGAGCCCTAACTACTGTACTTCTCTGCAGCCACTTCCCTGCCCACATTTTAAAGAGGTTCTTTGTTTTATTGCTCTTACTGTTGCAGTTGTTGTTAAGTTTAAAAAAATTAAAAATTTTCCCAAATTTAGGGCTGTAGCTATAGTACAGCAGGTAGGGTGTTTGCCTTGCATGTGGCAGACCTGGGTTCAATTCCCAGCATCCCATATGGTCTCCTGAGCACCGCCAGGAGTAATTTCTGATTGCATGATCCAGGAATAACCCCTGTGCACCACTGGGTGTGACCCAAAAAGCAAAAAAAAAAAATTTCCCAAATTTTATTTAATTAAAGCACTGTGAGTTACAAAGTTATTCATACTTGAGTTTTTGACATACAGTATTCCATCATCATCTCACCATGTGTCAGCTTCCCTCCCCAAGTGCTATCAGATTCTCTCTCCTACACACCCTCCACCCCCACCCAACCCCAGCCTGCCATCTTGACAGGCATCTTTAATGCTTGGTTATGAAAGTCTCATAATTTCAACATTGTTGACTCTGTAGTTTGTATAGTTAGCTCTATCATTCCTCAACACTGCCAGATGTACATGGATCCCCTTGGCCCCTGTCCCCATTGCTTCTATCTCTTCTACCCTTCACTCTATTTTTTCCTTCTCTTCCCTATATTCTGGTGACATGGGTGATCTAGGTATCCCCCATTTAAACCATTGTATTTGCTCATCCAGTTTCCTCATCTAAATACCACATATAAGTGATATCGTGCTATATGTGTGCTACCTCTTCTGGATTACTTCATTTTACATGATATCTTCCAGTTTCATCCATGTCGCAGCAAATTGCTATTCTTTACAGTGGTGCAGTATTCCATATATATCACATCCTCATGATCCACTGTTGTTGGACATCTAGATTGATTCCAAGTATTAGCTATTGTCTAAGTGCTTCAGTGAATGATGTTGTACATATGTCCTTTAGAATAAATGTTTTTATGTACTGAGGGTGGATACCAAAAGTGGAATTGCTGGGTTGTATGGTAGCTCAAATTTAAGTTTACTGAGAATCCTTCATGCTGTTCTCCAGAGAGGTCGAGCCAGACAACATTCCCACCAGCAGTGGATGAGAGTTCCTTTATCACCACATCCCTATCAAGACAGATTGTTACCAGTATTTTTGATATGTGCCATTCTCACTGGTGTGATATGGTGTCTGATTTGTTGTCTTGATTTGGATTTCCCTAATAATAAGTGAGCATTTTTTCATGAGACTGTTAGTTATTGGTTGGTCCTCCTCAGAAAAGTTCCTATTCATTTTCTTTTCCCATTTTTGATGGTTTTTTATTTTTTGGTTTTGATCTTTATGAATACTTTATATATCCTGGATATAAACATTTTATCTGATGTGTTGACTATAAATATTTTTTACCAGTTAGCTGTCTTTTAGCTTCATCTAATGTTTCTTTGCCATGCTGAAACTCTTTAATTTCATATAGTCCCATTTATTCTGTCACCTTTGACAATAGCATTGTATCATTGGCAATACCTCTGAGGTCCAAATCTTGGAGTGTTCTGCCTATGTTTTCCTCAATGTATTTTATAGCTTCTGTTTTAATCTCAAGGTCTTTAATCCACTTTATATTGACTTTTGTGTAAAGTGTGAGATTTAGATCCAGTTTTACTTTTTTTTTACACATGGATATCCATTTTTGCAAGGACCACTTGTTGAAGGGGTTGCCTTTAGTTCATTTCATGTTCTAAATACCTTTGCTAAATATTAGCTTGTCATATATGAGGAGGTTATCATTGATATTCTGACCCATCGGTAAAAGAGTCTAACTTTATTCCAATACCATGTTGTTTTTACCAGTACCTTATTTTTCAGTATGATTTTACTATTTGGGGTCTTTTATGATTCCATACAAACTTTATTATGGACTGTTTTAAGTCCTTGAAGAATGTTGTCTGAATTTGGGTAGGGGTTATATTGAC
>JAOXYA010000020.1:25925564-25937172 GCA_028565675.1 Sorex palustris | reverse complement strand
CCGATCTACCTACTTAGAGTCTTTATAGAGATTATTGTGTATTGGTGTATTGGTTCTATGCTGTTTATTTCTTCATAATATGCTGACACAATTGATTCATATGCTGACACAATTGATTAATATGCTGACACAATTGATTCAAATCCTGTCAGAACCATTTTTTTTTTACATTTAGTTTCTCAAAAATACAGTTCAAATCAGTTTGGGTTTAGTAATTTGTCTTCCTGTTTTGCGTACCCAATGAAATTTCCTACCAGATCTTATGACATAGCTAGTTTCTTCGTATTCACAGTTAAAAGAGTAAACTTTTCAAGTAGCCACTGAGTATATGCATATCAAATGTTCATGATATATATGTTCAAGTGTAGCTTATTCTCAAAAGCATGCAAAGATTTCCAACTCTTATAATAGTTGATTTTGAATGCTTACTATTTGTTTATTTTATTTGGGGGGCACACCCAACAGTGCTCAGGTCCTATTCTTGGCTCTCTGCTAGAGAGAGACCTTTGGGAGTACTTAGTTGCAGGGATTTGAATCAGAGTGATTGCAAGTGCCTTAGCCCTTGTTCTGCATTTCTGGCCCCGGAGCCAGAAAAGTTATATTCCTTGCCCATTCTAGAATTCCAAAGAAAAAACTGTCCTGTTGGACAGGTAGTCAAGTCAAAAGACAGATATTGGCACTTGACTGTGCCAGCTTCACACCAGAAAGTCATTTTAGAGGAGGTAGGATTCCCAAATACTCAGGAAGGGATATGATAAGGCAGGGAGTATATTAGGAAAGAGGACTAATACTTTTTTAGATGCAAAATAAAACAGCATTGTCACCATGCCAAACGACTGGGATAATTAACCATCTGTTTTGTTAGTAGCCACCCACAAAATTAAAAAAAAAAAAAGACAAAAATTTGCAAGTGTGAAGGAGGCAGGAATTGGGGGTTGGAGGGTTGAGGGTGGGGAATGGGTATCTGAGCAGGGACACCTGGAAATACCTTGAACAGGATAAAGTTTGTGATAGTAGTAATTTTAGAAATAGGGCCCTCAATGTTTGTCAGGGGAGGGTCTCAGAATATTATGAACACAATAACTGTATCTGAATTGCCTAGTAATAAAATCACCCCAAACATTGACTCTCCTGCCTGCCTACACATACTTTTCACCACTATATTTTCTTTTATAGAGGCATTCTGCTGGTATGGCCAAAGGCATATAATTCAGTGTGTGTAGTCTAAGAGAAGAAACTGTGCAGCTTAACTTCCAGTATGATCTTTGGTTATCATCTGCAACCATGTGAGCCATCTGGGGCCATCCCAGGGGCAGTGATGGAAAGGGGTAGCACATAAAAGGAAAAAAAAAATAAAGGAAAAGCACACTTCCCCAAAGAAAAGTAAAAGTGGATTTTATCTTTTGTTTTGGGGTGGTTTTTTTTTTTTTGGTATTTTTGTTTTTATGTGTGTGGTGCCATAGGTCAAACTCAGTGCCTCACACATGGAAATAAGAGCTCCTTCACTGGAAAAATGCAGGATCTTATTTAGATAATAGTCACTTTCTTGTGAGTGTAGTTTTCTTCAATAAACTTTCAACCTCTTTTTCTAGATCCTATTTCTGGACCATATTTTTTACTAACTCCATGCTGTGCTCAGTGACCGCTTTGGATCACAAACAGAATGTGAAAATGGACCTTTCGTCCAGTAGTGTCTTTTCTTCCAGATCCCTTAACCTTTTATAAGTTCTATTAAACATATCTCATAACTTGTATCCTGTAGGGATTTTCTAATCCCCATCTTTGTTCTTTATATTTCACTATTAGAGATCTATTTCACTATTAGGGATCTGTGTTCCCACCCTCTGCTCCACTAATTCATTAACTAGACAGAGAGAAGGCCATAATTGAAAAGCTTGGAGAAATCACTCTCTCACAGGTCATTGTTTCTATTGCCTACACCATAAGGGTCATGAAGTAGTAAAAGGGTCTTAGATGGAAAGAAAAGCAATTTCTTACTTGGAGGCTAGCTTATCCATAAGGTAAGGTAGCAACCCAGGAAACAAATAAAAAACAAAAGCAAAAAGAGCATACCTGATTATCTAGATTATCTCTGATTGGGAGTTAACGCCCCATAGCAGCTAAAACTGTGCAGTTGATTACTGTATTATAGAAAATAAAATGTGGTTGGTCTGCTAAAAGATCTCAACAGATTTAGTGCAGAAGGTGGAATTTCTTTACAATGGAGTCTTTGAACCTCAATTTGCATATACCTTGCTGGTATGTTCTTTTATGTCTGAAAAGCTACTAAACTTACATAAAGTCTCATAAAAGCCTAGCAGATTGTGAATGGAAATGTTGCTAATGCTAACGATATACATTCAGTTGTGGATGTTGAATTGAGATTCTCAGTTAATACATAGTGTGATAGCATAATAATTTGGGACACCAAAGGAGCCTGGGATGAGATATGAGTATATCCAATTCTTTCTTAGAGGGGCTATGGAAACACATACCAATTATCTTTATTGGCAAAGGTGATAAGTGTTAAAACAACTTAAGATTTTTTTTTGTATGAGCAGCACAGTACATGCCAGCAGGCATGACCGCTATCTCCCAGACAGTCCACACAACCCCCACAGATGCTGCCATATTGCCCCCTTGTGAAACAGCATGGTCATCTTGAGGGTTTCCAGAAGAGCAAAGTCACTAAAGCTGCAGTGGGATATTTTTCTTCCTGTCCCCATGGGGAAACAGATTGGAGTCTTGCACTGAATTCCTTCTGAAGTGGCTTGTCCTCCTCAAATACACTGTGGTAATGTTAACTTAATCCTAGCTCCAATCACTTATTTCCACAAATAAAAAATTCACAAAGACAGCAATGGTAATAAGAAATCAGAAAAAACTAAATTATAGCCAGAGTTCCACAAAAAGATTCCTCCTACAAGTCACTGTCACTGTCCTCCCATTGTTCATCGATTTTTTTCGAGCAGGCCCAGTAACGTCTCCACTGTGAGACTTTATTGTTACTGTGTTTGGCATATTGAATATGTCACGGGTAGCTTGCCAGGCTTTGCCATGCAAGTGAGATACTCTCGGTAGCTTGCCGGGCTCTCCGAGAGGGGCGGAGGAATCAAACTCGGGTCGGCCATGTCAGCCGCGTGCCAAGCAAACGCCCCACCAACTGTGCTATCACTCCAGCCCTTGTGGAATATAAAATATCATACTGAGACTAATACCCAAGGACAGTAGACACAAGGGCCAGGAAGATTGCTGCATCGCTGGAAGCCTGCCTTATGAGCAGGGGGAGAAGGCAGCTGGAATAGAGTGGGGATCACTAAGTCAGTGATGGGTGGAAGAATCGCTCAGGATGGGAGATGTGTGCTGAAAGTAGATAAAGGACCAAACACGATGACCTCTCTGTATTGCAAGCCATAATGCCCAAAAGTAGAGAGAGAAAGAAGGAAATTGTCTGCCAGAGAGGCAGAGGGTGGGGTGGGACAGTGGGTGGGGTGGGGAGGGATACTGGGGACACTGGCGGTGGAAAATGTGCACTGGTGATGGGATGGGTGTTTGATCATTGTATGACAAACTCAAATATGAAGGCTTTGTAACAGGGACTCATGGTGATTCAATAACAAATTTAAAAAAAAATTTTTTTAGAAAGTGAACTATGGGAGCTGGAGTGATAGCACAGCAGGTAGGGCATTTGCCTTTCACGCGGCCGACCCAGGTTCGATTCCCAGCATCCCTTTTGTTCCCCTGAGCACCACCAGGAGTAAGTTCTGAGTGCAGAACCAGGAGTAACCCCTGTGCATCTCCAGGTGTGACCCAAAAAGAAAAAAGAGGGGTGGGTAGGAACTGTGGTCTGGACGTGCAGAGTGATAAGGGAGGAAGGATCTTCTCACGAGAAGCTACTCACAGCCACGGCGTCACGATTAGGTGGGAGAGTTAGCTAGCTGAGGTAAGCACACAGGAAGACAATTCTCTCAGAGAAAAAGGAGAAACAAGTGTTCTCATGCCCGACGCACTCTGCGCGACTTTCTCAGATGTGGCTGCTGGAACCCTGAGGGCCCAGGGGTCTAGAGGACATTTCCCACACAAGGCTCAGGGACCCGCCTGTCCCCGCCTCTCCAGGGTCCACCCAGCCGTTCCCCGTGTCTCTCACTGCTCACGGTGCAGAGTGCAGAGGCCCTTCCCGCAGCACGCGCTTACCCTGAACCACACCCCAGGGGTACTGCCTGGCCTTCGCCATCTTGTTGCCAATCTTCACTTCCTCGGTGCTGCCGACCACTGCAAACGGGAGGTGGACCTGCAAGGGAACGGGGGTTAGCGGGGCTCTAGTGTCCAGACACATGTGCACTGACTCTCATTTTTTTTTTTTTTTTGCTTTTTGGGTCACACCCAGCAATACACAGGGGTTACTCCTGGCTCTGCTCTCCATATGGGATGCTGGGAATCGAACCCAGGTTGGCCGCGTGTAAGGCAAATGTCCTACTCGCTGTGCTATCACTCCAACCCCACTGACTCTCATTTTCATTTAAGAAAATGAAAGCAGTGTCAAAGTAAGTATATACAACTTACATATATACAACTGTAAACGTTTTTGTATAAATTGTCTGGCTTTTTTTGGTTTGTTTTGCCTTGGGGGCCACATGTGGCTCAGGGAGTCATTCCGACAGGGCTGGGGTCCCTATACAATGCCAGGGAACCTGGACTGAGTACATGCAAGGCAAGAGTCTGGGCCTGGACCATCTCTCTGGCTCTTCACCGCACTGTTTTAGGATTCCTTTGTGTGAAACAACTTCTGTCAACCTTTGCTGCCACAACGACTCACTCACCGATACCTGTAACTAGAGACGACTTTTCAGGGTGAAAGAGATCTTTCCCGTTATCTGCTTGGATCCTGCACACGAATGCCCTTGACACAGCTTCTTCTAAGTGAGCTGAAACAGAATCTGCTTGCAGTTATGGCTGGTGGAGCACTCACTGCTGGAGAGCCTCACTCAGCTGCCGTCCGTGTGGTTCCAGGGCCCCAGCTTCAGCATTCGGGACCAGCTGGGCCCAAACCTCGCGGCTCATTCTGCCCGAGTCTGGGTTCTGTCTTATGAACAAATACGGCACCCTTCCCCTCCATAATGATAACCTTATTATTATTATTACTATTTTTTTTGCTTTTTGGGTCACACCCGGTGCTGCACGGGGGTTATTCCTGGCTCATGCACTCAGGAATTACTCCTGGCGGTGCTTGGGGGACCATTATGGGATGCTGGGAATCGAACCAGGGTTGGCTGCATGTAAGGCAAACATCTTACCCGCTGTGCTATTGCTCCAGCCCCGATAACCTTACTTTCACAGCCCCTCCTGACTACTTTCCAGGAAGAGTCTGTTCTTCGGTTTCCTCCAGGGATCCTAGACCTCCGCTTCCCATGGAAAAGAAAGGAACATGCCACAAAAACATATCTGTCACAGGGAGTCACGTGACCTGGGGGTGACCAGACTGGGCTGGACAGGACAGGGACTCTCTCTCCATGAGTGAGATAGCTTCATGTTTTATTTACAAGATAGAAAAGCTGTTGTAGAAGCTGACACTTGCTTCCAGACGCCTGATCACACTGGGAATGATTTCAGGAAGAACTTCCTCCCCAAAATGATAACCACCCTTTATAGAAAAGCCCATAGGCTGACCTGAAGAAACAAGAATTCATTTTGTGCAATGATTCTGATCCCCTCCTAGGATCTCAGGATGACATGCTACACAAGAGTGGCAATCCGGAGAAACTGGGGTGCGGCTTCAGTGCTCCTGCTAACTAGATGGCCTCGATCAGGTCATTTAATTATCAGGAGCCTCGGAATGACTCCCTTGCTATGCACTGTCCAGAACAGGCAAATTTATGTAGGCAAGAAAGTCCATTAGTGATTTCCCATGGCTGGAATAATTCAACCTACAGCTCCAAAAGGACACGGTTTCCTTCAGAGGTGATGAAAGCGGTCTACAATTGATTCTGGCAAAGGCAGTACAACTTTGTGAGTAGACTGAACATCTCTGGGTACCTCCAAAGAGAGGGCTGCACAGCACATTCATCCTCCTTGCAATAAAACTGCCAGCGTTAAAAAAAAAAGAAAGCCTCAAAAATGCATTTAATAATGACTGGACTGGCCCCCTTTCATGAACAGGTCTAAGGGAGCAGATCGTATCTGAACCTACCACAAATTATGACATCTAGACTGACTTCCGCTGCCATGAGCACATCGTTGTGAATCAATTTTTTTTTCCCGCTTTTTGGGTCACACCTGGTGAAGCTCAGGGATTACTCCTGGCTCTGTGCTCAGAAATTAACCCTGGCATTGCTCAGGGGACCACATGGGATGCTAGGAATCGAACCCGGGTCGGCCGCGTGCAAGGCAAATGCCCTACCCACTGTGCTATTGCTCCAGCTCCGTGAATCAATTTTTAAACCCAGCTTTCAGGGAAAAATGGCCAAGCCAGCTTCCAACTGCATTTCACTGAAGCAACCCTACAACTATGAACCTAGAGCTCTTGGACCTGAAACTGCCATCTTCAGTGACATCCAGCTCCCCCCAACTCCCTGCATGTCCTGAAATTCTGTCCCGCCCCCCACAGCCTCAGTTTCTCCATCTACCAAATGGGAGACTAAGACCAGGAGAGCTACGGCCACTCGCTCCCTTCCCCCAGGGAGACTCACGCTCATGGTTGCATTGATCTCTGCCACCGTTTCTTCATCTGTGGGGAACTGATAGATCTGGACGCCGTTGCTGACCAGTTCACTCATGATCTTACTCTTGAATTTGTGCAGTTCGTTCTTGGCAATCGTGTCGGCTTTTGCGATGATGGGGATGATGTTCACCTGGGAAGGAAACAGATGCGATTTCACACCACTGCCGCGTGAGGGAAGGACAACGAATGAGTAACACACAGCAAACCTACAAATTGTGAAGCCCAACTTGAGAAAATAGAGATACTGCGAGAGATAAAAATAGATCCTGAGCATGGACCGCCCACCTGGTGCCCAATTCAGCAGATATCGGATAATCTTATAGTCTCATCACCACACACTTTTACTTCCTCCCACCCTGCATAGAAAGCAGTCCTGTCATTTCCTCCCGGGTGCCACCACATTCTTCTCCACAGAGTAAAAGGAAGTGATACTCTATGACAAACAAAGAAGCCCATTCTCTGAAGCAGCAGCCACGCCTCAGACCCTCCCTGCTCCCTGAGTTTGATTCTTGCCTGTTCCCAACAGTGGGACGAAGGAAGGAAGAGCATTCAGCTCCGTGAATGGTGTGTCAGAGCCTTTCTTTGCGCTAATGATCTAAACTCTGCTAGGAGAGAACCACAACAAAGGTGGTTTCGCCTACTTTGAAATGTTTCAAAATTGCACCAGTGAATTCCTTTGAAAATCAGCTTCTAGCACAGTTCTCCTGAGTGCCAGGTGAGACAGAGCCGAAGGCAGTTCTTGCTTTCAGAAGGTTGGTTACAAAGACCAAGGCGGATCTGACAAGGCAGAAAACCCACAACGACAGCTGACGGGACCCTGTAGTGAAGCCCACAATTCCAAGGTGAAACCTTCTTCCAGCCGGGCTATCTGAGAGGGGCAGAGGAATTGAACCCGGCTCAGCCGGGCTGTCTGCATGCAAGGCAAACGCCCTAGTGCTGTGCTCCAGCCCTAACAAATATAGTATTTAAAAGATATAGATCCCTGGCAAACTCAAATGAGTCAACAAATTGGGAGGAAAAACCTATTCTCCAGCATCTCTGACCCACTCCGGGTCTCGTCCCAGAGGCTGCGGGGTCATCCCCAAGGAGGGGGATGCTGGCAAGAGCCCTGAGGGACCAAACTCCTCAGTTGCTTTGACTGACTCTCTGTGCACCTTCAGCAGACCATGACTTCAAGCGGGATGAAATGGCAGCAGTTCAAAGTCTCCTCACCAATTTGATCCGCCAAACCATGCAATTTAAATTTTTTGGCGGGGAGGGGAACCTTTTTCCTTCCACAGCAAAGGCTTCAGCATCATTTTCCAAATGGTGCCCTCTTTGCCGCCTGGCGCCTGGACCTGTTTGCACAGCCTGTGCCGGGACGATTTTCAGATGCTCCCTGGCATGCCAACAGGATAAATTCCCTGAAAGCTGTTTCACCTGCTGAGTAGTTTACCCGCTGTGTACCACTTGTTGCTTTTTCGTGGGCTGTGTTTGTTTGGCTTTATTTTCTAAGCCTTTTAAAAGTCAACTCTCGGCCAGCCCAGGTTTGATCCCTGGCACCCCTGAGTCTGCTAGGAGTGACAGTCCCCCTAGCTCACGCAGAGCCAGAAGTTAACCCCTGAGCATCGCTTGGGTACGTGCCCACTCCAGACCCCCAAAATCAACTCTCCTAAATCCAATGCTGCCTTCAGGCTGGCTGGGGGAGGGGTACAGACTCCGCCTCTGGTAGGAACCCACTTTCCTGGCTGCCTTCCCTGCCTTGCATCCAAGCCCCCAGCATGGGGCTCTGTCCGGGGTGTGGAGCATCCTGGTACACTGCAGCTGACTCCAATGTGTGACTCTGTTGATGCGCCCGGCCGTGGGGGTGGGATGGCTGAGGCTGTCAGAATCTGTTTCTTTACAGCAATGTTGTGGGAAGCCCTGGGGCCGGGCTCTGCCTCTACAGGCTGGTCTCACGCACTTTCCCCTCATTACTCTGTCCCTCTGAACAAAGTGTCGGTGACAACTGTGTTGTGAGTCCAAAGAGTAGAACCCAGAAAAGCCCTCGGAGCACGGAGAGACTTTCTGGCGGACTCTGAGGGGTGTGGTAGGGGTTGCCATTTGCTGCTGTCCCATCTCCCCATGGCAAGAGTTCTCTGTAGCAAATGTCCCCTGGGGAGGCTCCTGACCTGTGAAGAGACAGAGCATGCCTGGGTTGTCTCCATCCTCTCCTCTGACTGTTTCAGTCATGAACTGAAAACTGCACTCGAGAGTAGACTTCCTAACCAAAATAAAGCAAAACCCAGCTCACATGGAACGCAGGGACCCGTCAGGGCCTTTGGGTACAGATAATCTGAAAGAAGTTGGGGGGAGAGGTTGTACCTTACTATCCAGCTTCTTCATGGTGACCAGATCCAGGGACTTCAGGGAATGCCCCGTGGGGGCAATGAAGTAGAGGCACGCGTGGATCCTCGTGTCGTGGTAGTTGAAGAGGGAACGTTTGATCTTCAGTTCCTCCTGCAAGTAGGCCTCAAACTGGGCGTCAATATATTCCACTATTGGCTTATAGCTGGAATGCAAAAGAACAACTGCTGAAGAACACATTGGTTGGGGAAGGGGGGAGGAAGAAATAAGACGGGGACCAGTGGGGAGCAGGGGTCAGGGGAATGTGAGTGCAGTGTGGTGTAGAGGGGTAATATGGCTGAATATCCAAACCACAGACCTCAGCACTGAAAACAACAGGCCCGAACTTTGACAACCAACTTAAAAATGGGTTGTCAAGGTACAAGCTTGGGGAAAGAGGGGGAATCTGGGAACCTGATGGAAAGCTGAAGATACAGGGGGTGGGATTGGTGCTGGTACAGTGCCTAAACCCCAGCCGTGCATAGCTGTGTCAATTATGGGTCTTGAATAAAATTCTGAAAATGAATCAAAATACAAATAGAAAACAATTTTGGGAGCTTTATGATCCTAGCCTCAAACCTCTCTCATGCCAGCCTCAGTTCCCTTCGGAACCCCTCAGGCTGAGCTCATCCTTGCACCCTGAAGAACCTTGGTCCTCACTGTGGCACGGCAGGCCCTCGCCACCTGGTCCCTGAGCTGTGCTGCCCGCTCCTCTCACCCCTTCCCACCCTGGCTCCATCCTTTCTGCCACCCCTTGGAACAGACCCTACCGTCCAAGCTCTCCCCTGCTTCCATCTCTCAATGCCTCTCGGCTACACATTCTTCTCAGTCTTCTTGTCATTTTGGCTTCAAAGCAGAGATTTTAAATATGTGGGACATGCTGTCGCTGCCTGCATGACACCCAGGCCGACCCTTCTGGTCAGGCCAACCCTGGGCCTCAAAAGCCATCCCACTAGAGTGATGCGACAAGGGTCGGAGAGATAGTACAGCAGGTAGAGCATTTGCCTTGCACGCAGCCGACCCAGGTTTGATACCCGGCATTTCCCATATGTTCCCCTGAGCACCACTAGGAGTAATTCCCAAGTACAAGGCCAGGATGAGCCTCTGAGCATCCCTGGGTGCAATCCATAAATAAATAAATAAAGTGATGCGACAGTCTCACCCAGCATCCTGCATCCCGCATCCCGCATCCCGCATCCAGCACCCTGCCCCGCGCAGCCCTTCCCTGGTCCTCTGGTCATTCCTCTAGCGATGAGCATCCCGGGGAACCCTGCCCTGTGCACGGTCCTCCACTCCACCCAGAAACCGAGTGCCTGGGCTACAACGTTCCTCAAGTTCCTTTCCAACTCTAAGATATGAAGATTTAAAAGTAAGTTTTGGAACCTCATCTCACCAAACCACAGTTGAAATAGGTTTTGGACGACTGTGCATGATTCAATTAGCTGACCACAAGCACGACCATGAACAGCAGATTGGGAAGAGAGACTCAATAAATTATATGTTCCCCAGGGGCAAAGGAGGTTGCTGCGGAAATGCCATGAACTCTTGCAGGTTCCCCAAGGGGTTTGCTCCAAAATGAGGGTCAGCCACAAAGAGACCAGTCTATTAGGATTAAAGTGCCCTAATTCTTCCCCAAATTTATAACTTAATCTCTAAGAAAAACAAAACCTTTCAACATTCAAATTCCACCTCATAAATGGGGCTGAAGTCCTTAAATGAGAACTATAAATCTTTCACAAGGGAGAATGATAGTAGAGAAAAATCAAGAGGGATAAAGGAATGACTAAAACTAAAACCATCATAAAAAAGAAAAAAAACCCTGACATTTCTCATTGGCAATTTATAATATCCATTGGTTCAATCTGAACAGACAAAATCTCTACAGGTATACCAGCAATAATAATGTTTTAAATCATAACAAGCAAAATTTCAGTAGAATGAGCAAGTGGTATGACTCTTCTGTTTTCCAGTTTTAAAATAGAGCTGGGATTATATAACAATATTAATCATTATTATTTTATTTTAGGACAGTTGTACAGATTTAAACCACAGAGATCACCTAAGACCAAAACCTAGCTGCAAGGTTGGAGAAATAGTAGACATGTAAAGCGTTTGCCTTGCGTGCAGCCAACCTGGGTTTGATCCTTGGCCCATCTGGCCCCTGAGGCCCACCAGGAGGGATCTCTTTGCAAAGAGCCAGGAGTAAGCCCTGAGCACGGTTGGGTGTGGCCCCCAAACTAAACAACTACCAACAGAATCAATCTAGCTGCAGCCCTTGCTAGATGTACGACTCTGGCTTAATTGACTCAATGTGTCTTAATTTCTTCACTTAAAAATCAAGAATGAAATGGCTATGGAGATCAGAGGACTACTGTGACAAGTAAAGGGACGCCACGTAAAATCCAGAGGAAATAAGAGAATCAAAGCACAAATGAGGGGCTGGAGCAACAGCACAGCGGGTAGGGCATTTGCCTTGCACGTGGCTGACCTGGGTTCGATTCCCAGCATCCCATATGGTCCCCTGAG
>JAOXYA010000020.1:25895991-25907054 GCA_028565675.1 Sorex palustris | reverse complement strand
ATAACTGAAACCCAAGCACAAAAATTTGTAAGTCTACAACTGTACCTCATGATGTTTCACTAATAAAAATTTAAAAATATATATGTTATATACTGTAAAAAAAATGTTTTCCTTGCATGCCAATGGCCCTCCCTTGATTCCCAGCACCACATGGTCCCCTGAGCAATAAAAGGAGCAATGACAGAGCAGCTCCTGAGCACCACCAGGGGTAGACCAAACGCTCCCCAGGCTCCCCAAGAGAAACAGATGCGGGCCAGAGAGATAATACAGGGGTTGATCCCCAGCAGCACAGAATATGGTCCCCTAAACCCTGCCAGGAGTGATCACTGGGCGCAGATAGGTGTGCCCACCCCCACCCTCCCCCCAAAATGTAAGTTGCAGAACGTGGCTAATACTGTATATATAAAGGTCAGAGCACGTCACAGTAAGCGATATAGTACACATGCAGTAAAGTATAACACAAACTTCCAGGCAATGATGACTTCTGTGTCAGGAGCTGAGGGTTGGGATGCAGAAGGGCCTCCTCGAGGCTTAAACAATATGGGGAATATTCTATTTCTCATGCTGCATGTTCAGCACATAGAAGTCAATTTTATTGCTATGTTTTAAAACTACCCATATTCATAAACTTCTTTCCTTGCGTCTCAACAAAATGGTGAACTTCTCTTCATGTAAATTCTACTGAAAGATCAGTTTTAGAACAAATGACAAATATTAAAAAACACCGATATACTATATGGACGGCAAAGATGCAAGGAAAGGCCAATCTCATCTATGGTTGGAGAAATGCATTTTTAGAAGCTGACAACATGAAAATAGTCTGCCTAGTTACATAAATCCTCTGAACCCGTATTTCCATTTTTAGACTATGACCCCCTGAAAACAGCTGCATTTTGCCCAGAGATGTGTGCCCTAGGGTTGCACACGAGCCTCATGTGTGTGCATGCATGTGTGTGTACTTGTGTGTGTCCAGAACCACCAAAACAAAAGAAACAGGCAAACACAAGGGCACTGTTTACAATGGTTAACCGAAACGGCTGGAGAAGCCCAGGGGTTAAGTCACAAGCAACACATTCAATCCCTCCCACCACGGGGTCCAAGAATAACATCTAGAGGTCAGCACCCCGGGGGCACCCTGGCTCCTGAACCCAGCAGCGCCAGGAAGGGCTCCTGGGCAACTTGGGAGGCCCCTGCACCCCCCTCCCACAATAAAAAACTGGAAACAGTGTAACTATTCTCTACTTTAGTGTCTAAAGTGCAGCACCAGGGGCTGGAGCGATAGCACAGGGGGTGGGGCGTTTGCCTTGCACGCGGCCGATCCGGGTTCGATTCCCAGCATCCCATATGGTCCCCTGAGCAACACCAGGAGTGACTCCTGAGTGCAAATCCAGGAGTAACCCCTGTGCATCGCCAGGTGTGACCCAAAAAGAAAAAAAAAGAAAGAAAGAAAAGCAAATGTCCAATCTGAAACGGGACTGATGTGGCATCCTGGGCCATGACCCTGCTGCCCTCTCCTCTCTGAAGATGGACATTTGGAGCACAGAGGAGATATGGACCACCCCTTCCTTCATCTTAGGTTGTGTCTTTATTTTGAGGTCCTGTTTCAGTCAGGCAAATGATGCAAGAGGCCAAGAGCAGAACATCTTTAGGGCTGGAGTGACAGCACAGCGGGCAGGGTGTTTGCCTTGCACGTGACTGACCGGGGTTCGATTCCCAGCATCCCATATGGTCCCCCGAGCACCGCCAGGAGTAATTCCTTCATGCAGAGCCAGGGGTCAGCCCTGAACATCGCTGGGTGTGACCCCAAAGCAAACAAACATTAACAAACAAATAAAACAAGAACGTGCATGTTTGCACATGAAGCCAGTGGCTGACCATGGAGGAATCCGGACCTCACAAACTAGCCACGCAGTCACCTAAGTGCTGCCTGATCTCAGCTGTGGATGCACGTGCTAATCTACATCCTATGGAGTACGGAGCTGGCTCCAAGTTCTCATTGAAAGAAAAGTTGGAGGGAGATGGGAAACGCCCTTATTTCCCATGCAAAAGGAAAAAAGAAATGCGAAGTATGGCATGCTAAGCATTAACTCAAACCACAACTATGAAGCTTGCACCAGGATGTTTTCAAGGCAAGGCATGGCTGCTGTGATGACTTCCACAGTGCTAAATTCCCAAAGCAGCTCATTGCCCGTGAGGACCGCATTCTTGAAGGCTGACTTGGACAACATTTGCCACTCTGCCTGACCTCTATACCATGAAATCCTAAGGCTGGAGCCAAGAAAACCCTCCAAGGAGACTGACTCACACAGGCCGCAGGACAGGAAGCCAGGAAGAGAGGAAGAGCTAGGAAGAAAACTACAAACCCTTGAGTGAAGAATTTGAGAGCTGCCCCCACCAGAAGGGGTCTGGAGGGGGGAGGGGTGGGCAGGCCCCAAATCAAAGTCAGGTATCTGCTCTGCCGAACCTGGGGGGGCACCCCTAAATACATCACCCCAAACCGAAACATTAATATTGACTGCATGCTTCAACTTCAAGGACTCGAATAATTCTCTCCAAAAGAAATACTGCCTTTCTAGGTTCTTGCAAACACTTGTGATTACACGGGGCTGGAGTGACAGTATAGCGGGTAGGGTGCTTGTCTTGCATGGCAGACCCGGGCTGATCCCAGGCACCCCAGTGATCCCTGACTGCAGAGTCTGGAGTGAGTTCTGAGCACTGCTGGGTGTGACCCAAAAAGAAAAAAGAATTGTGATTACAGGGGTTCTTGGGGGGTGGGGCTAGCAGGATAGAGGATAATTTTAATTCCTAAATAAGTTTGCCTCTCTCTGCTTAATTACTACCCCAAAACTTACTTCACATTTGTATATTTAAAATTTTTTAAGTCAGTGTTCTAAATGTTACCGCCACTGTCACTGCCACTGTCCTCACACTGTTCATTGATTGGCTCGAGCGGGCCCAGTAACACTGTGAGACTTGTTACTGTGTTTGGCATATCGATTACGTCACGGGGAGCTTGCCAGGCTTTGCCGTGCGGGCGAGATACCGTCACTAATAAAATGAAAATCTCTTCTAAGGAGGTTAGAACTTCCATTTTGATTACAGTGGATAGGTTGGAGCCAGGATGAAATCTATAAGGACTTCATTGTCCGAATGACAGAATCACACCACCCGGAAAGAAGAGGAAGAAAGGAGCGGGAATGTCTTACACACAAAACCGCAGATGCAGGGCAAACTCTGCCAGTGCTCAGTGTGGCCTCGGGGAAGTCAGGCAACGCCTCATTCTCAGTTTCATATATCGCAGACCTGTTGCAAGAATTAATTAACACAACTCTCTATCCTCAACTCATGTTACAGACTTCCTGGATGACCTCATCCTTGCCCACTGCGTAAAGGACCAACTTAGGGTACACCTCCCTAGACCTAGCTTCAGACCCTCCCATCCCAACCTAGCCCCGTGTCTGTGGGTACAGGCCTGGACAGGGCCCAGGCTGGCCCAAGTCCACAATCCCAAGTGGGGCACCTCCTCCGTCCACCCCTTCAAACCTGTCCTTCCTCTGATGAACAAAGGCCCCAGTAGAAACGCAGCAAATTTGATGGGAAAGTTGCATAGAAGCCCACCAAGCCCAGTGAGTGGAAACAGTTAACACAGAAGATTGGACTGGCACCACCAGCCAGTGGTGACTCCTCAGACGTTACGAACACCTCTGGGAGATGTGACAAGCATCACAAACTCATTTCTATTCAGTTATTTCTGGGTAATTCCATGGGCCATTTTGTTGTCATGAGCAAAGAAGTAAATCTGTTTGTCCCTGCCAAGGGGCCAGGTTTGGGGCGGGGGCAGAGGTGGAAAATTGGTCACAATGGGGGTGGGATCCGTACTGGAATAGCACATGCCTGGAACAACTATTGTGAACAAGTCTGTAAATCATGGTTGTTTACATTTTTTTTAAATAACAAAGAAAAGAAACCAACAAGCAAACAAAAAGGAATGGCCCATTGAGGGAAAGGTCTTCTGTCTGGGAACAGAGGGCCCCGCCCAGTTTGATCCAAAGCAGGGAAAGGTCCTCCGTGGACCACCAGGAGCCACCCCTGAGCACTGAGTTGGAAATAGCACATGAGCACCCCTAGGTGGAGGCCCCAAACCGAAGCCAAACAAAGCCCAGCGCCCAGCCAGGGTACTGCCTCGCATCTGAACACTTGTGTTGGATATATGAGGCCCAGGGTGTGTGTTCCCTGGCATTCACAAGACTTCGTAACAATCATTATCATACTGAAACTTCGCAAAAGGCAGTGCCGAGAGAGGTATGGAAGGGAAGAGATTCCTCAGCAGCTGCCCACAGGCCAGGACCCTGGAGAAGGTGAGCCGGGGTGGATGGGGGGGGGGAGGGAGTGAAGGGAACAGTAAATCTGTCATTGAGTCACCAAGTGTGACAGCCCCAAACTTGTAAAACATAGGAGCACTTTCCCCCTCCCCCCTTTCAGGCAACTTTTTTTTTTTTTGCTTTTTGGGTTGCTCAGGAATTTCTCCTGGGTTGACCGTCCAAGTGATGCTCAGGGGACCATGTGGGATGCCAGGGACCGAACCTGGGTTGACCGTACAAGACAAATGCCCTCCCCGCAGGACAACAATATATAAATATGGGTTGGAATATATATATTTTATTTTATTTTGCTTTTTGGGTCACACCCAGCGATGCACAGGGGTTACTCCTGGCTCTGCACTCAGGAGTTACTCCTGGCAGTGCTCGGGGGACCATACGGGATGCTGGGAATCGAACTCGGTTGACCGCGTGCAAGGCAAATGCCCTACCCACTGTGCTATCTCTCCAGCCCCTATATATATTTTTTAATTTGGAATATATATATATTTTTTTAAGTCTACTTAAACTCTGGCAGCTTAAGTCTCACTGGATGCCAGTCTAACAACAAAAGAATTTTCCTGAAGCTTCCAGAGGCCAATCTTTCTTCCCAAGTCAAAGTGACGAAGGCCTGGAGCAGCCGAACGCTGTAAAGTGCTGATGGGGAGAAAGTCTTCATGTTGGGGGATGACAAGGCCCACATGTGCATTCCAGGGGCTCGAACATAGTTTGCAGGGCTCAGGGGAGGACGGGGTGGGAGGAAAGCAATGTGACAAATAGGCGAAAAGTATTTAGAAAGGCAGGATGGAATTAGAAACACATGCTCCAGCTGTTCGCTCCCACTGCTCCGCATCGCAGGCACAGGAGAAACCCCTCCACGGCAAACCACCGAGAACAGCCAACGAGGACAGCCAACGGGAAACAACGGGAAGCGAGGGAGGAGGGTCACTAATCATTCCCAAACCTCTGGCTCCCCACTGGGATCCCGAGTAACCCAACCTCATTCCAAACATATCCCCCCATCTTGCAGGGAACAAAACACCCGCCTGCCTCACAGTTAGCTGCTCTGAGGGTCCTTCTGGCCCTTCGGCCTTGTCTTTACCACGTGGTCTATCCGTCAGGCAGGCAAGTTTTGCGCAGAGATGAACAGGAATTCAAGGATAACTCAATCTCCGCAGTGGGAAGTTTCTTATTTTTATTTAAATTTTTGAATTTTAGGACATCGTGATTTACAAAGTCATTCAGAGTTGAGTTCCAGGCACACTGAGGGCTCTGGCTCCAATCACAGCACCACTGCCCACTCCACCCCCACCCCCACCTGCTTCCTGAACAGGCACAGTTTTCAGTTCGGCCGTGGTTTGGATCTCCTGTCTCCGGGGGTGTTGACGCTGCAGTCTGGGTATCTACCACCTCTCTACACCACCATGCACCCAATGCCCTTGCCCCCCCCCCCACCCTGCGTCCCATCCGCTCCCTCTTTCTACCCATCAGTAACCAGATTTTTCTTAACTTTTTTTTTCTATTTTTTTTATAGAGTTCCTGATCAAAAACGAGCAAGGCACGTGCTCTACCCACTGAGCTACACCCCGGGGCTCCCTTCTGAACCTTTCATGTACACTTCAAACTCAATGCCTCAGTGTTTTCTATTTGAAAACTACCATGGTTTGGTTCCTCTATTTCTAGTCACTGAAGGCATTCATCAGCAAATAGTCAAATATGGATGGGACACTTCCTTCCCTGTGCTACCGTTTCTATCACCAGATATAAATGAGCTACTTCCTTTGGGGGAAGATATCACTCATTTTTGTTTCTTTCTGACAATGGAAGGATTACAGCAATGGCCGTGGATTTAAGGGTAGGATCTGAGAAAGAAGAGAAAGAAAAAAAAAATCCAAACCAGCTCAAAGGCAGTCACAAACAAAAAACCACAAAGGCTATTGCAGTCACAAGCTGGATTCTTTCTCCCCTCCCAATGCAGCCTCAGTTCCCAAGATCAGCCCAACCTAGAACGCCTCTGAGTGCAGATCTACTTCGAATCCCTAAAAACATTTAAGACTACCCAAAATGACCAACCCCAGGGTAAATATGTTTCGGGGGGGGGGGGAACAGATGCACAAATTAACATTTAATTTCACTTTGCAATATTATTAAATAGTCCTGGAATTAAAAATTCCAAAGCAGGGGCTGGAGAAATAGCACAGCGGGTAGGGCGTTTGCCTTGCACACAGCTGATCCGGGTTCAATTCCCAGCATCCCATATGGTTCCCCAAGCACCGCCAGGAGTAATTCCTGGGTGCATGAGCCAGGAGTAACTCCTGAGCATCGCCGAGTGTGACCCAAAAGGCAAAAACAAAAAAAAAATTTAAAAATTCCAAAACAGGCCTAAAATAAGTGTCAAGCTGCATCTCACACTGAACCTGACTGAAACAGCAGCAGGAAGGCAGAGGGTGTTGACGTAAGGCCGAGGCAAGCATCTCCTCTGCTGCAAATACGGTGGCATGACATGCCGCCTACTCATTAGCTCTGGCTCCTAGCGGTCAGAGGTTGGGTGTGACTGAGCTGGTTCCTCTGCTCAGGATATGACAACACTGAAAGGGAGGCAGCTGAATTCTCTGTCTGGTAGCCCTGGGTGATAAAGTCCACAAAAGAGCTCATTCAGAGAGCTGAGAGTTCAATTCCTGCAAGAGGAGGGCGAGGTCCTCTCCTCCTCAATGGCTGTCACTCAGGGGCTGCATTCAGTTTAAAATACACCCCCAAAGTTACTAAGACACTTTTTCCCTTTGTTTGGGGGCTACACCCAGCAGGGCTCAGCACTATACTCTTAGCTCTACTTAGGAATCTCTCCAGGCAGGGCTTGGGGACCATATGGGGCACCGGGGATTGAACCCAAGTTGGCTGTGTGCAAGGAAAGTGCGAAACCTACTGTACTTACTATTCTCCAGTCCCAGGCCACTTCTTTCAAGCCCCAACACAGAATCCCCAGGCCTCCTCACAGGGTCGATCTCCTTCAGGAAGGTCCAATCCCTCGACAGGAACTGAAAGCGTTGTTCCCACACAGGATAACCTTCTTAACTAAAGTCGGCTACTTCATAACATAATCAGAAGTTTCACTTATACATATATTTATATTATAATTTATATATATTTGTTTTACACATCTACATTATATATAAAATATTATAGATGAGATGCATTGATGTGATGCCCTTATGTTTCACTCATGTAATTTTAGAATAGAATATATTAGTAAAAACATTATCCTAAAAGAAACCACAACTCTATCACCAGGGGGCAAAGGACAGAAAGTCATGAATGCAGAATTAAACTGGGTCTCTCCCAAATGTGATACTGTAGCTCACTGTTAACTAGCCAGAAAGTCCCTTTGACAGGCTAAAATCACTCTATAATGAAAGTAAGTTTACAAGTATTTAAATACAGACAATCACCATAGCATGAGAACTGTAAGAAACGCAAGGACTCCTTTGGAAACATGCGTCTCATGAGGGAGGCAAGTGAGGAGAGAAAACAGGCACAATATTTCTTGATGAAATGCACCACCGTACTTAACAGCATGAGCGCGAGACGGTTAATAAAAAGCAAGGCTTTCTTAGAAAAGGTCAGCTGGGGCTTAGATCAAGTCAGTTAAGATTTGGGGAGCGGCAGAAAAGGAGGCGTGGGGCTGGGAAGGAGCAAGCCAGCCTGCCAAGGGCAGGAACGGGCAAGGAAACCCACGACCTGGGAAAACTCCGGAATCATCCAGAGCAAAGGACTTTTTCACGGTGGTTCACATTTCAGTTTGCTGGAACTCTTTCTTAAGGTCAGGGAGACACACATAAGCAACACGTAAGTCAACACTTACATGTCCAGGATCTGACACGGGGGCGTTCAAATACGAAAGAGGGCAGAGGCCCAAACACCACGCAGCCACGTTCTGAAAGAGCTTTCTGTGTTCCACCCGCTCGGCACTTATAAACATCTTCCCCGCACACCACAGGACCTTGAGTATAGAACTGCCTTTTAGCCAAGGTTTTTATACAGATTATCATCCGGGCACACGTCCAAATGGTAAAACCAGCTATTGGCTCCGAATCTCCTTCAGGGCTCTTTAAAAATAATGCCTATCTTGCAAAGGACCCAGGCGGACAGTCATGGCTACAATTTCTGCTGGTCTCATCAAGCTGAAGCTTTCTTATTTCTTCCTTACTGTGTTCTTGACCCAAAATAGAGCCTAGGAGCCCCTGAAAATATACATACTCTCACTAGCAGATCAGACTCCCTTCTGCCTTACCAAGGTCAACAACTGCACATCCTAAAAGCATCATCTCCGTGTGGCAGAAAGTTCATTTAGGGATTTTTCTCGGACACACTGGTGTGCTTAGGAAAGCAGACCCAGGAGGTTACATTACAATGTTCCTCCACTCGCAAATGTTTCCTACTGATGGATGGTTTTGGATGCCGGCTTCCTTGCCTTGATCAGCTAATGCAAAACAAACCTTCTTTTCACATGCTGCCACAGAAGAAATGTTCCCACAGTCCCCTCCGCTCCTTCCATTGTTTCTTGAAGAGGCACATTCATTAGCATGATTATGTTATTTCTGAATAATCAGGTAGGACTCCACTAGGACCCTGGGAAACTGCTAAGACGCGCAACAATCTGTTATAAAAGCCCATCAACTCGCAAAATCAACAACGAAATATGTGCACGCAACCGAGGCTACATTTTCCTGCACACTGTTCACACCAAACACAAAAGGAGGCCTGATCTGCAGCCAGACTCCTCAGCCAGGGCTCGGTTCCACTTCATTGCTGCTAGATTAATAGATTAAGAGTGAGGGGCGACGTGAATGGGAATACATTTTGGACCGTCTTTGAGAGCAAGATTGCAGGGAAGCATGAGGCTGAAACCGAAACTTGAAAGATTAGAGCCTGGCAAATGATCCTTGCTGTTACTCATATGCACCGTGAAAAGGAGAAACTGAGTTCAAGGAGACCCAGGGTGAGAGAAAGAACAGAATTCGCAAAGTTTGGGCACTGATCCAAGTAGCTGCCACTAAACTCTTCCAAAGCCTAATGGGTCATTAGAATAATTATTATTCGTGTAATGAAAATGAAAGGCGGGCAAAGAGAAATAAATGATAATGACTCCAGCAAAAACAAGAACAATTTTGGCCATTTGGAGCCGAGAAAAATCCTGGCCTCTATCCCTTCCATATGGAGAGGGTCAAAGTCTCTATCTTTTGATAATCGTGACTGTGCAGAGTCAAATCCCTTTTACCACAGCTGCACCAATTCCATATACTCAGGGTGGTCAGGGCCTGGAGTGATAGCACAGCGGGTAGGGCATTTGCCTTGCACGCGGCCAACCTGGGTTTGATTCCCAGCATCCCATATGGTCCCCTGAGCACCGCCTGGTGTAATTCCTGAGTGCAGAGTCAGGAATATCCCCTGTCCATCGCTGGGTGTGACCCAAAAAGCAAAAAAAAAAAAATATCTAATTTACAAATAATGTTTATTATCACAAAATAAAAGGAAATTTTATATGGTAAATTTATTCCTAGAAATTATATTCTAAAACAAACATCTAGTCTATTAAAAAAGCAATTGATTATACACACTCACGCTTCATTTTATTTTTTCCTTCTGAATTCCTCTAAATTCTTTCTTTATCTAACTTGACAGATATTTAATAAGAACTCCATTGAGTTTTTGTTTCTTTTTATATTTGCTTGATGTTACTGGGCCCACTCGAGCAAATCGATGAACAATGTGAGGACAGTGCTACAGTGTTATTTTTATTTGTGTGGTTTTTTTTTTAAATAATTGTAATAGACGTCACTGTCTTCCCATTATTATCGATTTGCTCGAGTGGGCCCAGTAACGTCTCCATTGTGAGACTTGTTGCTGTGTTTGGCATATCGAATATGTCATGAATAGCTTGCCAGGCATTGCTTTGCGGGTGAGATACTCTCGGTAGCTTGCTGGACTCTCCAAGAGGGGTGAAGGAATCAAACTTGGGTCAGCCATGTTGGCTGCATGCTAGGCAAACACCCTACCCTCTGTACTATTGCTCCAGCCCTGTAATAGACATGAACAGACAAATTGACATATGCACCAGTAAAGGTGCATATGTCAATTTGTCTGTTTTTGGTGACATAAAAATTAAATAAACTGACTTCTTTCTTTGTTGCTATTTTGTTTTTATCAGGGACACATCTCGTGATGCTCAGGGTTTACTCTTGGTTTTGCATTCAGGTATCAGTCCATGTGGTGCTCACTGAACCATATGAGTTGCTGGATATGCATTGAGTCCAGTTCAGCTGCGTTCAAGGAAGTGCTCTATCTATTGTACAGTTCTCTGGTCACCAAAATAAAATAACCTCTTAAATAATAAAAAGGGAATATAAAACTTACAAATCACCCAGATCTAACATTAAAATAATGCTTATTTCAGAATAAAAAGGTAATTCAGTTTATAGTGACTGGATCCAGTCTAATTCCACTGTTTTCTGAGAATATGATTAGATCCTGTAACATTGATATACTTTGTACTTCAGATATGATGATAATAGCAACCATTCTTAAAAAATAGATGAATAGATGTGTCTCACTGCAGGAAGTTTCTATCTTCGTTGTCTATGCACCAACATCCATTTATGATGAAGGAGAAATTGAGAAGTTCTACATGGAGCTGGAGAAGTTCTATAA
>JAOXYA010000020.1:25833729-25844456 GCA_028565675.1 Sorex palustris | reverse complement strand
TCCTATCAGTGCTGCCCACCTTCATCCTGCATCCTGAGGATCTAACGAGGGTAGGGGTGGGAGGGTGGGAGGGTTGACCAGTATGCCAAGCAAGTATGTAAATCTCTCAGGCTCCTGACAATATTATTATTATTACTACTATTATTATTATTTGACTTTGGGGGTCATACCCAGTGATGCTCAGGGGTTACTCCTGGTTCTGTACTCAGAAATTACTCCTGGTGATGCACAGGGGACCCTATGAGATGCTGGGGATCGAATCCGGGTCAGCAGCGTGCAAGGCAAATGCCTTGCCCGCTGTTCTATCACTCCAGCCCTGAAAGTATTCTTCTTTTCAGCTCTTTCCCCAAATGCTCTAGCCAGCACTCTTCTTGTATTTGTGAACTCTATTTTTGGTCCTTCTCATATATTGCTTTTGAAGTGTTATTTTATTATGTGTATGCCCTAGATTCCTAATGAGGTGCTCATGTCTGGAGGAGGCTATTATTTTCTTTTCTGTGGAGTGAGGCTCTCAAGTGGTTGTCAGTGGGTTCAGGGGCTCTTTCTTAGGACACACAATCAACTGGGCTGGACAGTTCAATTCTTGGACCCAGCAATGTGGCGCTGTTCTCACCTGGCACGGCTGTACCCAGGAGCACTGGGAGGGTGGGGGTCAGGGGGATCATGCAGTGCTGGGGGTCAAACTTGCATAATTTCACATGCAAGACATTTACCCCTGTCCCCTGAACTAGCTCCCTAGGCCCTATCACTAGTTATTAATAACTTTCACTTATTGTCCGCTGTATCTCAGGCACTCGGCTGACTTCATTTACTTTATCCGATTTAATCCCTTAAAGAACATTTAGATCTCTGGATTTTGTTCCTCAGTCTATATCAGCACTCAGCCTTCTTTACTGTCATATACTCCAGATTTCTTATAACCAGGGGGTAGGATTCTGAGGGTCAGGGATCACATCTTTCTTACTTATCTGGACACCTAGAGACCAGGACACCACAAATGTTCCATCTGAGTTTGGGAACTGCTGAGATCACATGTTTTTAAACTAGTTTTAGAAATGCCAACAATAAATATTCATCAGTTACTATCCCCTATGAGGGTTGCTGCTGCCAGATTATGAATTCTGCTCCTTTTACAACATTTTCCACAATAGTTAACACATCCACAAGCTAAGTGTCTATCAACAGATAAGTGGATTAAAAAGTTGCAGAACATGTGTGCTGTATATTATTATAATGGAAACCTATTTAACCACATTAAAAAAAGAAGGAAATCTTGTCACTTATGACAACATGAATGAAACTTACGGGCCTTCTGCTAAGTAAAATAAGTGAAAAAAAGACAAATGTTAGCGGGTATTTAAGGAGAAGCTACAAATCAAACCAAACTAACTCACAGATCAGATTTGTGGTTAGCAGAGGCGGTGGGGTGGGCTAGAGGAATCGGATAAGGTGGTCAAAAGTTACAAACTTCCAGTTATAGGAATAATAAAGATTGGGGATGTAATGTACAGTGCAGAAGCTCTCCTTGCTCTGTGGAACAATGGAACGTTGTTAAGAGAGGATATGACGAGTTTTTATCACAAACGGAAAGACAATCTTCCCTTTTTTCTTTTCTATTTGAGATCACGGATATTAACTAAAGTTACTGTGGCAACCATTTTACATTATATGATGGTCAAACTGCAATGTGGCACACCCTAAATATACAGAGCATTGCGTATTGACAATTATATGCAATAAAACTGAAGGGGGGGGGAAGGAACTGTGTCATTAAAGAAAAAGAAATCAGCATGAAATTCCCACTTTTCACAAAATAGAGGTGTTTTAGGCAAAAGAACGGGAGCTGCAGCCTTGAGTTTGTACGTCCTTCCTAGGCTCGGTTCCTCCTGTCGCCCCAACCTCATTCAAGCTCTGGTTTACATTCATTCGAATTTGGGTCTGAGAGGCAGCCTTGGTCTCCTCCTCATGGGCTGGAATGAAAAGATCTGATGGGAACTTAAAAGCTCCCCCACAGGAAACTGTCTGAGCCTGTGATTTACATCCCTGGTTTTCTTATTAACGAACTGCCAGACTTCAGACCTCAAAACTGCAACAGACCACCACTGATACCAAAGATTAAAGATTAATATCTACTGAAAGAATGTTTATAGCTGCACTGTTTACAATCGTCTCCCTCTGGAAACTACCCTGCTGCCTGCTTGCAGCTGAACAGATGAAGAATCATGGCACATTCCAACGGTGGGATACTCTACCGCATAGGAAATCCCTGACTACATAAACAGTCACAGGGAATCCGTGCAGACTGAACAGGAGGCTGAAAAAACAAGAAGTCCCCATTGCCGACCCCACCAATCACAAGTGGCATGTGAGAGTCCTTTAGCCTGAAGAACACAGTGAGGGTCATAGTACGGCAGGGAGGGGGTTTGCCTTGCATTCGGCCAACCCAAGTTCCATCCCAGCACCCCATATGGTTCTCCTCAGCCCTGCCGGAAGTGATTGTTGAGTGCAGAACCAGGAGTAAACCCTGAGCACTGCTGGTATGACCTGAAAAAAAATTTTTTTAATTAAAAATGAAATACATAGTGAGGCAAAAATGTATCAACAGCCTTTTTTTTAACAATTTTTTATTTTTTATTTATTCATTTTTTGCTTTTTGGGTCACACCCAGCGATGCACAGGGGTTCCTCCTGGCTCTTCACTCAGGAATCACTCCTGGCGCTACTCGGGAGACCATATGGGATGCCGGGAATTGAACCCGGGTCCGCCCTGTGCAAGGCAAACGTCCTACCTGCTGTGCTATCGCTCCAGCCCCTGTATCAACAGCCTTGCTTTTAGAAGTCAGACCCCAGGGCTGGAGTGATAGCACAGCAGGTAGGACGTTTGCTTTGCACGCAGCCGACCCGGGTTCGATTCCCAGCATCCCATATGGTCCCCCAAATTATACCACCAGGATTAATTCCTGAGTGCAGAGCCAGGAGTAACCCTTGTGCATCGTCAGATGTGATTTCCCCACCAAAAAACAGAAAAAAAAAGTCAATAGCATAGTAGATAGGACCAATAGCAACAATAGCATAGTAGATAGGACCTTTGCCTTGCACTTGGCCGACCCAGGTTCGATTCCCATCGATTCCCAGCATCGTATAGGGTCCCTCGAGCACCAGAGAATTACCAGGGAGTAATTCCTGAGTGCATGAGCCAGAAGTAACCCCTGAGCATCGCCGGGTGTGACCCAAAAAATAAAAAAAAAGAAGGAAGAAGTCAGTTCCCCTGGGCTGGAAGGGGATTCGTGAGTGGAGGGGACTGAAGAGAGCATCCAGGTTCCATTGTCCTTGCTGACCTGATTCCTGCCTCAGGGACTTGTCAAGGTGGCCATGGTGGAACCCCTTGGAGCTGTGTGCTGGCAGGAGGTGGGGGTGGGGAGGCTGAGGAACTACGATGTGTAGCCTGCGGGCAGTTGCCCACAAAGTGGCAGACATCCCTCGGGCTCTGCCACCCTTGACTGATACCTGTAGAGGTGTGACTGCAGAGTCAGATGCTTTGAGCCTTTTCCTCGCCCCCAGTCCCCCTTTCTCCTCAGCAAGCCCATGAGAGCGTTTCCCCATCTCCCCGCGTCTCGTCTCGTGCCACATCACCACTAAACCGGGGAACAGTTAAAAGAGTCACTTTCAGTTCCCTGGATGAATCAGGACCCCCTCAACCCTCGAGGCAGTTCCCGTTTGCTCTTGCACGGAACTCTTGCCTTGTTCCCCACCCCACTCCATTTTATTTATTTATTTATTTATTTATTTATTTTCGGGGGGCACATCCATCAGTTCTCCTGGCTCTATGCTCAGGGATCACTTCCGGCAGGGCTCAGGGGACCCTATAGGATGCCGGGGATGGAGCCCAGGTCAACTGCGTGCAAGGGAAGCATCTTCCCTGCCGTGTTATCTCACCAGTCATTGTCTTGTTCCTCCCTACCCCCCACTCCACGGCTGACGTGGCCTCTGAAACCCTCTGCTGTTTTGTACAGCTCCCCCTCCTCTCCCCTCTCCCCTCCTTCCCTCCCTCTGCTGCCTATCTTCACAGACACCAAAGCACACTTATCCCATTTTGTTTATTTGTTCATTTTCCTGCCTCCCATGAGGCTCCCCACATGAAGATAAGGGCTGATTCCACAGCCATCCCTGGCCCATGGTAGAAGTGGCCTGAGCTGAGCTGGAAGTCAAGTCATTCTTGGATGGCCTTAAATCGTGGCATGGGGCCTGGAGTAATAGCACAGCGGGGAGGGCATTTGCCTTGCCTGCGTCCGACCCGGTTCGATTCCCAGCATCCCATAGCATCCCCTGAGCACTTCCAGGAGAGCCAGGAGTAATCCCTGAGTGCAGAGCCAGAAGTAACCCCTCAGCATCGCTGGGTGTGACCCAAAAAGAAAAAACAAATTGTGGCACCCAGACTTTACTTGGTCTGCTGCCCCTGCTCAGGAAGAAATACCCCTCCTCCCATGAAAATCTACCTCCTTTTTTTTTTTTTTTAAGTTACACTGGAGCGAGAGCACAGCAGTAGGGCGTTTTTGCCTTGCATGCAGCCAGCCCAGCCGAGCCAGGTTCAATTCTTCCGCCCCTCTCAGAGAGCCCAGCAAGGTACCAAGATTATCTCGCCCGCACGGCAAAGCCTGGCAAGCTCCCTGTGACATATTCAATATGCCAAACACAGTAACAAGAAGTCTCAAAATGGAGACGTTACTGGGCCCCTTGATCAATGAACAACGGGAGGACACAGTTTTTATTGGAGGATTTGAAGGGAGGGAGGGAAAGAAAGTGGGAGAGAGTGGAGAGTAAAACGCAGAAGAGAGAATCTAGGCTTCTCCTAGGGCATAGAGAGAGCCCCTACACACACCCCAGCATTAGACAGGAAAGCATGAAAGTACACATCTTAAGAGGGGACATGCAGGTGACACATGTGCTCGGCCACAAAGGCGAAGCAGCACATGGGCTCAGGCAGCCTATGCACCAGAAATCCTTTAAGCAGACACCCCCCCCCAAAATCGTCCTGCTCAGGGCTGGCGTGAGAGTTTAGCAGGGAAGACTCTTGCCTTGCATGCAGCCCACCCGGGTTCGATCCCCAGCATCCCATAGGGCCCCCCCAAACCCAGTCAGCCGCGATCCCTGAGCGCAGAGCAATGCTAGGTGCAACCCCCAAAACAAAACAAGAAGAGCACCCTTCCAACCATCCCTGAGGTCACGGTCATCCCGAGCCAGGCCTTTGGGGACAAGACGGATAGACTCACATGAGCTTAAGCCAAAAAAAGGACCATGGAAGTGGGCGGGTCTGTCGGAACATGGCACAGATGTGAATCTCCTTCCAGTTATCCTCTCTCCCTCCCTTCCTTCCTCCCCACTTTGGGGGGGGGGCTCAGCTCCCAGCCAAGTTCTTTCCAGACATGGTTGCAAAAAGGACCCACTTAGGGGCTGGAACTATAGTACGGGGGCGGGGTACTTGCACACAGCCAACCCGGGGTTCGATCTCCAGCATCCCATAGGGTCCCCCAAGCACTGCCAGGAGTAATTCCTGAGTGAGTGCAGAGCCAGGATGCACAGGTGATGCCCCCTGTGCATCACCGGTTGTGACCCAAAAAGCAAAAATAAATAAATAAATAAATAAATAAATAACCTTTCTCACTGACCATCTCAAAACCTCAGGCCCCCTGTCTAGGGTACACAGAAGCAACAGCAGACGCCGAGGTCTGGGGTCCGAGGGGATGCAGGACCCAAAGCTCCAACTCGCCTCAACCACCAGGGCACTGCTGGATATGGCCCCAAACCAAAACCCGAAAAAAAATTGGTACGGGGGTGCACCTGAGCTGACTCAGCCGGCAAACTGGGATGGGCACGAGGGTGGGGGGCGCCTGGGCCTCGAACCAGGCCCACCCAGACCTTCCAGGAACCTTCTCTGTTTCCGACCTTCCCAGTTTCTAACTCAGCTCTCCGGAGCCAGCCAGAAGTAGGGCTTCCTCAGCTGCTTCCCACCCCCACCCCCTCACCCACCAGCACTCCCAATGCCTTTGCCTCCACAGTTTCCTTGGGGTCCACTAGGGGTCCCGCCCCTGCTCACAGGCCCTCATCCTCACTGGCCCGGTTTCTGGGGCTCTCAAACTGGTCCACAGCCCCCATTCCCACCCCTCACACACACCCCCTTTCCTTTCTCCATCTCCACCTCCTGCTTGCCACAGACTCGACTGGCCACCAAAGTGGCCTGCCCAGGGACAGCTGTGCTCCCCCTCCCTCACTGGGTATGCAGGGGCCCCCAGAGGCGTAAACTCACTTGTGCACACTCATCCCTTTAGGCTTCCAATTTGGCTCCTTTCTCCAGGGCCTGTCTGTGACCTTGAGGAAATAAGTTACTTCCTTTCCTTTTTTTTTTTCTCAATTTTTTCGGTTTTAATTTTTGCCAGGTTGGAACGATAGCACAGCAGGTAGGGCTTTTGCCTTGCACGTGGACGACCCTGCCAACCCAGGGTCGATTCCTCCGCCCCTCTCAGAGAGCCCAGCAAGCTACTGAGGGTATCCCACCCGCACGGCAAAGCCTGGCAAACTACCCGTGACATATTCGATATGCCAAACACAGTAACAAGTGTCACAATGGAGGCGTTACTGGGCCCGATCAAGCAAAATTGATGAACAACAGGAGGACAGTGACTGTGACAACTTTTGCTGGATTGGGACTGGGCCTTCTCCACCCAGAACCCCCATCTTCCAGTAGGTAGGCGTCACACCCATCAGCTGCCGACAGCGCCAGGTTGGTCCCATCAATGGCCAAGATGCAGAGACTATAAAAACTCAGCTCTTATTATCTTTCCTTTGGAGAAACTGGCAGGCTACAAAAAGTATACTGCCCGCACAGTAGAGTCTGGCAAACTTCGCCTGTCGTACTCATGCCAAATACCAGTAACAATGATGGGTCTCATCCGCCTAGTCCTGAAAGAGCATTGAAATGGCTCTTTTAAAATCTCAGGGCTAGGTAGAAGGAGATGTTACTGGTGCCTGCTCGAGACAATCGACGAACAACAGGATGATCATGATCATGATCGTGATCGGGGGGGCTATGAAGAGGGGTAGACCTTTGTATCCCGAGCTCTAACATAAAAAGAACTGGACGGGAGAGATAGCACAACTGGGAGGCACTCGCCTTGGACATGGCCAACCCAGGTTCAATCCTCAGCACCCCATAGGGTTTCCCTGAACACTGCCAGAAATGATTCCCAAGCACTGAGCTAGGATTAGGCCCTGAACACTGCCAGGTGTGATGCCCAAAACCAAAAAAAAAGAGTTGTACCCCCCAAAATAATAATAATGAAAACAACGGCTTTGTCTGCAGAACACAGGCCCCCTAGCCCCCCAACTGCGACGTCTGACCCTGGGATAATGCACCCCACTCCCCATGTCCTTAACGACCTGGAGATGAAGTTACCACTGAGTGGAAGGTGGGGTGGCCCCATGATGTGTGCAGGGGGCAGGGGGAGGAGTTGTCCTTACACAGAATGAAACCAGAGCCAGAGCCAAAGGCCACCGAGAAGAATGTCACCCAGAGCCTTAAGCCACGTGTGGGCCCCTGTGGGCTACATGGAGCCCGGGGGCTCAGCATGCAGTGCTCATCTCTGATCTGACCATCTCCTCTTTCAAGAGAAGCCAGGATGGAGAATTTTCTTCTTCCCCCAAAGACCAAATCTGATGATACAATGGTTGGCCACCTTGTTTTGGGAATGAGGGTAAAGGGTCGGTGAGTCCTTTTGCCAGGCCCCCAAAGCAGGCGGCTCTCGGCTCTCAGATGTCAAAGCACAGCCCCGGGGATAGAGGGACCCTCCCGGAGGGAATGACAGACCAGCCCAGAGCCCCTGGCCTCGGGGCACGACCACACTTGCACCACTGGCCTATGGTGAGAATTCTCCAGCCTCCCCCAGATGTGGGCAAGCCCTTAGCACTCACTTAACACTATACTTCTCAAGAAGTCCGACCACAGTAGGATCCTCTCCAGAAGGGAGTTGAGCATGGTACTGCAGCAGGATGTGGTGCTAGAATGTTCTTGTTATGAAACCCAACCACAAACACATTTGTTGTAGTGGCTAAAAACACAGTGACTAAAATTTAAAAAAAAAATTTTTTTTTCATGTTTTTTAGGCCACACTCGGCAATGCTCAGAGGCTGACTCCCGGCTCTGCACTCAGGGGATCACTCCTGACAGGTGCTCAGGGAACCTTCTGAGATGCCGGGGATCAAACCTGGGTCAGCCGGGTGCAAACCTCCCCACTACACTATGGAGCCCAGAATAAAATAAATCTTTTGGTTGGTTTGGGTTTGGGTTTGGGTGTGGGGCCACACCCAGCGGTGCTCAGGCCTTACTCTTTGGCTCTGTGCTCAGAGGTCATTCCTGGCGGGCTCGGGATGGGGGGACCCTATGGGATGCTGGGCATCAAATCCAGGTTGGCTGTGTGCAAGGCAAGAGCCCTGCCCACTGGACGGCCCCTTAAAGTGTCCTCTTAACAAAACTAGGGGGAAAATAAGGAGCAGCCAAAGCCTGCCCCCTTGCCCTCCCCACCCTGGGTAATGGGAGTAAGTTAACCAGGACCTCAGGGCCTCCCTGATGGGGGACAGTCCCTGGCTTTCTCCTCACTGACACCAGCATGGCACGGAGCCTGCACTGACATCCTCATTCCTTGGGAAAAACTCAAGGCTGTCCACTCAAGGCTGTCCACTAAGGCTGACCACTCGGGGCTCACAAAACAAGACAAGACTGCGCCCTCTCTGACAGCTGTCCACCTTCCTTCCAGAAGCCCTAGCTAATGCACCAGAACCACCAAAAATAGCACTGCAGCACTGTCCTCCGGTTGTTCATCGATTTGCTCCGGCAGGCACCAGTAACATCTCCATCGTGAGACCTCTTGTTACTGCTTTTGGCATATCGACTACGCTATGGGTAGCTTGCCAGGCTCTGCCGTGAGGGTGAGATACTCTCGGTAGTTTGCTGGGCTCTCCAAGAGGGGCGAAGGAATCGAACCCGGGTCAGTCGCATTCAAGGCAAACGCCCCACCCGCTGTGCTATCGCTCTGGCCCACCAAAAATAGGATGGAAATAAAGTGGACAGCTTGAGCCAGAAGAAATAAAACTGTTCCCTGACAGCATGGCCACCATCAAAATACCCTGAAACACCCTGAAAACACCTGCCCAGCACGCCTTCTCTTCCTCCAGCCCTCCTGGAACTGGGGACCAGCTCAGCCCTCCGCAGACCCAGCGGCTCCCACACTGACGTCTGGGCTCCTGGGGGACGCGCTTGAATTCAGTCGGGCTCCAGAGCGGCCCGTGAGCAATAGGTCATTCTGGTTGGGACTTTTGGGGGGCATCCCAAGGGCTTGGGCATGGTAGAGCCCTGGGAACTCTGCACCATGCCCCATGCCTCCTGCAGCCTCTCTCCAACCCTGCCGCTTTCTGAGTTTCCTCCGCCACTCCCTAGACCTCTCCAGACACCACCAGATTCGTCACTGCGTGGAGGTTGTTCCCCAGGAGATATTGCCTCATCCACCCAGAGGAACGGCGGGAGCTTCTGCCACAGACAGGGCGTCTCCAGGACACAGTGAGCCGGTGCTCTGGGCACGAGATCGTTCTTGTGCCTTCCATCATCACTGACTCACTCTCAGCTTGAGCCAGAGGATGTTCCTAAAGGCTGAAGCTTTCTGCCAGGATTCCAGAATCCATATTTTCGGGCCGAGCGTACAGCAGGCAGGGCGTGTGCCTTGCACTCGGCAGACCCGGGTTAGTTCCCAGGCATCCCATAGGGTCCTCCCGAGCACTACCAGGGGGGGTCCCTGAGATGCAGAGCCAGGAGTCAGCCCTGAGCATCGCTGGGTGTGGCCCCAACACAAAACAGAATCGATATTTTCATCTGGTTTGACCCAGTGGCCCTCATAGGACTATTTCCATCCCAAAACTTAAGCCCCATGCTTGGCACTGTGGAAATGATTCCATCCATGACTTGATTGGTATCCACACGGAGAGATCAAGGTGCCCACACCATTTAGCAAGAAACTAGGTCTCCCGGAAACTGAGTTCCTATTGGTTAGCAGAGAGTTATCATCTTAGATCCCCAGCAGATAGGCCCAGCCCATATTAGGTATTAAAAGCTCGCTGAGTGAGTGTTTCCAAGAACTTTCTGGGTTTGCTAAGAGTTGGGGGGATTTGCTGCTTTTCTGGTTTATAAACAGACAGGGAGGTGGAGCGGGGGTGAGGAAGAGTTGGAATTAAGGCTGAAATCTGAATATAAACAAGAGATTTGAGTAGGATGTCCTGGGCTTTAGTTTTTTCCAGCAGAATGGGTCCATGAATCCTAACCCGGCTCCCACATGAGGAGTCTTGGGGGGCCCATAGAAGCACCTCCTAATAGAGTGACTGGAGTCAAAACTGACCAGATCAGTCCCTGGAGCTGGTGCTGACCACCCAGACCACACTCTGCCCTTCTATTCTGCCAGTGGGAAGGGAAAAATATCCTTCAATCACTTTGGAAAATGCTGCTTTTTTTTCCTTCCCCACAATCTTTTAAAAAAATAAAAAACATGACAGCTTTTGGGGCTGGAGTGATAGCACAGTGGGTAGGGTGTTTGCCTTGCACGTGGCCGACCAGGGTTCAATTCCCAGCATCCCATATGGTCCCCCGAGCACCGCCAGGAATAATTCCTGAGTGCATGAGCCAGGAGTAAC
>JAOXYA010000020.1:25730032-25745995 GCA_028565675.1 Sorex palustris | reverse complement strand
AAAGCACAAAAATTTGTAAGTCTATAACTGTACCTCATGGTGTTTCACTAATAAAAAAAATAAAGAAAAAAATAATAAGAAGTCAATATCATTTTTAGGAAATCGTGAGGGTCAATTTAGCATAAAAGAAGATATAACCAAATGTAATGCATAAATAATGATTGACTTCTGAATCAGGAAAAGCATTTTGGGGACAATTGGTGGAAATTTGAACATAGACTGATATTATATTATTTTAGGAAATTGCTTTTTCAGGTCTGATAATAACAGGTTTTGTAAAAGAAATATTCTCGTTCTTAGAAAATATATCTTTAAAGGGCAATGTATTTTCAAATTGTGCAGGCTCATAGAGATTAGATTGAACTATAGGATATTGCTTCTATTCAACCATTTTGTTAGAATTTCACATAGTTCAACCTAATAACATGGGAATAAAACAGTAATAGTTGTTCAAGTCTTTTCAGTAGATATGTGACGTTATTATACTACTTGCCCAGCTTCTCTGATTAGTTGAAAATCTTTTAAGTCCATTTTTGGACAAAAATGAGAGAGATAACAACTTGGAAAAAAACCTCATTCAGGAAGTGAATTCTGTCTTTGCTATTTAGGTGACAGTGGTATTACCCAGGAAAGGTTCTTGGGGAAGAAAGGGGAACTGGAGGAAGGGTTTGCCCACATGCTTCGCTAATAAATACCCACAAAGGACAGGGCACTTTAGCACTAGCTTCTTCAACACCAGATTTTGACTCCGTGACCCACCCAACAGATGCTCCGTGACCTGGAAGAGGTATTTGATTTCTCCGAGGACTCAGTATTGAATAGATCTAAAGATAGAAGAGGAAAGGAGGTTAGAATGACTTCCACATTTCTGGTCAGTGACCCCTCAGGAAGAGGCAGCTTAAGCCTCCCTGCAGAGGTGGGGCTGCATCAGCCACAAGAGACTTTCTCTTTAGAAGTGGTTTGAGGACTTAGGAGTCATCTAATTTTAACAAAATGAGATTTCTTGTTGTACCTCTAAGAGGCTGGTGAAGAAGAATGGAACAATCACATCTTTCAAGGCTATGATGAGCAGAGATTGCTTTAGAGAAAAAAAAATATCAGATGGCCATTTTAATAGTATAGAAGTATACTGAGTATACTGAATACTGAATAGAATACTGAATAGTATACTGAGGTAACAACAGGAACTGACACAAAGTTTTGAGTCTTCTGAACTATATTTTGAATGGAATAATTGTACTTTTATGAGCTCAGTATTTTTTTTTTTCAGATTCATGCTTTGAACTTACAAAATGAATTTGTAGCAAACAATGTATAATAATTAGGTGCGGCTTGATGTGTTTTGGTAGCTATTGAGGAAGAAACTGAAACTGACCATTGTAATAACCACAGGATGGGGCGCCCACACGGGCAGTGGAGGCAAAGCCAGAGAAGAGGTGGGCAGAGACCATTCTTGCTGGTGCAATGCTGGGAGAAACAAGAGACATGACAGGGCAGCTGGGGGCATGAGCCATCCAAGATTCCCAAGGGAAACAGAAAACACACAAGCAAACAAAGAAGAAGGTGGGAGAAGAGGTCGGGTAACACCAGGAGCACATTCCATCACTAACAGCAACAGGATGCTTACCAAGCGTTTCCAGGCACTTGTACCCTGACCATAACCCTGAAGGTAGGATTAGCATGTTTATTTTTTGCTTTGTTGAAGGTCACAAACACACAGTATCGGAGGATATACAAAAGAAACAATGGTGCTGGCTTGTTCTCCATCCAAACTTCAGGCCCACTGTACAAAGGCAGCACGTCTTCCCTCCCTTCAGTGCTCAGTTGTGTTGCTGCCATTGTAGCTATTACTCGGGGCTCTGCAACGACAGCTAGAGAGTCGGTTCATTTCATATCACCAGGGGCACAATACTTGCATTACTAATTTTAGTTCTATTGTTGACTTCTGCAACTTTAATTTCCGGAAACATTTGTTTTTAGTTCTATTAAACACAGCAGCATTCAGCTCTCCAAGTTGAAAGAGGGGCTCTTTGAGCTCCTAGAGTCCCATCTCTGTTTCTTTCTCCAAACGCTATAAATTTGTACTTTTTAGACCCTGTGGTAGAGATTACTTACATTCCATACTGTAGCGATCATTTAGCCTACAGTTTGGCTGTAGTAAGAGTCTAACATGAACCAATAAACAGAACAAATGTTACATCGGAAAACTTTTTTTAATAGCAGACTCAAGAAGTGTGCTTCCTTCTATGTGAGCCATATCAGTCCCGTGTTGCTCAGATGCTCAGAATAACGTCACTTGTTCTTTCCCTATTTTTTTTTTTTTTTTTGCTTTTTGGGTCACACCTACCGATGCACAGGAGTTACTCCTGGTTCATGCACTCAGGAATTACTCCTAGCGGTACTCAGGGGACCATATGGGATGCTGGGAATCGAACCTAGGTCAGCTGCGTGCAAGGCAAACGCCCTACCTGCTGTTCTATTGCTCCAGCCCCCTAAGTTTATTTTTAAGTTGAAAGAGAAAAATCTGCGCTATCTTGCCTATAAGACCTATTGCTTAGTTTTTGAAGTCCACTGACATCCAGTAGAACTTGATTCCTATTTGTATTAACTCCATTCTTATCCTTCGAAAGTTCTCGAGCTGCCTTTCTTCCTTTCATCCATTCTCTTACTTACGATGCTTCTTCACTTCCTCAACTCCCGTCTATATGATGTATATGATGCCCTTCCTGGAGTCCTATTCTTGCTTAACTATATCCGGAAGCAAAGCTGACTTTCTGGGTCACACATGCTGCTTCCTGAATTCCACATAATCTTTTTATTTTTTTAACTTTGTTTTTTAATTTTGTTTTTGTTGTATAAGTCAGTTCATAATATTTGTTACAATTAATATTCAAACACCGATCCCACCACCATTACACCTTCCCAACACCAAATTCGAGATGTTTCCATCGCAAACCCCAATCCTTGTCCCAAAGCAAATCATAAGAATATATGTTGTATTGTCTGTTATGAAGAACTGCTGAACGTGTTTACAAAAAAGTGTTTGTATAGGAATCAGTGTGAAGACTGTTCTATTTTCGCAGGAGCCATTAAGACATTCTATAGGATTCCACTAACATGTTGTTAAAGTTTGGGCGATGTGAACTTTGGTATAGATATTTGAAAATATGTGTCTATGCATATATATTTTTTTCCTCTATGATTTGTTGCCTACTGTCTGAACCCCATTAAATATGGTGTGGTAATTATGGAGAATGGGTAGGGAGAGTCATAATGTGCCCAGAAATATGTTTACTCATATGTGAGGTTCAGCCTGAGCATGTGGGGAGCAGCCTTGAGCGTGGTAGCAATTGGGTTGTGGAGGTTTTCAGCTACGAAAGCTGGGTCCTTTGGGGTGGGAAGGGCTCTTACCCACCCCCCTCTGGGGTGCCCCATGTGAAACAGCCTGGTGCGGAGTCCGGTGGCATGGCTATGGGGGCCTCCTTTTATGCTCCCTTCCGGTAGAAGCAGCAGTGGGATCTGGACGGTGGCTGATGATGAGATTGTCTGGCACTGGCAGGAGGTGGCTTATAGGCATGAGTCCTGGGTCACTGGAGACTGAGGGAAATGGGCAGAGGATCTCCACTTCCGGGTCCTGTTGAGACCAGAGTCTAAGGTCACAAAGTTCTGCATTACCTGGGTTCCGTGGGACTTCACTCATGCGTGAGGCTGGGCCCAAGCATGTGGGATGAGGCCTGTAGCATGGCAGCAGTTGGGTTGTGGAGGTCAGCTGCCGGGGCTGGGTCCCTTGGGGCTGGTCCACATAATTTTTTTAAAAATTTTTATTAGTGAGACACCATGAGGTACAGTTGTAGACTTACATATTTTGTGCTTGGGTTTCAATTATACAATGATCAAATACCCATCCCTCCACCAGTGCCCATTTCCCACCACTACCAGTCCCAGTATCCCTCCCATCCCCCATCCTCCCATCCCACCCTGCATCTGTGGCAGGACATTCCCCTCTGTTCTCTCTCTCCTTTTGGGTGTTGTGATTTGCAAGAGAGGCATTGAGTGGCAATCATATTTGGTCTATAATCTACTTTCAGCATGCTTCTCCCATCCTGGGAGGATCCTCCCAACACCCTTTATTTGGTGCAAAATTCTTGCACATTCATTTTTGTACATAGTATTATCTGAAATTCTGAGTTTTCAGTTTAAATGTTATTTTGAAACAGCTTCGAAGATGAAACACCAAAATATTTAGGTTAAATTGTACATTGTATTCCCTGGCTTTTTTCTTGGAAACTAAGGCAGGTCACCTTAGTCCAAACATTGACTATCTACAATCTTCAGAATAAAGATTGAAGGACTAAACAGTGAATTCCAAGTTTGAGTCCTTAAAAAGAGGAACTGTGGAAACTTTCGAGATTATTCTTTTTAATTTTCCAGCATTTGGGTCACACCCAGCAATGCTCAGGGATTACTCCTGTCTCTAGGAATAACTAGGAATAACTCTAGGCAGTGCTTAGGGAACCATATGGGACACTGGGGATTGAACATGGATCAGTCGCATGCAAGACAATTGCTGTACTATCGCTTCCATCCCACAAGATGATTTTTTAACTTCTAACATGTCAGAAGTTTACTCGAAATGCATAATTAGCAACTAGAGGCTTGTTTCCTATTATGCAAATTTGACCATTTCAAGAAGAGAAAGACAAAAAACTCCATTGCTTCCTGCAAAAGGAAAGTTCAGACTCCCATCCTTCCAACTCATCTTCAATGTATACATATATAACCTTGCTTTTCCTTGCAAAGAGAGAAAATATAAGAGAAAGGATTTGTTTTAGTATTGTCTTGTGCATGCATGTGTGTGTGTGTATGTGTGAGAGAGAGACAGAGACAGAGACACATGAGGTGGGGTGCTCAGGGGAGTTGGCTGGGCCACACCTGGCAGTGTTCAGAACCTACTGCCGGCTCCGCACTCAGGGATCTCTCCTGACAGGGCTTGGAGGACCATATAGGGCACTGGGAATGAAACTTGACTTGTCTGCATATAATGCCCGCTAACAACACTATCACTCTGGACAAGCTTTTTTTAATTATTATTGGTTCCTAATTGCCTTTCTTTTTCCTTGCACTATTTCCCTTTAGCATATTGAAAAAGAACTCTCATGAGATTAGAAGGTTGCTCAGGGGGCTGGAGTTCATGTTTTGCACATAGGAGGCCTAGGTCTGCTCCCTGGGACGGGATGGTTCCCTCAGCACCATGGGTTGTAAAGCAGAAATGAAAACAGAACTTGCAGTAGAGATTTTCTCTCAGATCTTCTTATGAGAGGAAGGACTCTTCGGGAATCTTCCCTTTTTCTAGTCTAGGGGAGTTTCTTCAGTGGTTTGTTATATAACTGTTTTAGAAAATTTCCTGGTTAGATCCGTGATTTCCCAGGACTCATTGTTTTTCCATCATCTTTCTCTTCTTGGTCTACTTTTCAGTGTAGACAAAGCGCATACTAAGAGTTTTGGGGGTATGTATTTTATGAGTCTCTGCTTTCTCAGGATGACCAAAACTCAGTTATGTTGTAAGTCATTTTTCTCTTAATTCTTTGACAATATTGCTCCCTTCTATTTTAACATTACTACTCGAGGTTCATTTCTGGAAGCTTTGGAGTCTTACCTTTTTATCTCTGAAATTCCGGTATAATATGTGGAGATGTAGATTTTGGTGTTTTCGCTCACTGCACCAGGGTTTTGGTGAGCTCGTTTCAGCTGCAGAGTTGTACCTTTCAGCTTCAAGGAACTGACTTAATTTTTTCTTTGATACTTTCCTTCTGTTTTCTCAGTTCTCTCTGAAACGCCTATTAAATACTATCTCTTAGGCAGAACTTCTAAATCTTGTCTTTCCTCTCAAATTTTTTGTATACCTTTTGGAAATATTTCTTTAAACAGTTCCATTGCAATTTTTTAGTTTACAGTCATAGTTTTAAATTAAGAAAATCTTCTTTGGCATGTCATTCTGTAATTTGGGACTGTATTACCTTACTTTTTTTTTTATAAATACAAGTTTTGAAAGTATTTTTCCATTACTGCATTGTTTTTTCTTGAAATTTTTTTGAAGGGCAGGTGTTTGTTTAATCTTGATCTCTGATTTTTATTTTTATAACATTCATATATTCAATTTATTTGTTTTTCTTCCATTCATACCTATCCTCAGTAATGAACAAAAACAAAACAAAAAAGCTGACAGAACGTTCTCTGTCTTTATGAGCAGAACCCATAGCATAGCTTTGGAATGATAAGTTGGAACTTATTTGTTTTCTTGGGAGATTCCCTCATACCTATCTAGACATTTGTGACTTTCTCTGTGTCAAAAGTGGGAATTCTCTGTGTTTTATGAAGAATTTAACTCAGTTCTCCCATTTTCAGCAACAAAAATGGTTCCTATCCCTATCTTGAGCCAGAAGTCAAATGTGTTACCTAAATAGCATCTTGTTTATGTAAAATGGAGCAAAAGGGGCTGAGCTTGAGGTGGTGAGACGAATGAGGGTTATTTTTTTAAGTTAGTAGTGAGAAATGATTAGTTAGGTTTTTGAACTAGGGTAAAGGGAGACTGCATATAAAGTAGATACAGTTTTTAAAAATAAACCTCTATTTCTGGGGTCTGCTCTTAAGTCATCGGTCGCCCTGATGCTCAGCTATTCCAGGTTTTACTAATGAAGACTAATTTTCATGGCATTTCCATTCCCCCTTTCCCCCAGAGCAATGAATTGCATGAGAAGCAGAAGACTTACTTGCGGCAATCAGTTATTGATCTGCAGACGAAACTTCAGGAAATGCAAATGGAAAGAGATGCCATGGCCGACATCAGGTTGGGATTTGTGAAGGGAAATTATCTTCTCGTGTGTGTGGGTTGCAGTGAGGAACCACCTCGTGAATCCGTGTTCCTTTCTTTCATTCGCTTCTGTAGGCGCAGGGAAAGTGAATCCCAGGAGGACTTAAGAAATCAGCTTCAAAATACAGTCAGTGAACTTGAAGCTGCCAAGTGTCTCAAAGAGGACCTGCTGAAAGACAGCAGCACCCAGATCGAGCAGCTCAGAAAGATGATGCTCAGCCACGAGGCTGTGCTGCAAGAAATCCGCTCGATCCTAGTTGACTTTGAAGAAGCCTCAGGCAAGAAAATCTATGAGCATGACAGCATTGCCACTGTCCACTTCCGCAGCATGGGCTCAGCCATTAGTAAAATCCTAAGAGACTTAGACACAGAGATTTCTTATCTGAAAGGGAGGATATTTCCAGTAAGTGGTGAGCACACTACTTCAAAATTAAAATTAAGAGAGTATTATTAGACACATCATTAAAAAAAACCTCTTAGAAGTGAGCAGAGTTGCTGGGGAGTTAATCCAGGGTTCAGGGACCCTGATTTGATCTCTGATATTACCTGCCCTCGTTTCCCCCACTCCAGCACCTCTGGGGAGCCCTGGTGGCCCTCCAGCAGCGTCAGGTGTGTCCCTGGGGGTCCCTGGCACTGCAGGGCACACGCAGTACCAATTCTGCAGGGCTTGTATTGAACCATGAGACCCAGTTGTTTGGGTCTCTCGGAGTTCTCCCTGCACCCTCCCAGCCCCGCATCAGAGGTCTCCCTTCTCTCCCCACCAATGAAAGTTGAGTTCTCTTTTTGTTTTCTATACTAACAAGTTAATTCTATAATCATCTCTCCATAAATAAAGGGAACTAGCTTGGTATCCTTGTGCATCTCTGCATATAGCCAAAGATCTTATAGAACAGTGATAGAACGTGTCCACTTTTAATATTGCTTTCATTTGCATCTTTGTGATACATGCCTTTAGTTGGGAAATCTCTAAATTCCCAAGCAATAGGTTCAGTAGTCCCCAAGTCAAGATCTCTTCTTTCTACACAGGTAGAAGACCAGCTCGAAACACTGAAATCTGAGTCACAGAACAAAGTAGAGCTGCTTTTGCAACAGCACCAAGACAGGCAGGTGGCTGGCGAGGGATTAGAAACCATGTAGTGCTGGGTGAAATGAGTCAGGAAGAGAGGGACACTCATAGAATGACTGCACTCATTTGTGGAATATAAAATATCATAACATGAGACCAACACCCAGGACAGTAGAGGCAAGGGCAAGGAGGATTGCCCTGCAGCTTGGAAACCTGTCTCATGAGCTGCGGAAAAGAGAGCTGGGATAGAGAAGGGATCACTACTAAGTCAATGATGGTTGTAGGGATCGCTCGAGATGGGAGATGTATGCTGAAAGTGGCTAACGGACCAAACATGATGGCCTCTCAGTATCTGTATTGCAAATCATGATACCCAAAGTAGAGAGAGAGTAAGAAGAAAGGTGCTTGCCACAGAGGCAGGGGGTGGGATGGGGTGGGACTGGCAGGAGAGATACTGGAGACTTTGGTGGTAGAAAATGTACACCGGTGGAGGGACAGGTGTTTGATCATTGTATGATTGAAACTCAATCATGAAAGCTTTGTAACTATCTCATGACGATTAAAAAAGGAAAGAAAAAAGTAATCATGTAATACGCAAATCAAAAAAGTTTTAAAATAGAAACTCTTTTTCATAAATTTGTGGCAACTTAGGCAGATGAAAAAAATATTCTGTTACCTGTTAAGACAGTAAGAAACTCTCTTCAAGGTGACTGCAGTAGGAAGTGCAGCGGGAGGGAGATCGGGTTCAGTACAGTGAGACTCGAGAGACTCATTGCCATGGAGCCAAGGCAAAGGTGTCAGTGGGCAGAAAGAGAGACACCAGGGTAGGGAGATTCTTGCTAGCCTGATTTAGAAGGAATCTTACTGTTTGGTCCTGGCCAGGCCAGCAGGCAGCAGGCCAAGGGCACGGCTGAGGCCTGGTGACAAAGAGGCTCCAGAGGAACCTGACTCAACTTTGGTCAGGGTGGGTGTTCGTAGCTCTCATTTGATGGAAAAACCTGACTGAGCTAATAGTGTAAAGATTTTGTTCCTGTTTTGTTTTAGGACCACACCTGGCAGTGCTCAGACTGTGCTCCTGTCTCTACACTCAGGAATCACTCCTGGCACTGCTTGGGGGGCCCAAAAGGGGTGCCAGGGATCGAACCACAGGGTTGGCCCTGTGCAAGACAAACACCCTCCCCTCTGCACTGTCTCTCCAGCCCAAATGTAAAGATTTTTATAATCTTTAGTATATTGGCTTATAGAGCACTTTTTAGATTTCCCTGGAAGTGCCATATTATTAATAAGATGATAACTGATTGTCCCCATCATTTACCATTATGACTTATTACTATTATAGAATTGTTGAAAGTCTGAATCCTAAAATGTAGGTGGCCCCCAAAGGATTTGAATAAAAGCATTTGGAAATTATCTCAGACACTTGTCCTAGAAAGTAGCATATTCTAAGCTAAAACAAAGATACCGAATTGATGAGTGTCAGAAATCAGTAATTTTTGAGCGACTGGCAGGCAAAGCCCTCTGTCCTAAAGAAGTTATCACGTTCTTTTGTAGAATTGAGCAGTTAATAAATGAACATGAACTTGAAGTAGCAGGACTGACTGAGAAAGCTAGCAGTGCACGGAGCCAAGCCAGCAGTGTGCAGAGTCAACTGGAGATCATTCAGTACGTGTCTCCGAGGGGTGTGTTACTGGTAGTCACCTTGCTTCATTTTACAAGGAAGTGAAACGTTGGTGTTCAGATGAACAGAAAAGACTTACACAATGTATAGATAATACTGTTTGATAGTTTGGTTCCTCCACCCTTCTCGGAGAGCCCAGCATGCTACCGAAAGTACCCTGCCCGCAGGGCAATGCCTGGCAAGCTACCCGTGACATATTTGATATGCCAAAAACAGTAACAAGTCTCACAATTTGTTGTGAAACGTTACTGGTGCCCGCACTAGCAAATTGTGCTACAGTGCTACAGTGTATCAGGTGTATTATTACTAGTATTTGGGATTCTTGAGATTAGATACTTTAAATATTGTTTATATTCAGCCAGTAGAAAAAAATAAGCACACATCTATATATTATACATAAATGTGTGATAGCACAGCAGGTAGGGCATTTGCCTTGCACACGGCTGACCCGGATTTGATTCCTCCGTCCCTCTCGTACAGCCCAGCAAGCTACGGAGAGTATCCTGCCCGCATGGCAGAGCCTGGCAAGCTCCCTGTGGAGTATTTGATATGCCAAACACAGTAACAACAAGTCTCACAGTGGAGATATTACTGGTGCCCGCTCAAGCAAATCAATGAACAATGGGAGGGCAGTGCCACAGGACAGTGCTACATATAATGTATTAATTAAATGTGTGATTATACATAAATATTTTATAATTTTAAGATCATTGGAAAAAATGTATGGATTTTTCAACCATACACAAAAGTAGAAGGAAAATAGCATGATGAGATACTTATCACTTTGCTTTAACACTTCCCATCTTTGAGACAATGGTTTTAAGAAACAAAAAAGATAAAAGGCTATTGACTGAGTAAAGCCGTATGTAATAATACCAAAGGAAGTATCTGAAAGAGTATCTTTAGGTATTTTACTTACTCTTAGTTTGCTTTTTGTTTTCCCTTTTAAAACTCTTCTTAGAGAACAAGCACGAAATCAAAACTCCATGTACATGCGTCAACTCAGTGACCTGGAATCCACTGTTTCTCAGCTACGTTCTGAGCTAAGAGAAGCCAAAAGGATGTATGAAGACAAGGTGAGCTTAGATTTTTGTGGCTCTTCTAGTAACTTCTGTACATGAAATCAATGGTATAATTTAAAATTTTCTGTTTTGAAAATAAGGAATCAAGTGTCCATCTAGTATCAAAAGTAGTTTGGCATAAAATGGATGCCAAATATCTAGGTGTTAAATTACAAAGCTTAGTTATATTGTTTCACGGTCACGGTCACGGTCCTCCCGTTGTTCATCGATTTTCTCGAGCAGACCCAGTAATGTCTCCATTGTGAGACTTGTTACTGTGTTTGGCATATTGAATACCATCAGGGGTAGCTTTCCAGGCTCTGCCGTGCGGGCGAGATACTCTCGGTAGCTTGACGGGCTCTCCGGTTATATTGTTTATTCAAGTTAAGCTTCTAAAAACTGAAGAATAAGTTAATTTTTTATTAAGCTTAGATTTAGCAAATATCTAGTTCTTGCTGGTTGCCCCCTTATACTCAATTCTTTAGGGACCCACTCCTCTTCTTATTTTAAATTCTAAATTATTAATCATTGTGCAGTGAGGAAAGTGAGTAAATTTTAAAATACAAATATATAAAATATGTTGGATGTTTATGAATATATATTTTGGGGTTTTTTTTGGCCACTCCTGCAGTGTTGAGAACTTATTCCTGGCTCTGCACTCAAGGATCATTCCTGGCAGGTTTGCGGGGACCCTGTGGGGTGCCAGGGTTTGAACCTGGGTCAGCTGCTTGCAAGGCAAATGCCTTAATCTGCTGTACTATCTCTCTGTTTCCCTAATTTTAGTGTCTGTCTAAAATATAATTAATTAAGAAGCCAAATATTCTCTCATAATCCAACTCCCCTTCAAAACATGCCAGTTGATATTTAGTGTTCTGTTGTCTTTGTTTGTACATCCGCCGCTAAAGAGAAGAGTTCTTATCACTAAGAGCTTAGGTGTTTGTGGATTTCAACATTTGTAAAAAGTAGTTTTTCCAAAACCAGTATTTATAAACTGGTTATATCAGGTACTTTTCAATGGGGCTTGAGTTCTCCATTCCCTTTGAGAAGGGCTCGTGCCAGTGTGGCTGCATACTCCCAGTTTACACCTGCTGCCCAGTCTCCTAGTTTGAAAATGCCAGATTTCATCCCCAGATTGTGTCCATTTGGAAGATAAATTCTCTGTGTGGTCATCATTCCTATAAGACAATTTGCAAACCCCACAAGAGAATCCATTGCTTTTAGCCATTTTCTCATGCCTTAACCGACTTTGAAGAAATACAGTATAAGGAAGCTTCCCAATTTACATTATAAAATAATCCAAATTATTCAAGGGAACAGTATTTAAAAAAGAAAAGTTCCATGAGGAAAGAGGCAGTTTTAACATTGCGGCACTGCTAATTCCAGACATCTGCCCTCCAGTGATTAATAACCCATTTAAATTTCCATTGCCGTCCCTACAATCGCCACAGGAGGGTACTGTTTCTCCTTGGTACTCAATCTAGTCAAAGCACTGGTTGTAAAACCCAGACCTCATTCCCTATGGCACAGCTAAAGAATGGAAAATTTGTGGCTGTACTAAAGTCTAGGACTGGAGGGATAGCACAGCAGGTAGGGCGTTTGCTTAGCACACGGCCGACCAGGGTTCGATTCCTCCATCCCTCCCAGAGAGCCCGGCAAGCTACCTACCAAGAGTATCCCGCCCACACGCCAGAGCCTGGCAGGCTCCCCGTGGCATAGCCGATATGCTAAAAACAGACAATGGAGACGTTACTGGTGCCCTCTCGAGCAAATAGATGAACAACAGAGAAAAGTGCTACAGTGCTACTAAAGTCTAAACACGAAAGAGTTATGTGAAATATAATTTTAGTTATCAAACTTGGATCCTCTACAGTAATGACCTTCAAACTCCCCCTTCCCCATTTTATGTTATTTGAGCACCATGATGTACAAAGTTACTCATGACTTTTAGACACACAATGTTCCATCACCCATCCCACAACCAGTTTCAACTTTCTCTCTCACAACCCGCAATAAGAAATAATAATTATCTTATGATGTGATTCACACTTTAATCGGGACAACTTTTATAAAACAGCATCTGCCTACTCCATTTCTTGTCCCATCAGACACTGATTCAGATCACTAAACTTTTGTGATTCGGGGGGAGTTGTACAGGAATGGCTTTTTAAATATTTTATTTGTCTTTTGGACCACACCCACTGGTGTTCAGGGCTTACTCCTGACCCTGTTCTCAGAGATCACTCCTAGCAAGGTTTGGGGGGCCAAATGGGGTACCCTGAACTGAGCCTAGATTGGCTGTAAGTACAGCACCCTGCTGCTGTACTTCCTCTGCAGCCCCCATTGTCTAGTGTTAGTGTTTCATAAACAGCAGGTCACTAGGAGTTTTGACAGTCCATGATGGTCATCATTAAGGAGAAATAATGGGGAGTCATATCAGTTTAATTCATTTTAATTCAGATCACTCATATTTATAGGACAACATATCAAGCCTAATCAAGTAAGCACCTCGTGGCTGGTTTGCTAGAATCTCTTAATAGTAACTTTTTTTTTAATCAGGGAATAATGAGAAATTATTATGCTGCTATAATAATATAGATTTGAATATACTGTGGCCTGAACTGGTGGTCTCACTGAGCAGAGAAGATTAATAGAAGTTAACAAAAGGATCCTATTTGGGAAACATGAAATATATCCTATTTCATGTTATATGTTTTGTTGTAATGAATATAGAACCTAAAAAATTGTTTTGTTTCATTGTAATGTCCCTTGTCTTTACATTGCTAAAGCCCATCAATGCTTTAAAATATATTTTATTTCCCACTGTTTCAATAAATATTTCAGTGTCTACTGTCCAAGTGACAATAAATAAAAAAAAAGAAAACTACGTAAAAGAATAGGATTTGTATAAGAACAAGAACAAATACATAGAGGAATGTTGATGTTTCATGTGAATATATTTTATGAGAGGCAATGTTGGTTATTTTCTTATGAACCTCAGTTTCAAGGGGAACAAAATGATCTTAACTATTGAACAGAGTCTGGTTGAGACTTTTCCAACTTGGATTCTTAAATTAAGCATGTAGAAGGGCAGAGTTGTTTTTTTTTTTTTCTAATGAGCTGGAGTATTTTTATACTGCTGAAAACAGAGGTTGTGTTTCAAAGAAAAAATTAGACATAGCTTTTGTAGCTTCCAAAAGTGTTATACTGTAATGCTTTTTTTTTCTATTCTTTTCTTTTCATTTTAGGAGAACCTCCAGAATTCCCCTTTACGAATCTGGACCAGTAGAAGCTGTCACTATTGGCTCTGTAGATTTGACTTTACTCTTAACTTTCGCTTTTTGACAACAAAAATAATCTCATGATCTTGAATTCCAAGCTTATTTTCCGGCTTTGAAAACACTTGGGGCTGAATTTCATACTCAAAACATGAAGATTCAGTAGCACGGGCTGGAGCTGAGTGTGTACAGGAAGAATCCGCGCAAACCTCTTTGCAGGGTTCTGCCAGGGCACCTCTGTGCCAGCCTGCAGTGGCCGAGCGAGCCCTCTGCGTCTCCTTGAGCAGAGGAAACAGAACACACAATTTGGTACGATTGGCTTGTTTCCGAAAATCACTGTAAAATTAAAATGGCGTCCCGGTACTTATTTGCCCAATGAGACAAAACAAAAAGTCGATTCACGGCTGGTGAAAGGGAAAACCAGTGCTGTATATGAAAAGAAAAGAGAAAAAGACAGACCTTGAATGAGTCTCAGATGTCAGTATTCATCTCGACATATTAAGAAACTTTTCTTTATGGTGTTTTTTCCCCAGCAGTTTGTACCAGCTCAGCTGCTACTTCAGTGGTTTTCCCTTTCACTCTCTGTTTATCTTTTTGATTGATTGATGCAAATATTTTTACTAAAAAGTGAAAGGTAAAAGCAGAGCTATAGTGGTTGAGTCAATACTGACATCTACAAAACAATAATAATAATAATAATATTACCATACGGGGTTCTGGAGGAATTTCTGATGTTCAGTAAACTTAGAGTGGCAACAGTTGGCTTTTCCCTTTTTCTACTTAAAAGTTTTTGGTCTAAGGGCTGCCGTGATAGTACAGAGGGTTGGGCATTAGCCTTGCACGCAGCCTACCTGGGTTTGATCCTTGGGACCCCATCTTATCCCTTGAGTGCTCCAGGTGTGATCCCTGAGCACTGCCAGGCATAGCCCCAAAACCAAAAAAAATGTGTTGTTTTTGGAGGTCTTAAGATTTTATTATGAAGTTTAATGTTATCCTATGATCACTCTGAATTTTATAATGAAAGTGTAAAGTAGCAAGTTTAAATTTGTGTTGCTGAAGCACATGTTAATACTTTTCTCAAGGAGAAGAATGCTTTTATGCCAGGCTAAGGATAGAAGATATTTTAGTCTTAGAATGGAATTTTGAATCAAAAGTGTGCCTATTAAATTTATAACTTGAAATAGGGTTTCCTTGGCCTTGCTTTGTTTCCAAAACCAGGTGGGGAAAGTAGAATGTCCATCTGATGAATTCTTTTTTTTTTAATTGATTCACCATAAGATACACAATTACAAAGCTGTTCATGATTGAGTTTCAGTCATATAATGTCCCTTCACCAGCGTATGTACCCCACCACGATGTTTAGTCCCTCTCAAGTTAAACAAACATATGTTATATATTAGAAGGAATTCAAAGGAACTTGAGACATCATCCTGACAAGGTTTCGAACCCTTTTATCCTGCGCTCGTGGGAGGATTGGGCAGTGTCCGCGCACACACAGCAGCGCCAAGCCACTGCTCCACCTTCCACGCAGACCACGTGCTTACTGGCAGGAACTTTGGGGAAAGCACTGATCTGGAATATTCTTTCAAATTATAGAGCAACAAAAAGAAAATCAAACCTCAAAGGTAAGAAGTGACAGAGCCTCCGAGTTCCGATTTAGCCCGACTATTGCCTCTGCCCATTCCTGGCCTGTTCCTTGCCCTGGAGAGGCATAGCAGTAAAAGCTCGTGGCATTTCACGCAAAGTGTTCCTTATACTCACCAAGTGCATGCTGACTCGGCCTTTCCTCATAATACTATAACCGAGGCGGTTCTGTCAGCTGATAATATGCACTTGTCTTTCTTAAGAAATGAAGATAGTAAATGAACCAATTTGGGTTCCTTGAAATAATTTTTTTCTTTTTGGGTCACACCTGGTGATGCACAGGTGTTATAATTCCTGGCTCTGCACTCAGGAATTACCCCTGGCGGTGCTCAGGGAACCATATGGGATGCTGGGAATCGAACCTGGGT
>JAOXYA010000020.1:25524767-25541382 GCA_028565675.1 Sorex palustris | reverse complement strand
TCTACCTTCAGCATGCTTCTCCCATCCTGGGAGGGTCCTCCCAACACCCTTTGTTTGGTGTTCCCTTCTCTTTCTGAACTCCCTTTTCCCCTAACATGTGTGGTTGGCCTCCAGGTCACTGAGTAAAATTCCTAGTCTCAGACTATTTAAAATTAGACTATCATTCTCTGGCTGTCCCTCTCCTTCCAACTCATTTCATTCAGCATGATACTCTCCATGTCCATCCATTTCTAAGTGAATTTCATATCCGTGCATTTTAACAAGTTGATATGTATTTATTTTTAATGGGGAAAAAGGTAACATAGGCAGGATTTTGGACCGGCGGCTGCTGGTTTTGTAGGTCTGCTCTTCACGAGCCAAGTTGGGACCCGCATTTGCCGATTTATCTTCCAGTAGGCCCCCAAGACAGTCCTTCCTATTTCCTTTAGTAGTTCTGCACATGGGCTCTCCCATGAACATTGCCTCTCTCCAACCAACAGCAGTTGCTTCAACAAGAGTGTGACCAGCACTTTGGAATAGCAAACAAAAACCCTGGGGAACCTGTAGTCAGTCACTGTGTTTTGTTATATGGTAGAGGTGGGCCATCCAGCCTTGTTCCCAGGTCTCCTCCTGAGTCGGGGTTTCCTCCTTCCAACTGGAGCCTGTGACCTAGGGGCCCAACGGATATTTGGCATATAAATATGCCCCCAAGAGATATTTGCTGGTGCCTTTTTTGGGTGGCCCCTGGGATCAGAGCAGCTCCCTGGCGCTCATTCTCCAACCACACCAGCCGTGCCGCCTTCCAGAAACACTTCCAGCTGGCGAGCCAGCATGTCCGCGGGGGGAGGGGGGGACAGGTACTCGCCAAAGCGGGGTCTTCTCTCTTGCGCTTCTTTTCAGGAGAGGCCCCTTACTTCCTGCTCTGTTGTCCTCAAGTGCTGGAATGGTCCATTCTTGGTCCCCATCAGGAAGGTGGCATGTCCCGAGGGAGGGCATCAGTGGGGTGGGGGCCAAAGGGCTGCAGCTGCTCCCTCTTCCTCTGGTCATTTCCTGCCCTGGGCCCAGTCCTGGGGCTTGGGTCAGCAGCATGGGGGCGGGGCAGCGGGCAACTGTGTCCCCTGCCCTTCCCTGCTGACTCCCGTACCGCATTAATCCTGTTTTATACTTCCTATCTGATTTCCTGCTAGGCTTCTAGAATAGACTCAGCAATTATTTTAAGAGGTCAAACAAGCAGGCCGAGGACACAAAAGATTATTGCTGTTTGGTTAAAGCTTCTAGGAGCTGTTATCAGCTAAGTGGTAGGCCCCCCCTCTCAGGGGCACTAAGATGCAGAAAGCGTTGATTATCTGGGGCGCACCCTCCCTGGTTAGGCGGGGCTCAGTAGCCTGCTTAGCCTGGTCTGGCTGAGCAGGACTCAGGATGGGTCCTCTGGGAGGAAGTTCTGGTAACCGCCTGTCCACGGGGCTCAGAGAGCACAGTGCCCGGTGCCCGGTCCCCAGGCTGTGAGTAGTGAAAGTGGAAACTCTTTGGCATCTTTATCTGCCCAGCCCGTGGCCCTGGTCTTTGGTCAGCAGTTAGAACAGGGCAGGACACCAGTCATTTCCTCCCGCCCACCCCCATGGGCGGCGCCGTCTGTGGACAGTGGCTGAGGATGCTGAGGACGATGGTGTCCGTGCTGACCTGCTTCCTGCCTCAGCCCTGTCTCCAGGCTGCAGGTGTGGGGGCCTGGTGCTGACTGAGCATTCGGGGAGGTCCCCAGTGCCCCACGGAGAACCTTGCCCTCTTACCATTATTGTGTGGATTTTTTTTTCTCTTCTGGAGGCTGCGGCCAATTTACAGTAATTAATGTGCTAAGGACAGCCGTTGTAGCCGTCATTAATTCCTTAATCTTGGAGCAGAGAGACATGGATTAGTTCGAGATAAATATAGCTTATGGCATTTTCTCGGGAGAGCAAACCCTTTACAAATGCTGCTTTTCTGCGGCCGAGTGGAGGCTGGCAGGGGGACGGCGGCCTTTTTCCTTTCCCGTCGGGGATTATTCCCAAAGAAGGCGGGTGTGGGGTGCAGCAGAGTGGAGGTTCATTTCAAATCAGTGCAGAGGAGCTGACCTGGGACCCCTTGGCTTTTGCCCTTCGGAAGCCCTGGTCCCAGAGAGGGTTTGCCTATTGTCTGCGGGTTTTGCGGGGTTGGTGTCCTGCAGGAAGAGGAGAGGGGAGAGCCCTACCCAAGCCCTCCTCTGCTTCTGGAGAAGTTATTTGGTTCAGAATGAGCCAAGAGAGGTTGCTTGATGTGTTAATGGGAGTCTTTGCAAACACAAGCTTAAAGTCGCTTCAATCCAAGGAGTCGCTGAGCCATAAATATGTGTGGGTGATGTAGATGCTTCCAAAAGTTCCTAGCAAATTGCCTATTTTCCCACAAAGAAGTGAGCTGTTTATTGCCACAGGAACGTGCCTCAGCATGAATGCTTGCTCTGAGCGTGGGCAGGGAAAGGACACCTGAGTGCACGATGCTGTGGGCTGGATAGTTTATTGGGAGCTGCGCCGACTCAGCACAGCAGCCAACGGTGGCCTCTCGCGAGAGCAGATGAAAGGTCACGGTGGGGCAGGCTTTGGGGCTCTTTCTTGGGGAGCCCCCAGGGGGTGAAGAATCCTGTGTCCACAACGAGTACTTCCAGTCTGCATCCCGACAGCCCAGAGTTCAGCCGGCACCCCCGGGACCTCCTGTGGCCATCAGAGCCCACCTGGGCCTGGGGCTTTGCATCCTTCAGGCCACTGAGGAGGACACTGACCCTGGATCCCATCAGCCTCTCTCTGAGGACTTGTGGGGTTTGCCTCCGTTGGGTTGGAATTTACTGCCTCTCCCATCCTCATCACCCACAGATTTCCCCGACAGTTCGTCTTGCAACAGTGTGGGAAGTGGCCGTTGCATGACGTCTTTAATCATTGCTTGAGGGGTTGCGGGAAAATCGAGCTACAGCAGTTGTGCAGTGAAATGGAGTAGGTGGGAATCAGGGTTGGGATGGGGTGATGGGGCGCTTTGTGACTGAGCTCCTGGACTTGTAATAAGGGGCAGTGGGGGGGGGGTCACCACTCTCCAGGGCCCTTCCCAGCAGGCGGCAGTTGACAGGTGGAGGTTCTCATAATTGCAGTGCTCCGGGCATTTAATTTTTTTTTTTTTGTTGCTGTTGTTGAATCATCGTGAGCTACAGTTACAAAGCTTTCATTTTTTTTTTTGGTCACATCCGGCGATGCTCAGGGGTTACTCCTGGTTCTTCACTCAGGAATTACTCCTGGCAGTGCTCGGGAGACCATATGGGATGCTGGGAGTCGATCCCAGATCGGCCGCATGCCCTACCTGCTGTGCTATCGCTCCAGCCCCGAAAGCTTTCATGTTTGAGATTCAGCTGTACAGTGATTGAACACCCATCCCTCACCAGTGCCATTCTCCACCACCAATGTCCCCAGTTCTCCCCCCATCCCAGTCTTCACCTCTGTCACTGTCACTGTCACTGTCCTCCTGTTGTTCATCGATTTGCTCTAGCGGGCCCAGTAATATTGTGAGACTAGCTACTGTGTTTGGCATATCGAATACGTCATGGGTAGCTCTCCAGGCTTTGCCGTGCAGGCGAAATACTCTCGGTAGCTTGCTGGGCTTTCCGAGAGGGGCGGAGGAATCAAACCTGGACTGACCAGGTTGGCCATGTGCAAGGCTGGAGCAATAGCACGCCTAACCTTGCCTCTATGGCAGACAATTTCCCCAATACTCCCTCTCTACGTTTGGGCATTATGTTTTGCCTGTTTTTTTCCCACCACCATTTAAATCTGCCTGCCAGGGGCAGATGCTAGATCATTTATTTTCCATTGCTCATCTTGAATATCATGAGAGTTTGCTTCTGGGATCCTAGATTGTAGATGGTTGGGTTCCAGAGACATCTCGGCAGGGCACTGATCCATTTTGGGATTCAGCTGGGCATCTCTGGACCAGGGCTGTTGTTGCACCAAGATGGCACCTGGTGGAAGCTTGTGGGTGTGACAGCCAGGTTGTGGAGCTGGTGAGAGCCGGGGAGGGACAGCCGGGCACCTCTGCCACCCTGTGGCCTGGAGGTTCAGTCCTGGAGCCTGAATACCAGGGGATGGGTGGGGCTTGTGGAAGCTCTTGGTCACCGGGATTCTGTCTGGAGTAGGCAGAGAGACTGCCCCTGCCCCATCTGGGGCACCCCGGTGAAATTGGCTCGGTGTGGGGTCAATCCGGGTATTTTTAATTCAACCACAAACAGTCTGGGACAAGCGTTCCTTGTTTTCACATGAGTGACGTCATCTGCCCAAGTTGGGACATGAGCTTCTTCTGACATCCGTGCTGGGCCCCTGCCGCTGTCCCCAGCCTGGGCTCATTGGGTGCCCACCCAGAGCCTGGCAGCGGGGAGACTGGTGAAACCCCGGCCATGTTGGTGATGCCCCAGGACTGACACCCTAGCCACCCCCTCCTCACCCTCTCCGAAAACGTGGCGGGTGGGAGGGGAGGGGGGGAAGGCTCTTTGCAAACACAACGACAGCGACAGCTTGTTGGTCTGCTGAGAACTGGAGATAAGGACTAAACCCAGTTATTGGCAGCATTTCTCCCCTGAGGTTCCACCCAAGCGGGGATGAATCATCCAGGGGCGGTTCAGGTGGCAGCAAAGCCACCTGCTGGCGGCAGTGGGGGCTGGGAGGGGCGGGGCCGTCGCTGTCTGCAGCCCCTCTGTGGCGGGGCATCAGAAAGCAAATTAATTTCAGATCACACAGTGCTCAGCGCTCTGGTAGCTAGGGAGATTTGTGAGGCTGGAAGGGACCAGCCTCCGTGACTTGCTCCTGCTGATGGTTTGAAAGCTTGGGAGAGGAGGCAGGGGGGGTGGTGGTGAGGGGGACAGTCCTCCACAGACAGGCGGCTGCAATCATTCTATTTTTTTTTTGCCCCCAAAGCTGGCCTGGGAGCACTGTACGCAGAGCTGTGTTTCTGTCCCCGTTTCCTAAAGCAGGCTGCCAGTGTGATTCATTGTCACCTTGTCAGCGCAGCCCAGGCCAGGACAATACCCGGGGTTCAAGGGTTTCATTGACATTCCGTTTGGATAGTTACAACAGAGGAGGAGATAAAGTGCTTAGCAGCGCCACACAACCGCCTAAGTTGATGCCCAGCAGTGCAAAGCCTCAGAATGCATCTTTTCAACCTGTGAAAAGAAGCATTAGAGGCAGAACTTAGAATTTGTTTCAATTGAGTTGACAGTAATCCTGCACACCGGGGACGGTCCTCAGCGCTGGTCGTTTCTGTGAAAATGGATGCGTTCTGGTGAAAGACAGCCGCCACCGGCTCTGGAAAGAGACACCAACACATTCCCCGATCAACCCAGTTCTGTGCTTCATTTAAAAATGGTGAAAGGTGCGCCTGGCTCCCACCATGAGGGTTTGGACCAGCTTCAGGTTTGTGGTAGAAGAAATTCAGTGAAATCAAAGCACTGGGAATGGGTCAGTGGCTGGACATGCTAGTCTTGCCAGTGTGAAGCCCCACATCGGCAGAGCCAGGAACCAGAGTCTCTGGTACTCGGATCTACCCACCTCCCCACCCCCCAGGGCTGGATGGAGTGTGTGACCCCAAGTACATCATGTGTTTTGTGAGTATCACCACCCGGTTTTACCACATGTGACCCTCTGGACACTTAGGTGGGCTGGGAAGATAGTACAGGGGGTCAGGCGTTTGTCCTGCACGTGGCCACCACCAGAATCATACCACCGGGTGGTCCAAGTACACCTTGCGCCCCCCCCCCCACACCTGCCACCAAGCCTGAGGAGATGACCTAGATTACCTGGGCGTATCCCATGTCATCATAGAGACACTTTAAAATCAAAGAAGATCAGAATCAGACGGACAGACTTGCAGACAGACACGCGGAGGAGTCCTGCCCTCGGACCCCAGGACCTGTTGTGTCTTGCCCAGCGGGGAGCTAGACAAGAGCAGATGTTTCTGGTTCCTAAGGGGTGAGATCTTCCCGGAAGCCACAGCGATTGCTTCGGTGATAGCCTTGGTGGGAAATCTTTGACTTTTGGCTTGGAAGTTTTAAGAATCAATAATTGAGGACGCAGATGACACGTCGTCATCCTACCTCCTCCCCAGCCCGTTGGTAAGGTGGCCAGCCCTCTCCCACCCCGCGCCCCCACACTGACTGAATCAGATGGTCTGGTTTTTTTTTTTGCTTTTTGGGTGACTCCCAGCAATGCTCAGGGGTTACTCCTGGCTCTGCACTCAAGAATCACTCCTGGAGGTGCTCAGGGGACCATATGGGATGCTGGGAATCGAACCCGGGTTGGCCACGTGCAAGGCAAACGTCCTACCCTCTATACTATGCTCCATCCCTCAGATTATTAGTTAGATTATTATTATTATTATTATTATTATTATTATTATTATTGCTCCATCCCTCAGATTATTATTAGTTTATTAGTCAGAGCTTACCAAGACACGCTCGCCTCTCCTGTGGAGCTGGGCTGGACACGCCATGGGTTTGGTTATGGAAACCATCATTTCCACGGGCCATGGGCCTGAATCTGATCTTCTTGATGGCGCCAGGGGGAAGATGCCACTCCTGTGTGCTCTGTCTCTGGTTCTTCCGGGCCCCAAAGACAATTAACCTTGGCCACCTGGCAAAGGAAATCCAGTCCTCTTTCCCCTGTTGGACCCGTGCTTGGGCCAGACCAGTCCACCCTGGCCCCCTGGCACATCCATAGCAAAGGAAGCTCGCAGGATCCATGCTTGGGGCCGGGAAGTCCACTTGCATCCGGCATCTGCTGTGAACTCAGAGAGGCAGAGCTGGACCAGAAATCCATGGCAGAGAAGCTGTTGCTGATGGTGGCAGATGGCTTTGCCACTGGCTGGAAAAGGGGAGTCTGAGCCGCTAGCTGGAGAGAGCCAGCTGGGATGGAAATGGGCGGGTGCCGGGCGCTGCCTGAGTCTCGCTCCTTAAGGCTGTGGTGGTATGTCGTTCTTCCTCTTCTTGTTTCCCCTCGAGATTTCAAAACTGCGTCTTTAATAAGCTTTGCCTGGACACTGGGCCACACCCACTTAGTGGCTTGGTGGGCCAAGGGAGGGTGGGAGGGAGAGAGAGAGAGCATGCTCCCTCAGTTTGGGTGAATTCAAGGAGGATGTGCTAAGGGTGGGTCTGGAAGCCAGGAGCAGCTGGGATTGGTGTCATCGTGTAGCTCCTGCCTGGTGGAACTGAGTAGACGTGAGGACCGAGAGGGGCCTTGCCAGTACCAGGGCCACAGAAGGGCACAAAGAGCTCCTCCTCACCCTCAGTTCAGGGATGAGCATCCACCCCCGACACACCTCCCTACTTTTCCATCCATTCATCTATCCATCAATCCATCCATCCACCCACCCACCCACCATCCCATTCACCCACTGACCTACTTTTCCATCCATCCTCCATCCACCCACTTACCTCCTTTTTCATTCATCCATCCATCCATCCATCCATCCAACTACTTTTCCATCCATCCACCTACTTTTCCATCCATCCATTCATCCGTCCATCCATCCATTCACCCACCCACTGACCTACTTTTCCATACATACTCCATCCACCCACCAACCTCCATTTCCATCCATCCATCCATCCATCCATTTATCCATCCATTTATCATCCATCCATCCATCCATCCAACTACTTTTCCATCCATCTCTCCCTTCTTCCCTCCACTCATCCATCTATCCATCCACCCACCAATCCACTGACCTACTTTTACATCCATCCTCCATCCACTCACCTACCTCCTTTTCCATCCATCCATCCATCCATCCATCCATCCATCCATCCATCCATCCACTTTTCTATCCCTCCCTTCCTCCTTTTCTCCACTCATCCATCCATCCATCCACTCATCCATCCATCGCTCACATCTCTCTTCCCCTCCCCCTCATTCACTTGTATCACTTGTCATCCCATTGCTCATCAATTAGCTCGAGTGGGCGCCAGTAACATCTCCATTCGTGGATGTTGTGTGGTAGTGTAGCCCAAAGGTGTCTGCTCGCTCTAGGAACATGAAGAGCCACAAACCATTTGTTCAGGGTTTTGATGAAGTCTGACCATCTTGTAGGTGGGAGGCCATGTGTTTTTTTGACGTCCCATAGAATCCAGTCGGTAACAGCTCTAGTCCAGCAGTCGTCTTCAAATCGCATTACGTGTTCGGCCCATCTGATTTTCGACGCCTTGGCAAACGAGACAGCGTCCCTGATTCTTGATCATGGACAGAGGTCGGAACTCCGGATTCCTTCTCTCACTTGAGTGAAGCGTGATACTCCAAGCATGGCTCTTTCGATTCCTCTTTGGGAGACCTAATAGCGTTCTCATCCTGTTTTCGTAGGGCACGGGTCTCTGAGGCGTATGTTAGTGCAGGAAGAGCGGTGGAATTGAAAAGATGTGCCCGGAGCCGGATTGGACTCCCCGTCATTAAAGGCCAGGAGACTTATAGGGAAGTATGGTGTTTGCTTCCTGGTTGGTTTAGCAGCCAACAGTTGCCTCATTCACCTGCTTCCTGGGATTTTCCTTTGGTTTGGGTATCACCCCATATTCTTCTCCCACCCCTCAGCATCTCTTCCTGTTGGGGTCTCTCTTTGATCTCCCCTCACACCCCCATAAGTGACATTGTTTTCTTTTTCTCCATTTTTTGCTTCTGCTTACGCTTCCTTCCCATTTTCTGGATTGGCTTTCTGAGCGCGGTTCCCAGACCTGTACTCCAAGAGTTCTGTGCCTGGGCAGGGGTGATTTCTCAGACAGGGTCAGGGCAGGGAACCTCCACTTTGCTGCCCTTACTGTTGTCTGATCTGAAGAGCCAGGATGGAGAGCTCTGTGGGTGTTAGGTGTTCCTCCAGGGCTCGGACAGAAACCTCAACAGCACCAGAAATCCAGGACTGAGTGGCTTCTCTGCGGACTCTGGCAGTCACCACTGTGACTCATCGGGCTGTCCCTTTGGAGCCAAAATGTCCTCTTAAAAAATCATTACTGGGCTGGATCGATAGCACAGCAGGTAAGGCGTTTGCCTTGCACACAGCCGACCTGGGTTCAATCCCCAGCATCCCATATGGTCTCCCAAGAACTGCCAGGAGTAATTCCTGAGTGCAGAGCTAGGAGTAGCCCCTGTGCATCGCTGGGTGTGACCCAAAAAAGAAAAAAATCATCACAGCAGTAACCTTGGAACTCATAAAAACTTACAAGAAAGCAGATAATGAAAACATAAACCTGAGTGGGGAAAGCAGGACCGTAGACAAGGCTATGAATGATGCATTGAGCCCAGTTCAGTTGGAAGCGGAAGAGCCACCCCAAGTCGGGGCAGGGAGGATGAGCCCAGCACTGCTTGACCCAGCTGCCAGGCCAGAGTTTCTGCGAGGCACGAGGACCCCTTGGAATCTACCTGCTAAAGGACAAATTCATGCAGAAAAGCAGGTCAGGGTTTATTTGTACCATTTTCTGTTTTATTTAGAAAAATTTAACTGTGTTGCTGGGCCTTAGATCTCAGTCATGCTCTGTCACCTGCGCGGGTTGGGGTGATGGGCTGTGCAGAGGAGCAATGGGCATGCGACCCGCAGGTGCAGGATGGACACCACTGCCCCTCTGGGCTGCGTCTGTGAGAGCGGAGAGGCCATTGCTGGACTCCCACGGGGCAGGGGAGTCCTGACTTTCACTCCCTGGGTGCCTCCGGGGTTAGCATGGAGAAGTGGGTGCTCAGAGGGGTGGGGGGGGGGTCTGATGATTGTGCTCAGGGGCAGCACTTAGGAGGTGCTTGGGCTGTCACATGGTTAATAATAAAACGCAGAGGTACAATTTGTATTTTTACTGCAGCCAATTAGGAAGTGGGCGGGAGGGAGCCCTTAGCGACCTGACATTTCCTTCAGGGCACAGACTATAGTGGAGCTGCAGTAGCAAGAGAAAACACTGAAGAACTAGCCTCCTAACGGTTTTAAGAGGGCCAGGCCTCTCCTGTCTGGGGGTCACCCCGCCCCCCCCCCCACAATGTCTTTTCTGGCTTCTTTGGTTCCCCAGGGGATGCTGCTTCTTACTCCTGGTCAGGTTGCAGGTCTGCAGCTTGGGTGATGAAACTCTCCTCCTCTGTCTGTCTGTCTTGGGCTGCCCCCTTAAAACCAGCGTGGAAACAGGCTTTCAGACAATTTTTGTTATCGCATGCTAACTTTTCCTAGTCCGCACAGACGGTACGCACTTCAGAGGGTGGGTTTATACAAACAAAAACACCCTCTGTAATGTTGGACTGGAGCCATAGCACAGCGGTAGGGCGTTTGCCTTGCACGCGGCCAGCCCAGCCGAGCCGGGTTCGATTCCTCCGCCCGTCTTGGAGAGCCCAGCAAGCTTTCGAGAGTATCGTGCCCACATGGCAAAGCCTGGCAAGCTACCCGTGACATATTGGATATGCCATACACAGTAACAACAAGTCTCACAATGGAGACGTTACTGGACCCACTTGAGCAAATCGATGAACAACGGGAGGACAGTGCTAGAGTGCTCCAGTGCTCTGTAATATTGGGGGATACTGATCCTTCCAGGGCAGCGACCTATGGGATGCTCCTCACTCACCACTCTTCCCTTTGGGGGACAGCAGCGAATAGGAGTTACAAGGGAGAGAGGGGAGAGAGAACGGGGAGGGATGACTTCGCAGCACGAAAGGGAGAGAGTAGAGGCGTGGAGGGGCGGAAACAGAAATCAGTGGAAAGCTTAGCGATTTGAAATGCCAAGAGTTGCCTCTTGCTCCTTAAAGCCAGAGCTGGGAGGTCAGTCCACAGCACAGCCTTGTGGGTCAGGCTGTCCGGGTTTGGGCCTGTCCGCGTCTGTCTGGTGAGTGAGGATGTGCGCGTTGCTCTTGAGAGATGGACAGGGCAGGCAGAAGGCGTATTCGAGGCATGTACTAAACGAAAGGCAGGGATTGGAGAGGCCCGGGGGTGAGGTAAGGCTCTCTCGGTGCCGTGGCTACACCTGGTTCAATTCCCCTGCACCGCATAGAATCCCCTGAGCACAGCCAGGGGGCGCTTTAGAGCACAGAGCCAGGAATAGCCCCCGAGCATCCCCCTGGGTGTAACTTCTAACAATCCCTCAAGGCAGGAATGACGGTGGAAGACCTCACCACCTTGGAAATAAGCGAGTGCCCCAGTATTTGCCCATTTCTCTCTCCCCACAAGTTCTGTTGGGACTTGACATTTGACACGACCATTTTGAGACTGATCTTTTCTCCTGATCATATGTGCGCCACCCTCACGACAGCCCTATCCTTTCCTCTCACCTGGGACTCCAGAGCACTGCCTGGACGCCCACCCTTTCTGAGTCGCCCCTGGTGGCCATGTGCCTGGAGTTCTTTGGGGTCTGCCACAGGCTTCCTGGGGGAGGGGAAGCCCTCCCGTGAACTGAGCCTCAAGCTGATTGCAGCGCAGAGCAGAGCTGGCCTTCGAAGGGGCAGTGCACTTGGGCACCTTATCAGCAGGGACAAGGCCAGCGGTGCTCTCAGCTGGTCAAGTTCCTTCTCAGTCAAGCTTCTGCTACTTGGGGTGGTCCCCAGGATTCTGCAGAGGAGAGATCTCTGAGTAGGCTTCATTCCCCAGGGTCTCTCCTGGCAGCTGGGTGTGGGAAGCTGGGGACCCAGGACCCCAAGCTCAGAGAAGTTTTCTGCAAAGCCCACAGCCTCCTGTTGTGGGGCTTTGTCCCCGAAGGGACAAGAGGCGGCTCCAGAACACTTCAGCCAATTCCCAGTTCTTGAATTCCACAAATGCTGCTAATGATCGCCCATTTCTAATATCTATTGTGTTCATTAGCAAGCCATTAATTTCCCCTTTGAAAAATCCGCTCTGAAGTTCAGTATGCTAATTTGCTTGTTGTTGTTGCTGATTAGAGATGTGGATTCTGGAGGGCTTTTAGTAATCCCCCACCCAAGTGTGGCCTTCTGGATAGAAGGGGAGGGGCTGCCTGCCGCTGGGGGTCCTCATTAGAACGATTCTGCCTTTCTAGGGTGCAACCAAAACTGTAAGAGGAATAAAAGAAAACCACAAGCATGCATATCTATGTTCTAGTGGACCATTTTTATTAAAGTATTGAGACATAGAAATCTTTTTTCTTTTTCTTTTTTTTTAAATTTTATTGAATCACCGTGAGATAGTTATAAGCTTTCATGTTTGGGTTACAATTACACAATGATCAAACACCCATCCCTCCACCAGTGCACATTCCCCACCACCAACATCCCTGGTATACTCCCCTTTTCCCACCCTCCCCCTGCCTCCATGGCAGACATGATTCTCCATACTCTCTCTCTACTTTTGGACATTATGGTTTGCAACACAGACACTGAGAAGTTATCATGTTTGGTCCTTTATCTACTTTCTGCACCCATCTCCCATCCTGACCGGTTCCTAAGGATTTTCATCTATTGTAAATCTTTGTTTTTAAGAACTAGGAGGTGGCATTAAACTTCAGACATAGAGCAGTGCTGAAGAAAATAATTAAAACATGCCAAGAAATAGTGCGCTGTAGTATATTTACGAGATGCTTAACAACTGATTCGTTGCTTCTCTAGTCTTTGGCCTATTCCAGGAGAGGAAGGAAAAAATATAAATTCTTTTTGCATTTAAAATTGTCTTCTTTTGATTCTTATAACTGTTTCTTCCCTGGGGTTTAGGCACCTTGCTGTGAAAAATTTTATACTTGCCGGCTGTGTCATGATAGACAAGAGGATCATCAGCTAGATCGCTTTAAAGTAAAGGAAGTACAGTGCATAAACTGTGAAAAAATTCAACATGTAAGATTTTTATGATACATTTCTAATTGAGAATGTTGCAACTTTTAGAATGTTTTAACTTTTAGAATAAATACTATCTTTGCTTTGATTAAGAATTTATAAAAGCAAAGCTATATACTTTAAACAAATTGTGGATATTCAAATAGTAGTAATTTTTGTAAATTTATTCCACTTCCTAATTACATATGTCATTTTAGCCCCAACAGACTTGTGAAGAATGCAGCACGTTATTTGGAGAATATTACTGTAGTATATGCCACCTCTTTGACAAAGACAAGAAGCAGTATCATTGTGAAAAATGTGGAATTTGCAGGACTGGTCCAAAGGAAGATTTTGTCCACTGTTTGAAGTGTAACTTATGCCTAGCTATAAATCTTCAAGGAAAACACAAGTGTATTGAAAATGTCTCCTGACAGAATTGCCCAATATGTTTGGAGGACATTCATACATCCCGTGTTGTTGCTCATGTCTTGCCATGTGGGCATCTTTTACATAGGTAAGGTAATTGATTTTTTTCTCAAAAATGTTTTAAAATGCTGGAGTTCAGTTTTGCTGTACTAAAAATAATGTTGTGGATTTTTTCCCCCCCCAGAATATGTTATGAAGAAATGTTGAAAGAGTGAGTATTTGGATGGGATTTAAATTATAACTGAGGATTCCAGAGCCATAATACAGCAGGTAGAATGCTTGACTTGTTCGCAGTCTATCCGGGTGTTCAATTCTGCGCATCCCATGTGGTCTCCCAAACTTCCAGGAGCAATTAGCGCAGACCCAGGAGTAAGCCCTGAGCACCGCTATAGTCTCCCCCTCCCCCCCAAAAAAAATCTACTTGTAAGATTTTTTTTTTGAGGGGGGTAGGTGGGGAGGCAGGCAAATAGTGCTGCTACTGATTGAGCATGGATATATATCTTGAGTAGTCTGGCAAAGCATCTTGAGGTATGTAGATGCTTTATCTCCAGGTTTCTGGAGCTCTGTCTCTTCTGACAACCTGATAATAGATCCTGTGTTCAGTTTTTGGTTGTGTTTACAATAGAGCAGAGTTTCTACTGAGACATGTTACTCACACTCCTAAGTAATTATGTTTGTCTAGTATGATGACCTTCAGAGAAAGCTAAGGCGATTAGGTTATCTGAAGCTGAGACTTGACTTGACAGTGGTCAATCGGTGCTGAAACATTGTATGTCTGAAGCCCACTTACGAATAACTTTGTAATTTTATGGTGACTAAAAATAAAAATTAAATAGTAAAGCTGAGACTTGATTGGGAGGGAAGGCTGTTAAAATGAGATAGGAACAGTTTGATTAGTTTCCACAAATGTATTGTGTCTGACCAATTGATGTGCAGGTATTCTAATGATTCAGAGTTGAAATTTTTCAGTGTTTAGAAAGAAAATAGAGTGGTTTATTTACCAGTTAGCATGCATCTTGTGCACCTCAGTTTAAGGGTTGGAAAACAACCTTTTTTTTTTTCTTTTCTATCTCTTCCAGAGGCTACAGATGTCCGTTATGTATGCATTCTGCTTTAGATATGTCTAGGTACTGGCGACAGCTGGATGATGAGGTAGCACAGACTCCCATGCCTTCAGAATATCAGAACATGACTGTGGACGTAAGTATCAGCACTGTTTAAAACTTTGCAGCTTTCTTTTTGATACTCTTGTTAATTTTGTCCTTTTGATGAAATCTTTCTTAAAAATACTGCCTTGGCAAAAGTGACAGTAATGATCATTTGGGAAGGTCAAAGTAATCTCTAAATTTTAGTTACAGTGAACTGAAAAAAGCCCCCCCAAAAGGAAAGTGTTAAGAAGTATTTTTGTGCAGGTTTTCCAACACTAGGTGGCAGGCAGAAACTTCATTCTTAATTATCTTCACTTGCCAGAGCCAGTCCAATAACCAACTACAGGTGAATTATTTGCCTGTTGTCTTACTTGACTTGTTTTGTTTAATTGTTTTGTTTCAGTTATTTAAAGTGTTACGGCCGGAGAGGGCTGGCCATTTGCCTTGCCCGAGGCAGTCCGAGGCATCCCATGCCAGGGGGAATGGGCCACCGAGCCAGGGGAATTCCTAAGCGCAGAGCAGGAGTAATCCCTGAGTGTTGCCACATGTGGCCCAAAAGCCTAGAAAATCAATTTTAACACTGAACATGCCAGTTAATTTTTTTTTTCTTTTTGGGTTACACCCAGCAATGCATAGGAGTTACTCCTGGTTCATGCACTCAGAAATTATTCCTGGCAGTGCTTGGGGGACCATATGGGATGCTGGGAATTGAACCTAGGTCAGCTGCGTGCAAGGCAAATGCCCTACCTGCTGTGCTATTGCTCCAGCCGCCATGCTAGTTGATTTTTAAAGCTGATTTTTTTTTGTTTTTAAGGCTTTTAATGCCCTTCTAATTCTATTGCAGATTTTTAAATTTAAAATCTTTAGATCATTACGTTGTTACTAATTAAAATATCTTACTAAGGCTACCCAATAATCATTATGTCTGTTTACTAGAGGTTGTAATGTGTTTATGTATATTTTGTTAATATTCACAGACACTTTGACAATCACCTAAATAGAACAAGTTTTGCCTATTTATACAGGCAAAACATATTTTTTTGTTATCTTTTGGTGTAATACACTAAATTTCTGAATCCTCGTGCCTCCAAATGCATAAAAGTCCAAAAGAGTAGTTCCTAAATTAGTCTACAGAGCTTACCAAGGGTGGGGTACAGGGAAGGGACCAACCCTGTAACGATGAAGGGAAGCGGACACTCTGGTGGAGGAAATGCTATCCAAGTCCTGTCTTTAACCGTATTTTAAATTATGTCGACTCAAGTTTCTGGAAAGAATTCATGAAATACAGTAAATTCAAATAAAGCCAAAGAATCAAGTAGTTCCTAAGAATGAATAAGAAACTTTAGTTTATTGCAGTGAGACGCATCTCAGTAAGCTTTATTTAGCTTATATCAATAACGACAATAAGATTTAACAGAAGAATTACTCTCTTTCAGAGCTCTCTTAAAAATGGAAAAGGAGTAATAACTTGAAAATAGAGTAATTAATTGGTAACTGTGTGAGAGAAAGCATGTGTTAGATTGAGAACAGTCACTCTATAATAAGTAGAAAACTCCAAGTTCTGAATGAAACTTGGTAAATTCAATAAGAATATGTGCTAAACACACAAAGTAAGTTGCCTAATTAGAGCTAGGAGATTAGGAAATAACTGATGGGTATAGGGTTTTTTTAGGGGTGGTAAAAATGGTCTAAAATTGATGGTGGTAACATTTGTATAGCCCCAAGGATATACTATAAAGAACTGGACACTTTTAATGGACAAGCTATGTCACATATTATGTCTTAAGGACTTTTTAAAAACAATCTAAAATGTATGCTATTTTGAATTGTAAGTATAGTTATTGATCTATGTCTGTTAACTATTTTTGTCATAGTACTTTTTATATACTTTGGAAGCTATTGTAAAATAACTCAAATCCACATTTTCATTTTCTAAAATAAAAGCAATCTTGGGGCCAGAGTGATAGTACAGCAGGTAGGGAGCTTGCTTTGCATGCATTCGACCTGGTTCAATCCTTGGCAGCCCATATGGCCCACCAAGCCTGCTAGGAGTTGTCTCTGAGTGCAGAGCCAGGAGTCAGCCCTGAGTACCACTAGCTTTGACTCAAAAACAAACAAAAATAAATAAATTAAAGCTATTTGAATGACTTCTCGAAGTCCTCAGAATCAATACATTTCTACTTGCGGGCTGGAGCAATAGCACAGCAGGTAGGGCATTTGCCTTGCACGCGGCCGACCCAGGTTCGATTCCCAGCATCCCAT
>JAOXYA010000020.1:25484057-25494441 GCA_028565675.1 Sorex palustris | reverse complement strand
TTGTTACTGTGTTTGGCATATCGAATATGTCACGGGGAGCTTGCCAGGCTCTGCCGTGCGGGCGAGATACTCTCAGTTAGCTTGCCGGGCTCTCTGAGAGGGGCTGAGGAATCGAACTCGGGTCAGCCATGTTGGACACTTGTAAGGCAAACGCCCTACCACTGTGCTATCACTCCAGCCCTTAACTAAGTAACAAAAAGTAAAAATCACGGGGCTGGAGCAATAGCGCAGCGGGTAGGGCGTTTGCCTTGCACGCAGCTGACCCGGTTCGATTTCCAGCATCCCATATGGTCCCCCGAGTACCACCAGGAGTGATTCCTGAGTGCAAAGCCAGGAGTAACCCCTGAGCACCAACAGGTGTGACCCGAAAAGAAAAAAAAAAGTAAAAATCACGAAGCATTATTCATTATTATTCCTTAAATTATTAATTATTATTCCAAGAAAGACACTATCTTTTTTTTAATTTGTGGTCACCTTGGTTTTATTTTCTTCATAACTTTGGGTAAATTAAAGCTTATAGTCTCAGTTTAGTTTGATGGGTATCTATGTATAACTTGAGATTCAAATAATCTGAATATTTTATGATCCTTGATAGATTAGGATGACTCTCACTGACAAAGCTTTGTTGGTTACCTGCCCAATCATTTAATGAAGTGACATCAAACAAGTCATTCAACCTCTTTGACTCTCAGTTCTTTCGTCTATGAAATAGACGAAGGCTGGATGTTTCACAAAGTTCTTACCACAATTTTGATTCCTCTGAACTACTGTAAAGTGAATATTTTTACTTCCATGCCTTCAGGCTAACAAGTCCTTCAGAGTCAAGGCTTGGTGGCATCAGCAGAGGAAATGAATTTCACCCCCTAAAAGAAATGCTTATAGCATATGCCTATGATTCACAAAGTCACAGGCATAATTTATATGATTAATTCTAATTATTATGCACTCAGAATTTTTCCAGGTTCCTTACATATTAACCAAGATCAGGATGAATAGGTAACTATGTGTATGTTGTGGAAGCAAAGAAAGTAAATGTGACTCAAAATTCCTGCTGCTATGATTTTAATTTAACTGTGGTAAAAAAGTAGACTGACCTTTAAAAAATACTTTAACCCTGAAATCCCATTTAGCATTATAACGTTTGCTATTGTATTTTGAAAATGGAGGCCTCATAAAAAATGTACTTTCTTGTTACAATCTGAAGTTCATTTGAATTTCCATCCTGTGTTTCAGAGAGCTTGGATCTAGGCCTTCAAATTTAATTATTATTTTTTAAACTCTCACATTTGTTTTTGTATTTTCTTTGACTTTAACTCTTACTTTTATTGGTTCCTTGATATTTTATCTGTCTTATAGAGTAGGAAAACGAACTTTCAATAATTTTTTTGCGGGCAACTCGTAGGGGTTACTCCTGGCTGTGCACTCAGGAATCACCCCTCGCAGTGCTCAGGAGACCATATGGGATGCTGGGAATCGAACCCGGGTTGGCCACGTGCAAGGCAAATGCCCTAGCCGCTGTGCTATTGCTCCAGCCCCGAGATCCAATTATATTAATCTCCAAAGTATGTGTAAAATTTTGGTGTTTGACTTATAATAGAAGTGGATATTCCATAATGAAATAATAAAGTTTCATTATATGCAGGTTTTCTGCAAATATCTTAGAGATCTTTATTGCCCCTGCATGCCCTAGATGTAAAAATATAGCAGGTTCTTGTGATTCTAACTAGTTGCATCCTGCTGCTAGTACATTGTTTTCTTTACCTACAGTGAATTTTTCATGGATATTTCTGTTAGAACATCTACAGGGACTAAGGGCTTAAAACTCTTGGGTTTTGCTCAATTGGTGGTATGATTGTTACATGTTTTCTGCTAAATGCTAAATAAATGTATTTGTAAAGTTTTAGTCTGATGCTTGGCTTTAGGGTGATTAACAAATTATGTGCTGGGACATATTATGCCTAAAACTCATGTATAAATAATGGTAAATCATGATGCCTTATTAATTTGAAAAAATTTTAAGTAGTATTAGGAAGCATGATATACCTGGAAGAAAATAAAGGGCATCATTGAAATAATGTACTTATTCTATTGTTTGTATCTAAAGTTATGCTAAGAATTCCATGTGATGGGTAGTCTGGAAAAAAAATCATGGTTTAACATTATTTTTTCAAAATTTCTCATGATGGAAACACATTGGAATGCTTTTTGGAGTAAATCTTATGAAAAAGATAAACATTAATTCTTGAAATATTTGTCTATCCTTTTATATTCAGACAATAAATGCAGTGAAAGTAACATGCCTTACATACAATGTGAATTTTATACAAAATATATCAAAATGCTTGTTGACAAAATTTTTGGTAATAAATTAAGTAAGTACTTATTGTGGCATGTGCATATAACAAAATGTTATAAAATAAAAGAGTGTAGAGGCTTGAATAAAATAATAATAAGGGCAGTGCAGAGATTTAAAAGTAAAAAGCACAATCATTGATGGAAGGGCTCTTCAATTCTTGATGAAAGAATGAAAATGGACCAAAGCCAAGAAGGCCATATTCTGTCTGAGATTTTGTATTAAAAAAGAAAATTGAAATCATTTAGTTGATAGTGCAGTCTTAAAAAAATATAGTACCATCATTTTTTTACAAGATCACATTGACTCTATCAAGACCACTTATTTTGATCTCAGTAATGTTTAACAGAACTCAGTAGCAAATGAATTCTTTCCTATCCTTACTATCCTTACTTAAGATGGTGAAAAATTTTATGGCTAATACTAAGTCATCAAAAAAAGTAAAGTTCTATTGTGCATATTTTAGTAGATGCAACGATAACACAGTTATTTGGATATTGCAGTCCAAGTGGAATTTAGTTCTGTCAAGTGATAGAAAAAAAACTTCCTGAATCTGTCAAATATTATAGATGATGGAAGCCTTCCTTTGCTATAATTTCTTTCATATATATTTATTTACTAATATTACTATAGAACAAATGCACACTGAGAAAGGCTCCTTTTCTTCAGGAGGCGGTAAAGGTAACCAATTTGGTGTGCTCTATTACACAGTTGGTTAGTTTTTTTCCCCTGTATTTTAGCAATGATAATTGATGTGATGTTAAACTGCTCAATTTTATTTACTTAATGAATCTTAGTGCTTCGGTAACATGAAAATAAAACAACGATTTGACTGAAATTTTCATTTCTTCAGCAGCTGCTTGGGGTTTTCCACTCTAAAATTGTAAGTTATACTAAAGAACTTCCTGTTTTGTATGTTGCAGTTTCCCCAGGGTAAAACATTAAAAAACAAAAATAGTTTAACAAGGAAGAAACCAGGAAATGAAAGATTGGTGTGGGTGATCTTTATCAGAGCAGGGGCGGGCATTGCTGGTTAAATTTCTTAGTTTATAGTAAACAAAATAGACTGTGTAACTGTACAACTATTTTTAACCAGTCATGGATTCCGTGATGATAATAGTACTCATTTTGAGTTTTTTTAAATCTTTCAGATGATTTCTTTATGTCACTGCGTATTATATTTAATAAAAACTAGGCTCTGTTAGCAGTGTTTTAAGTTCCTGACTCCTCTGTGGTAACCTGCCTTTCGAAAGGGTCCCTGATTTTCAAAAGCTGTTTTGTAACAAAAACAGCTCTGAAACCCCTGGCTGTTAGTCTCAAAGTGACTGTGAAAATGATCTTGTCCAACTCTTTTTTTCACAGATAGTAAATTGAGGATGCAATTTGTTGAGTATCTTTGTGTTTGTTGTAGCAAACCTTAATCTAGAACCAGGTTCTCTAAATCCTAGTCTATTGATAGTTTTTCTATTTTTTTAAAAATTGAGGTTTAAATTTTGCTATTGGATACATGAAGTTATAAAAATTAGAGAGAGTACCTTTGTATCCTTTGTCCAACTTCCTTCATTGGTAAAGTCTTGTAAAACTATAAAACTAGATATTTACCATGATTCTATCAGGATATACCATATTTATATCACTTCAAAGGTCTCTTGTGCTGTTACCCACTTTCTTCCTGCACAGTTCAAATTCACTATTAATCTGTTGACTATAACTCTAATGTATTATTCATCTTTATCATTTTATCAATGTTATATAAATGGATCATACCTTATGTAGTCATTTAAGATTGGCTTTTCACTCAGCATAGTGTTCTAGGATTTATTGCATATATGGGTTTCTTTTTCTTGCTGAATAGTAGAGATATTCAGTATCAGTGGCTTTTTCCACTATTTGTTTTAGTGTTGGAAAATCTCAGCCGTATCTCCGTTCAAGGTTAAGAAACACAATTATAAAGAAATACTTGATTTTGGGCACGTTTTCTTTTTTGTTTGGAAAGATTTAGGAAAGGGAATTATAAAGACAGTAGAGATCCTTGTAATATATGGGACTTGGGGTGGTGTGATGGCTTCCTTTGCTTTACAGTGATTGTGAGAAGGATTTCAGCAGAGCCTTGATGCTTCACAAAAATGTTTCCTGAGGGGTTTGATTAGAAATTTCTACTCAATTCCATGCCCACGGAAGTCATCCTCCTCAGGGGACCTGCATTTCAGCTATAAAACAGGGCTAAACAATTGCAGATCTCAGATCTGGGTCACAAAGGGGTTTGCAGGTGCCAGTTGTCATTACTGAAAGTGGAATGTGGCCAAAAAGACGATTTAGCACCTGTCCACTCTCAAAACGTGTGTGGTTCTGAATGACTCAAAATCCTTGAGATCTGGTTCTCACATTAACCTCCCCCCAAACAAGATTTAATAGGAAGGCAAATGCTAATAGTGAAGAAAGTATTTTGATTCTTGAATTAAATTTTAGTTCAAATAACAGTAGTTTGCATCATGGCATTGGTCTTATGGGCATTTGTTGGTCAAAGAAGCTTCCAGATTTCAGAACTCTGCTAGTGGCTTGAAGGTCACAGAGTTAAAGGTCCTGAGGAGGGTATGTTTTTGTATTCTAGACATTATAAGAGACTTGAGGAGACTGTGGTTTGGGAAGGAAAGTGGGGATTGGGTTAAGAAAATGTGGGTTGGAGAATATCAGAATTAAAGTATGAGGTAGGTCTAGTTGTTTGTGGTATAAGAAACAGAGATATTTGAAACACAAACAGCTAAGATAGGGAATATGGTCTAGCTCTCTGTCTTTCAACTGTCTTCTGACTGTGGCACACTTTCAAACTTTGTTTCCCTCCCGAAGCCCCTCCTGGTTCTCATAGTTGGGCCCCAAGTCTTGTGCAGTGGCCTCCAATTTATGCATCTTTTACCTGTGGTCCCCTTGGGTTATCTCGGGGGTTCCAGAGGAAGTCATTGGCCTCTGATAGCAGAAACGTTGAGCTGTCTTACAAGGTCTTTAAGAACTGGTTCTTAATCTAAAGTGAGATACTCCTCATCTGTGAAGCCCGGGATGCTTGGAAGTGGGAATATGGGAAGTGAGAAGGTTCGAGAAGGGTTTACATGGGAGCATGAGGGGCTCAAGGCTGAATTGAGTAGAACTCAAGCCCTGTAAGAAAAACACTGATTCTTATTCTTCTTTTTTTTCATTTTTCACATCTGTAGTTTTAATTTGAAGTTGCCTGTCTGAGAGTAATTTAAAGTCTTCTTAGCTCTGATAGATTTTCCTCCTAGTGCTGAGAAATTCGTTGTGAAGCTGAAGGGGTAATCAGAATGGTTTTAAAAAGGAACATTTTCAGAGTCATTTCTGTATCTTCTGAGGTCAGAAATAATTTATAGTTCTCCAGAAAACCAGGCTGTCTCTCCTCCAGTCCTGGTTTCAGCTAGCCTTTTCCATGGGATGGGATGGCTTTGAATTATGCCTATGAACACTGAGACATGAATTTTTAGGCTACTTGTTCCCATCTTGAGGATCCGTTACTTCAAGAAGTTTATCTCATGAAGACTCCTTCAGTTTTTCTGGAAGACTAAACTCACAAAATAACGAGTCATTAAAACATCTGGGCTGCTGGTTGACTGGGGCAACAAGATTGGAGGGCTGAGTTGAGATTACACCAAAGTCCCTGATACTTTCCATATTGTATGGGAACAGGGCAGATCTGATGACTCTCTTCCCTTGACCAAGTCACTCTCTCCTTTTCCGTAACCCCCAGAAGTCCATCAGGCCACTTCAACACTACCCCCTCAGCCCACTAACTACAGAATTGTGGATGAATATTCACATAATTCCAGTCTTCTGCCTTCAGTTTGTTGTTTTATTCAAGCATCCTAGAGAACTTGGTGTTCTTCAGAGCAGTTATCTTTGGTCAGGTATTGTAGGTTAATCTGCTAGGGAGAGAAATGATACAGTAAAGACTGGAGGGAAATGAAAGGCATCTTTGGAGTTGCCTCTAACACTCAGTTCTTGGAACTGTGGTGGAGAAGGACCGGAAGCAGTACTACTTTGGTGGTAGTTTCCCAAAGAGGTTTGTATTTGTAAATGTTGCAGATAGAGAAGGGAGCTAATGACTTTCAGTGATATTGAATTGATGGATACTGGCTACTTGAAATAACAGCTCCTCTTCTAGCACTGAATAAAAAATTCTCCCGAAGTTCTTTCGGTCAAATACTTGGGTTTCACACATGCAAGGCAAATGCATTAACATTGAGTTCCTCTAACTAGTCTCCCCTTACCTGTTTCTCTCCCCCTTGGTCTTGCTGTCTTCCTATATGTAAAAGAAGTATAAATAAAGCTGTATAGAATATAAGTTAATATCATAAACTTCTATAAACAAGGCTACTTGGGTTTGAAATCAAGTTTTGTTATTTACCACAGGCAAATTATTTAGCCATTCAATGTCCTAAGTTTTCCTCATCTGGAAATAAGGAATAGTATACTGTTTTAATGGAGTTCTAGAAAGATCAATTATATTTATAAATGTATTATGATTATTAGTTACTATCTACTACATCTAAATATATGTATAAGTGAGAAACTTCTTGGCTATATTGTGCGTAGAACTGATTGTTGGTTTGACTCAGCTAAACCCATCCTTTTAGTGTCTAAAATGTGGTGTGAGGAGGGAAGTGGGAATTGGGTGGAGAAAATGTGGATTGGATAATAATGGAAGTAAAGTATGAGGTAAGTCTAGCACAGTTGCTTGTAGTGTAAGATTAAAAATAAAACAAAGATATTTGAATTGTAGTCAGAATGTTTCTGTTCTTTATCTTATTCAGAATGTAGTCAGAGGGTGATGGATTGGTGTCATCTTAACTTCAGTTCAGTTGGCCTTTGGTTGAAAAACTTCAGTTTGGACTCCCATGTATTTTGAACTTCTTCACAGAATGAGTGGGTTCCAAGAGCTAGAATCCCTAGAGAACTATATAAAAAGTGTTACTTCTTTTATGAAGTAGCATTGGAAGTCATGCGGATTTAACATCTTTCATGTACTATTAAATGAAGTCATAAAAGTACATCTGGTTCAAGGGGGAAGATCAAAAATTTAAGCCCCTCTGTGTGAGGAGAGTAAATATAATTCTGTAAAAAGAGCACATGTGAGAAGGTAGGCTGTGGTAACCATCTTTGGAAAAGCCAATATATCACAGCATATAGAGCCCTTAAAACAGTATCTGGATTAAGGTAAAAGCTCAGTAAGTGTTAGTTATCATTTACTTTCTTAAAAGCCTGCTGACCGCTGAAGGAGGCACATACCTCTTGTTTCTGCTTTATTCCTGAGAAAAGTTTTAGGGATGACTACGTTAGTCATTATTTATACTCAGCTGTGCTTAGGGCTCACCCCTGGCTAAGACTCAGGGATTACTCTTGGCAGTATTGGTGGTAGGGGGGCATATGTGGTGCCAGGGATTAAATTTGGGTCGGCTGCATGCAAAGCAATTGCCTTACTTGTGATACTGCCTCTCTGCTCTCAAGTTTTGGAAAAGACTACTTTTACAAGTAGTAAATCTTTTATAAATCCTCAGGGTAAATATTTTAGTGCCTCCCTGTGTCTAAGGCTTTGTGAAGTGGAACTTTCAGGTCTGAGGCTCATTATCCTTAGGAAATGAACCTTGAATTCAAGGGCAAGGAAGAAATTTAGGTTAGTCTGGAAAACGTGACTGGATCATTTGATCATAACATGGTTATGCTGATATTGAAGGCTGGGATGTTTCTCTCCCACTGTCTACCCCATCCACTCCAATTTACCCACAGCAATCAGTCTCAGAGGAAGCTGATTACAGTCATGCCCTCATAGTCATTGAGGCTTACAGGCTTTCTATAAAACTCAGTTCACTTTTAATTGGCACCGAGAAGGGTCCTTTTGAGGTTGAATGTCCCCAGACCCAACCATGTCATGGGCATCCTATGAAGTGTCTGTTTGATTTTAGGATGACCTTCATGTGAACCTGAATCTCTAAAGCAAAAGGATTAGGTACCTTGGCCACAGGTGCACCGGAGCAAAGCCAGAGATTCAGGCATTTGTTGCAAGTGTATGAAGCAGAGGAAGAGGCTTCCTGCAACCCATCTGCTTCTTTACAGACCAAAGAGCAGGAAGAGCAAGCCGTGGGCCTGGCCAAACTGCCACACTGGAACTGCTTTCTCCACATTTATACGAACCTTTATGACTCCTTATTTCTTTTCCTGATATTCAACTTAATATTCTACTTAAAAAATTTTAATAATAGTCCTGAGGTTATGTCTTTTCTTTACAGAGAAGGAAATCCATAGTATCTCAAACAGAAAGGCTAAGCAATGGACAATATTAGAGTGATCCTAAAATGTGAGAATCACTCTTGGGGACTTCTATTACTTTTATGGATAGATACTGATATGTGTAAATTTGCCTAGTTTTTTTTGTCACTTATAGCTTTTCTAAGCTTTTCTAAGGATCCTAATGGCCTAATGGTATTTTGTGATTAGAATAGGCAATCTGTTAAATTTAATGGTAATTCAGTAGTTCTTTATAGTAAAGTCTGTGGATAGGTTGTGTTGGGCTGAGGTTATGTCTGGAGATTGGAAAAACACAACAGACAGCCCTGCCTTTGGATCAGACAGTCCCTTATGGCTTGTTCTTACTGCAGGCAACATTAAAAAACATCCCGGGAAGGACAATATTTCTGAAGCAAGTTACAGGTTTTCCCATTATTTCCCCCCCTAATAACCAATTCAATGGTTTAATTCATAAACTTCTCTTTTGTTTCTTTCCACTTTCATTTTATTATTATTATTATTGTTATTATTTTTGCTTGCTTTTTGGGTCACACCCAGCAATGTACAGGGGTTACTCCTGTCTCTCTTCACTCAGGAATTACTCATGGCAGTGCTCGGGGGACCATATGGGATGCTGGGAATCGAACACGGGTTGGCTGTGTGCAAGGCAAATACCCTACCCACTGTGCTATCGCTCACTGCTCAGGCCCCTCATTTTATTATTTAATTCCTTCTACTTTGGATTTCATTTCTTTCCTTTCTTATTCCAATTAGATTCCTTGAAGGTTATTATTATTATTATTATTATTATTATTATTATTATTATTTCTTGATGTATACCTCTACTGCTGTAAACTTTTTAGTAGTGCCTTTTCTTTTTTCCATAGGTTCTGATAGATATTTGTTTTGTTTTGTTTTAGGTTCTGATAGATTTTTACTTCACTTTTATCTGCAGGAAACCTTTTATACCTCCTATTATTTCCTAAGCAGCATGTTCCTTAGTCTCCAGATATTTTAGGTTTTCAAGTTTTTCTTTTGTGATTGATTTCTGGCTTACCTCATTATGATTAGAGAAAATTCTTAATCTGATTTTAATCTTCATAAATTTATTGAAATTTATTTGTGTGTCAATATATGGTCTTGCTTCAAGTACTCTACCTATGCTTGAGAAGACTGTGTTCTAAGTTTTTGGGAGGTTTCACTGTCACTGTCACTGTCCTCCCATTGTTCATCGATTTGCTCTAGCAGGCCCAGTAATGTCTCCATTGTGAGACTTGTTGTTAACTGTGTTTGGCATATCAAATATGTCACGGGTAGCTTGCCAGGCTTTGCCGTACAGGTGAGATACTCTTGGTAGCTTGCCAGGCTCTCCAAGAGGGGCGGAGGAAGTGAACCCGGGTAGGTCCAGTCATCTGCATGCAAGGCAAACGTCGTACCTGCTGTGCTATCGCTACTTGGGAGGTTTAATGTTTACAAATTAAAGTAAGATCATTATGTCTAATTTTTCATTTAAGACTTGCTTTCTTATTTATTTTGGCTGGTTGACTTGTTCTATGATACAAGTGAGCTTGCAAAGTGGGGAGTTTTATGTCTATTTTCAATTAGGATACTGGTTGCTATCAATGTTTTCTTAGATTCATTTGTAGTTGTTTTATATATATATCGAATTCGATATGCCAGACACAGTAACAACAAAGTCTCCAATGGAGACGTTACTGGGCCCACTCGAGCAAATCGATGATC
>JAOXYA010000020.1:25461719-25472939 GCA_028565675.1 Sorex palustris | reverse complement strand
AAATCTCCAGTGGAGATGTTACTGGGCCCGCTCGAGCAAATCGATGATCAACGGGGGGCCTTTACTTTACTTTACTTACTTACTTTCTGGTTTCCAAGTTTGATATTTTGATTGAACGTTGAGTTACCGGCCATATAAAGTGCTCTGACCAGGTGGGATGCTGACTGAAAACATAAAGAACATGATGTAACAGCAAGTGGAAGAGGAGCACCGTAAGTACTAACATGGTCATGGGGCCAGTTACAGCAAGGAAATTCTTCAGTAACTGCATAATGTAATCTTCATATACATTGATTGGTATATGTCAATGACATATAGATGTGATCAGCTCTTTATCTTTTCCTGGCTCATTTCTCCTCTATTTAATAGGCATGGCTAACTCTATAACTTGTCAAAAGATTACCTCAGAACTGGAGATGAGTGAATAGACCCTGAGATAAAGTGACACACGGGACATTATTTTTTAGAGGGCATGTCAATACATCCTCGGTCATGTAAGGGCTGTTGTATCATGCTGGCAATAATATGATGATGTCATTATTCTTCTGGGAGAGTCCTAATCAGGGAGAAGACTGTGCTCACAAGGGATTGTGCTCATTTTTTTGTTCAGTACAGCATTGTTATCACTCTTCTCTAAGACCTTCTTGGCAATACTGAGGAGACAGGAGCTACATTTATTACAATCATTTCTCCTGTATGGTCTTGGCACAGCACATCTCATAGAGATTCTTCAGCAAGATATGGAAAACGGAAAAAGGGCAAAGTTAATCTCCAGAAACCATTGCCCTCAGGTGTGTAGGCAGCTGCAGTCTCCCAGTGATGTCTGAGACTCCCCCTTCATTGGCAGTTCTCCCTCTTGACACCTCCCACTCCCGGCCAGGTGCACCCAGAGTCAGTGGCAGCGTCCCAGATCCCAGAACTCCAGCAGTTACCTGCCAGTGGTTCTGCTAAACGTTCCCTGCTCTACCATTTGTAGGATTCTAATTTTTATGCAAATTATTTAGCCCACTATGTATGAACTCTTCATATTTTAATACCAGTGGTGGAATAGTAGAGAAATGGTTTTGTTTTGCTTTCCCCAGTGACCTTCTGTTACAGGCCGAAAGTGCTGGCACCCAGAGCCGACGGCAGCCATTTGTTTCTTGCACTATCTAACAACACCGGCTTCTGGTTGTTGACTTGAACTTTTCAGCACTCTGCTCAGCAGGATTTGTTGCAGTGAACTGGGTCCAAATGCCAGTGAGAGGCCAGGTCAGCATTCTGGACTGTCTCGCCGCAGCTGTTGTGTGGATCTGGTGACAAGGGGCGGGTCAAGCTAGAGTTCTCGGCTGCTTTGGAGTGGATGACCTTGGCTGCAACTGCAGAGGGAGGCAGCTGAGTCCGACAGCCTGAGTGCTGTGGGCCTTCTGAAGTAGGACCTTGCATCTGTGCTGGATGCTCAGCCTGGAGCTCAGGCTGACCCACACTGTTGTCAGACATGGACACGCTCTCTGCTGACTAGCCCAGTGTGTGTGCCACAAGCCTGTGACCTGGAGCGGGGCTTGGTGGAGGTGCTTTAGAGCCAGGAGGGACTCTAGAGGTTGGAGTTGCCATTCAATTCTGCCTCCCCCCGCCCCCACACACATTATTTCTATGTCTTGGGCAAGTTTGCTCACCTTTTTGGCCCTTATTTTCTCTGGCTGATCAATGGAATGATTAATCACATCTGCCTGACTGGGATATTAATCCATACACAGTATTTTGAGCACTCTGGATCAGAGTCAGTGTCACATGAGAATAAGATTCTATGACACCAAGGAAAGGCCAATTGGTGAAATAGTAGAGACTTGGGGTAGAGAGGGGTATGATTCAAAGGGCAGCAACCCACCTCCAGGGCTCACAGCTGACTCTTCCTTAGGGTGGGGAGGAAGCCAAGAGGTTTTCACTAAGAAAGACTCTGAGAGACTGTGGGGCCCTGTGTGGGTGCCCCAACAGAATAGAGTGCGGACAGTCTTCCTTGTGGCAGAGAACATGACCCAGCAGGGCAAAGGAGTCAGCAGAAAGGTGACAGTGCCTGGCAGGCGACATAAACTCAGGAGCTGACCTGGTTTGCTGTGAGCTACAGGTGAGACAACCTCAAAATAACCTAAAATAGTTGAGAGGTAGAAACACCAATGTCAGAGGTCTGGTTTGAATCATACCTTGGCCATTAAACTAAATTACAAAGATTTGAAGAGCAGGGCCCGTCTCCATTATGGAGTGTTTCAAAGAATTGGGTATAGGCTAAGTTAACTCAATATTCCGAAGCCTCAGTCTTCCTGTCTGTAAGACTAATCCCCACTAAAGCTGATGTAAGGATCACATTCGACAATGCCTGCCTTTTTTTATAGTAACTCTTCAGTGCCCTGCTCAAAATAGAAATAGTACATATGTTGACTGATTAATCAGTTGAAGCTGATTCATTCTATTTTAGGGCAATATAGTCCAGTCTATGTTTGGAAAATCTAGATGCCTTAAGATAAGAGATTCTGCTTCTTAAAGAGCTCCCTCTTTCCCCAATTTGTTCAGTGCTTTTCAACTATCAATGCTTTCAACAGAAAAAGAAAAAAACAGAAAAATATAGCTAGTGTTCACATATGAGTGCCTTGAAATTTTAAGAGAGTGAAAGATAAGTTGCTAAAAATTTGAAACAGATTATGATTTAATTTGTAAAAGCTATAATACAGAAAAAAATATTTATTTGGACCCAAGAATACACTGAACATGTGATTGTCCTCCCATTGCTCATCGATTTGCTAAAGTGGGCCCAGTAACGTCTCCATTGTGAGACTTGTTGTTACTGTATTTGGCATGTCGAATAGGGAGCTTGCCAGGCTTTGCTGTGCGGGCGAGATACTCTTGGTAGCTGGCCGGGCTCTCCGAGAGGGGCAGAGAAATTGAACCCGGGTTAGCTGGGCTGGCAGTGCGCAAGGCAAATGCCCTACCACTGTGCTATCGCTCCAACCCAAGAATACAAAACATGTAAATACTACACAGGATTAGACCTTGTTTTAAGTGTACACTTGAAATGCTTTCTCATGAATCTTGTTCAGGCAGCCTTCTGGAACAATGGAGTCTTATTCTTATTAAGGGCAATTCTTCAAAAAGTGAATAATCAGGAGGAAAGGCTGCTTTTTAATCCTTGAGTCCTCGTCTTCCATCTTTACTCTTCCCATCAGATCCTCTGGGCAGTAAACAAGTTAGTTTCTAAGCATTTTAAGTTTGACCTTCAGTTTCATCAATCATCAAATCTATGACCCTGGTTTGCAGATTTAGCTTCTCTCAGTTTTGGTGGGGGGATGGTCGGGAGGGCCACACTCAATGGTGCTCAGGGTGTACTCCCATATCTGTGATCAAGGATCACTCCTGGTAGGGCTTGTGGTAACATATGCGGTTCTGGGGATCAAACAAGGGTCAGCTGCATGCAAGGCAAATGCCCTACCTCTTGTACTATCACTCTGATCTCACATTGATTTCTATATAATATTTAAAAAATACATAGGCTTTATTATTGCCATTTTCTTAGATTCAGAAAAAATACTTGTTAGCTTCTGAGTTTGAAATTGTAGATTTTGGGATGATTGAAATTGCTTGCTATTTAACTGTTAGGGAAGGATGGGTATGCCAACTTTAATTCTATGGAGACTGAAGCAAACATCAAATGTGCCACTAATGATTGTCTGCTTTAATATGACTTTATTATGTTTCACTATATATTTATTGAATCAAAGTGTTTATTTTTACATGTATTCTATAAGGCATATATATAGATATGAACAGAATTGCTACTTGAATAGTTTATTCATTTTTAAACATTCTTCAATTCTGTTTCAAGATCAGGCCTTCTTCCTGCTTGGCAGAAAGTATTATTTATTAATGTGGAATAAATTTTCTTCAAGAATGAACCAGGGTGATTAATACGTGCATTATTAAGCATATCAACTGAATTCTTAGAATAACAAAACATCAAAATGTGAACCACTGTCAGGTGCAAGCTTTTAAAACTTTAATTGATATAATTGATATGCAATATGTTTTACAACAAATGTAGACACAATGGCATCAAATATCAAAGAGGTTGAGCATCTTTGCATTTTTTTAATGATGTTGACTAACTCACCCTAAGAAAACAATGTGGCATTGATCTCTTGGTTAGCACTATTGTCAATATCAACTAGCACTTTAAAATCAAAGTTGAAATGGTACATTCATTTGCCAAAAAGAGGTTGAAGGCAAAGAAGGTGAATCAACGTGCAAATTAGCATCTGGACCAGTTGCAAAATTCATTTCCCAGATGCGATGGGTTGAACCATGCACCCTTGCATGCAAGATGAAGGGCAAACATGACATCAAACCAAAGTCAATTCTACGAAGAACCCAGTAGACTTCAGGATGGCAACGGCTGGAGGTTTACTACTACAGTTAGTGCTGACGGATCATACTGTGTTACCCTAACCTCCTGGATCCTAACTCAATAGTCTGTGTCTCAGATGATCCTAACTTTTAGATGGAAACCATCCTTCTTGGTCCTTGGAATGGTTCATTGTGTGGTTAGTCAGCTGCACCAAGGGATAGCCCAGGACAGTTTTCTGATGTGGCTGTGAAACAGTTGTTATTTTTCAGATTTAAGTAAAAACAACACGCCAATATAATAACAAACAAGAAACGGAGATCTCTTATATATATCTAATTAATACTTAAAATGTTTATAAATACTTTTCTCCAGAAACTGAAAACACTGTAGACATGATTTCACTAGTCCTCACAATACATTTGTGAGGTAGCATTGGGTGAGGTCCGTATGAAAGAGTCACCCTGTTAATGAAACAATGACACAGATCTCCAGGGAGGGTAAGAGATATCACTGGAAACATGGGAAAAGAAAACAAAGCTGAACCCCAATCTTTCAGCATTTGCAGTCAAGGAGACTGATTGCCTCCTTCTAGCTCTGGCATTTTCTCTTATACTTTATGTCAAGTCCTGTTCATAGATGTTACATGATTGTTTATGTCCACTAGAGCAGTGTTTCCCAACGTTTATCTGACCATGAACCCCTTCTGACTCTGTTTCTCTTCCGTGGCAGCCCTGTCCTATGGGTGGTTTCCCTAGTTTTGTGCCGTCCAATGATCACCCTTTATGTAATTTCCATTCATGGTATCCTTGGACTATCCTGAGGGACTCCAATAGGACCATATGGCCTCTAGTTGAAAAAATGCTCCACTAGCACCAGATCAGACTCTCTCCCTGAGGTAAAGGATGTCAGTTATGGGCATGTAGTTCTGATGCATGCACTTATATGTGCACATGTGCATGTGGGTATGAGGGGGTATTAAATAACTTTTGTCAAGTTAAGCTGCTCAAATCCTTTGAACATTACACAAATTGGGGGAAAATGCACTTGGCAAAATAAGGTTCAACCCACAGGTGTTTTACACTAATAAAGAGAATGTGTTAGATAGAGCTTATAAGAAAGCTGTCACCTTAGGTCCAGGAACCTATCTTTACCACATGGCACTGGAAGTTCATAACACCAAAAAATCCAACAAGTGCTCTTGTACAATAACCCCCCCCCCCCAGAAATATGCTCGCTGAGGCTGTGCGTGTGATCATTCAGGATTCCCTGGGAAGAGGCCGGTCCCTCTGACCCAGTATTTATGACTATAGCAATATCCAGACTGCATCTCTCCAAAGGTGTTACATGGACAATTTGTCAAAATATTTATGGTCAGGGAGGGAAAAATTGGAATGTCTTGTTTCTATTGAGTCATCCTTTGTAAAATGGAAAGCCTATGAAAGGAATGACCTTAGGGAAGAGGCAATTGTCCCATCTATGCGGGGCCAGAGGGAGCATCATGTTTCTGAGAATATTCATTTTTTGTCTTTTAGTAATCTGAGATATCAGAATTCCCAATATTCCCTGCAACTATTGTTGTAAAATCATGTCTTGCTGTTGCTCATTCTCCTTTGGGTTTGGGAATGGTTTCTGTCACAGTTTGGGATGGCAGCTTGTGCTATGACACTGATCCTAGTGTGTCTGACACCAGAGGGGCTCAGAATGGCGAGACAGGGGGGTTTCCTGTTGGTTGTTGGGACACAGCTAGGAATGGGGAGGAGCAAAGAGTCACGTTTTTAAAAACTAAACAGACTCATGGCAGCAGGTCCAGATTTCAAAATACAAATCGATCCAGTTTTAAGTTCTTTATGACATTGTAGGAAAATATAATACCTTCTGAAACAGGACCTAACGCATGTTTCTCCTACATAAAATTAGGAGGTAAGATGCTGGGTGCTAATCTTGGGTGTTCTGGGACAGCTGTAGCTATGAAATAAAGCTCTTGGGGGAAAAGACAGAGAAATTAAAGGTGACCACGCATGCCCTCATCAACCTACTAGCCAATATACTGTAAGATAGACAACGAATCATTTCATTTAATTAAAAATAAAAAGATATACTACTCCGTGGGTATCTTGTTCTGTCAGGATAGATGTTACAATAAATCAGGGCTTCTCAAACTTGGCAGTAGTGGGGGATGGGTTATCTGTACATTACAGGATGTTTAGTGGATCCATGGTCTCTTTCCACTAATAGAACTCCTGGGTTGTGACAATTAAGAACATCACCAGATACTTTCAAATGTTCCCTGTGGAATGGGAGGAAGGGGGGCAAAATTAACTGCTGGTTGAGAACCACTGCCCTAAAATCAAAGTTTTTCTCAAAATTGTGATATAAAATTTTAGACTATATACCCAAGGGCAAATATTTATTAAAGAAAAATAGTGAGGGGAATATATTATAGGAATAAATGTATTATCATGGAGTCCTTCTCCTATGGAAACAACGTTCTGAGCAACTAAAGAGTGACTGGTGCCTTGGAAAACATTTATAATAGTTTACAGCCATTATAGAGTATCACAGCAGTGAACCAGTTTCTTAGTGGATATGAAGTAAGATTTGTGGGCTGCAGCAGCATTGCATGTCTCTGACAGTAATGAAGGGCTGATCCACACTTTCTCTAAGGGTCAACCCCATGCTTGTCCCTCCCTTGCCTCCCACTCTCTCATTCCTCACACTCACTGTGGTGGTACCACATGCTTCTCCTTTTTTTTTTTTTAACTCTGTAACTCAGCTCATTATCCTAGCTGCTTCCTGTGGAACTGCTGCTCTGCTTGGAGCTTGCGGGCTGGGATCCTACTGTGGTTGACTGGAACTGGCCTCAGAGCGGACAGGTGGACTGGAGTGTGGAACAGGGGAGGGCATGCTGAGATGTGACAGCATCCCGCTACTCTGTCCCTGGGCTCATTCATCTCTCGGGGGCACTTTGCTGGTTTTCTTTCATTAATTGGACAGCTCTAAGCTGCTTTCTGGTTTGTAGAGCCAATCAGCATCCTGTCAAATCAAACATGACCAGTGCAAGAGAGATTTCAAAAGGAATTGGAGACCCCAGTTTCCTAACTCCTGACAGGGTGAAATCCTACCAAGTACTCATTTTATTTTCCTGTGTTGGTCTTTTTTAATGAAACTTCATAAATTAAGAGTTGAGAAATACCACAAAGAAAGCGCTTTCTAAAAGTAACTTCTAGTGAAACAGCAAAATCTTTCTTCGGTCCTTTTTGAAGTGGGTTCGAGGGGAGGGTGCAGAAGTCTCCACCATGAGGTGTCTGGCCTGACTCGCTCCAAATCAGCCCATTTCGGCCACAAATCAGCCTGCGCACGCCACGAATGATTCTCTTTGGACCAGAAAGGGGAAGTGGTTGCAGCCAGAGGTGAGGGAGGAAAACAGAACAATCATACCAACAAAACAGGGCTTTAAGATTGTCGCTCATGTGCATCAGGAACTTATGAATTCTACTGGATAAGCACTTATAAATAAAGAACAGTTCTTCCACATCCCACGCCTCCTTCCTGTTAGGAGTCATCATAGAGAGGATTGTTGTAGTTGCCCCAGGACCCGTAGTCGTGGTCATCCAACAGCCTTCCATAGGAGGAATGCCTGGAGGGAAGACGAAGGCAGTGGTTAGCAGGAGAACCCAATCGTTGGAGGACAGCCCTGAGACCCTGAATCAGGACATTCACAAACTCAACAAGAGAGACACAGCCATGTCTTCACTTGGAAAACCCTCCGGAGAGAGACCCGTCCATGCGGAGGCCCCATTCCACAAACCCCTGTAAGTTAAGATTGACCTTTCAATAAAGTTCGGCTGGGTCCATGCCCCTTTCCTCACTAGAAGAGCAGGAACCATTTCTATGGCTATTTAATAAGAAGTAATAAAAAAGGGAAGGTTGTATTTCTGGCATTTTGACAGGTCCTAGATTTATTTTTCCCTGAAATAATAATGACATAATTACAACTACTGTGTTTCTCACCATTCCTCCAGACATTTTTATAGTGTTTTACAATATACAGCTGTGCAGGGCAGAGCAATAGTGCAGCAGGTAGGGTGCTTTCCTTGCACATGGTCAACACAGGCTCAATCTCTGGCATCTCATAGCCTAATTGGTCCCCCAAGCACTGCCAAGAGTAGTTCCTAAGTGCAGTGCCAGATGTAACTTCTGAGTACCTCTGGGTATGGCCCCCAAAAGAAAAAAAATAATGCTATACACACACACTCACACACATACTGAACATCCAAATACTCAAATTTTACTTGATCCTCAAAATAATCCCATGGGGCAGATATTGTTCTTTCTTACTTATCTGATGAGGAAAGTGGGGCTCACAGATATCAGTTAATACACCCAAAGTCAGCCAACATTGCTGAGAGTCAAATCTGTCCCCTGCATCTAAATCTAGTCTTCCGAATTCAGTTTCGGGGAGTAGATAACCCACATTCCAGGGTAATGTGGGTTAAATAGTCTTTGGTGGGTCATTCTGGGAACCTGTTCCAGAGTGAATATTATTTCTCTGAGAAATCAATGTCAGATCATTCTTATTCTTCTGTGCAAACCACTGAGTGGATCCTCATCTCACAGTCACTCTAGAACCTATGGGGTCTGATGCCTCTTATGATTCTGAGCACGTCTGTTGTTATCATAGTCTCCTTGTTCCCTCTGCTCCAACCACACTGGTCTTCACTCTCTGTCCCCTTTTGCTCAGGGTTTTTGTGTTCACTTATCTCTCAACTTGGAGCGATGTCCTTGAGACATCACAGAACTTGCTCCCTTAGGTCTTTCAAGTCTTGGCTCAAATGTCACCTGCTAGTGAAGACATCCTCATAAAAAGTCCTTGCTGAAATGTCAGCAACTCAGTGAAGACTTCCTTATGAACTCTGTTTGAACTTGAAACTCTCATAGCAGCACCCCCTGCTTAACTTTTCTCACAGCAATATGCATCACCTTCTAATGCATTACTATTTGCTTTTAAACTATTATTGCTCTCTTCCTTCACTAGACTGTAAGTATAAATTTTTTTAAAAAAATATTCACACACATGTATATAATATTATAGCCTATATATTGGTTTTTATTTGTTTTGTTTGGGGGTGCACACCCAGCAATGCTCAGGGCTTACTCCTGGGTTTGCACTCAGCGATCACTCCTGGTGCGTTCAGAGTGCCAGGGATTGAACCTAGGTCATATGAATGCATGGCAAGTACCCTAGCTGCTTAACTACCTTAACTATTGGTTAGGCCCCATTATAGCTTATATATTTATAATGTATACAAGTCAGTCTATTCACAAGGTGGAAACTTCTTAGAGATGATCATGATCATTGCATCCTAAAACTAGTAACAGGATTGGGACAACACCACAAAATGAGTAGCTGGTACCTTTGAGGTCCACGCTGGTGTGTGAATTATTATACCTTGCCATTGGAACTTACAGATGCTGCTTATAGGCAAATATGTCCACTCTACTGGTTTATTTTCAGATATAAAAATTGAATAAAATAAAAATACATTCCTAGAGGCACAAGAACTATTTTTCTAGATAAGTCGTTGAACTAATTGCTGTAGCTCTTCTGAAACTTATTTACTTGAGCATAAAATGACCTGCTTCCTTGGATCATTCAAACTCTTCACCTTCTATATCCTGATGTCCAGGGCAGGGTAATAGCACAATGGGTAGGGCGCTTGTCTTGTATGTGGTTATCTGGATTCAATACCAGGCAACCCATGTGGTCCCCTCAGCCCACTAGGAGTATTCCCTGAGTGCAGTATATGCTGTGTGCATGACTGGGTGTGACTCCAAAACAAAAAAAAATTCTTGTGTCCATTTGGAGGGTTTGCTCAGCTGGCTCCATCTATGTACCTGGGATCTTGAGAATATTCCACAATGTACTTTATTTCCCCTTATGGACCTTTCTCCACTTTTGTGGCTCTGAGAAGGAAAGAGGCTGAATAAACACACCATGGGTTCACAGGATCAGGGGCAGAGAGTGTGACAAAGGGAAGTTATGACCATTCATCCATCACTTCTTTCCATTCCCCCCACATTTAACACCCCCAGTTAGAATGCAATTCTCTAGCAGGAGAGTTAACAAGAGGAAGCTACAAGATGCACAAGTGAAACATCTGAGAATTATGAAACAGGAGCTAGGTCTGTGCTTTAGTGTGGCTTATTGTTGCAAGCCTGGTGCACACCGACCTCATAAATGTGTTCCCTTTATTAATGGGGTGCCCCTGTCTCACCTGTGGATGGTCATTGAACTTTTCAGTTTATATCTGTCATATAATTTTATTCCCGTAAAATGTCAGCTTGGCCAATAATTTGACGTCTCTTGTTGAATATGTTTTTAGGCCCCTGTTTCTTTACTGATAAAATGAAGAAACTAAAAAAAAAACTGTACTGGGGTTGTTAGGAGAATTAAAAGAAGTAATGTAAAAGACCTGACACACATACACACACATATGCACAATAATTGCTACACAACATTGCCTTTTCATTTTTATATGATATTTACATAAGCACATGGCAAATCTGTAAATAACACTGAGTGAAAAGTGAATATCCCCACACTAGAAGCTCCTACAACTACCCTCCAGATAGTTACAAAACCAGCTTCTCACATACTGTGATGCATATTAAAAAAAATATTTTCATTCTGAGGGCCGGCAAGATAGAACAGTGAGTATGGTACTTACTTTGCATACAGTCAAAGTAAGTACCAACACACACACACATACAGAGAGAGAGAGAGAGAGAGAGAGAGAGAGAGACAGACAGACAGACAGACAGACAGACAGAGACTGCATCTCTCCACC
>JAOXYA010000020.1:25423248-25437264 GCA_028565675.1 Sorex palustris | reverse complement strand
TCGATATGCCAGACACAGTAACAACAAAGTCTCCAATGGAGACGTTACTGGGCCCGCTCGAGCAAATCGACGATCTCAAATATGAATGGGAATTGCCAGTCATGCTTCCCTTAGACTTAAATCCCTTTTCATCTTTAGGCTATTTTTAGCTAATCGGAAAAATGAATTTTAGTTAATCAAACATGTTCAAATAGTGGAGGAGTCTTTATTTTCTCTAGCTGAGCTTAATGGTGACATTTTCTTAATAGGCCAGAGACTTTAAGAAGTTTCAGCTATTTTAAAGTAATATTTATTGCCCACAAACTGTTTTGTATGTGTTTAGCTTGAAAATAACTGATTCAAAATTTTAACTTTAATCTCTCAATAAAGAACAAAAATCTTTTTTTTTTTTCATTTCAAAGACTACTTAGACATGACCCCGATAGTAAAAAAGTTTGTCAGTTTGGAGCAAGGGAACATAAAAAATTTTTAAGTTTTTCATTTTTCAGTTCCCAAAAAATGTATTTTGATCAGAGTTGAGCAAATATATTTTCAGTATCCCCAAAGTGCCACACAACATTCAGCATTGGGATATTAGTTGAATCTTTTCAAAAAGGTCTCATTTAAGGAAAGGTTTTAGAGCAATGAGGCCATTAACCATGCAATATCTGGAAAACTTACGTTCTAAACAAAAAACTAGCTATGGCATGTTATTAGGAAGTAAGTGTAGCTGGTACAGCTCCTTTGCTTAAAGGAGAGGCTAGAAGTTCAGGCTCAAGCACAAATGGGACACCGTTCATGGAGATCTTGATGATCACTTCAAGGACCTGGAGTTTAACTGTGAAGATGATCAGAAACCATTGCAGCAAGAAAGTGAAGAGAGCGATGACATCATCTAATATGTTTCCAATGCATCAGCTGCTGCCATGTAGAGAACACACCTTAGGAGTGAAAGGGTAAAGGACTGCCCTAACAAGGCCACTACAGTATTCCAGAAGAAAGTTACCGGCAGCAGCTTAGATCAGAGGAAGTACAATATGCTATTTTTCATTATTAGGCTCTTTTTAGCTCAGCAGAAAATGATAGAAGTGGTTTGAATTCTGGATGCATTTTAAAAGTGGAAAGCAGGTTTTCTTAAAGGGTCAACTGAGAGAGAGACAGACAGATGGAGAGAGAGAGAGAGAGAAAGAGAGAGAGAGAGAGAGAGACCCTAATATGGCTCATAATTTTCTCCTAAGCAAATACAGAGCTGAGGTTCTCATTAATTGAAGTGGGAAAGGTAAAGTTTGGGGGGGGGTGGGGGTGGAGAGAAGCCCAGGAAATGAGATTTGGATATGATGAGTATGAAATGAATTATTAACTACTCAACTTCTGGCTTTTTCCTGACCAAACAAAAATTTATCATCTTCACAGAATATAAGTTTCCCAAGGGTAACTTACATTCATTGCTGTAGCAACTAAATACTGGACCGTGTTCAGTAAATGTAGGTTCTCAAGTTAATTTAATAGATATTTCCTAAGTATTTATGCATGATTTTCTCTATTCCAGAGGTTCTTAAACTTTTCTTCTAGTTGAATCATCCAGAGAGCTTTAAAATTCCAAATGTATTTCTAATATTCCGAATAGCAGGGTTGAGGGTCAGACCACAATCTTTATGACAACATCAGAATCATCCTGGAGGGTGGGACAGGGATCTTTAAGTCTTATCCTTAAGTCTGTTCATGTGATTCCAACATGCAGTCAGCTTGGAGAAACACTGATCTATTCCACATGGTAGAAATAGAGGCAGAGACAAACCAGCTTAAATAGGCACCTTAGTTCTAATAGTAGGAGGCGGACAAACAAAATAAGGCTAACAAAAGAAATGGCATCATCTGCTATTGATATCATCTGCTTAATCAGCATTTGCTGGATATTACTGGACATCCAAGTCTATTTATTGTCACAACTCTGCAAGAGAGAGGAGGCAAATCCCCGAGCTGGCTTTTTGTGTTTGATTCCAAAGCCCCTTCATCCCTTCATCCTAGTGTAGAACAGGAAACTTTCTCTTAACACACCATTTTGAAGGTAATATTGCATACTCCATCCTCACCTGATCATAGCAGGACTGAGTTTTCTCTTTGTACATGCATTTAAATGTGAGTCAGCTTTATTTGAAGTACAGTTCTAGGAAGGCTGCCTGGGCCTCCTCAATGAAGCAAACCACCCAGCTGAATTTCTCTTGCATTCTTAGGACATTTCCCAATTCTTTAACCCTTTCACAATGCAGAGAGCCTCTTAATAACGAGCCATATCAGCAACATTTTCATCCGAAAGGCTCAATTGGCAACCTTGCACGAAATTGAAAAGTAAAAGATGCTTGAGTCATCTAAGTTAGAGGTAGAATCCTCTATCAGACCAGCCACCACACATCTACCAAAAGCAAAGATAATTTTTCCATTCCTGGTAGCAGCTGGAATCAGCCTGACTCCAGCTTCTCCTTTGTCCTCTTTGTAGAAATAGTAGCTGAAGTCTCTTCCTACTGTCACTACTGTTCATTTCCATTCTTGTTTGTTCCAAGTTTGGGTGCCACACTCAGAGGTGCTCAGGGGTTATTCCAGTTCTGTGATTGGGGGCGGGGTCACTCCTGATGGTGTTGGAGGACTATATGGAACTGGGGACGGAACCTTGTGCTCCTGCATGAAAAGCATATACTCAACCCATCCTGGTAAGCTGCTTTGTTCCAGCCCTACACTTCATTTCGTACCCAATTATGCTTGTAATTTGATATCTTGCATCCTTCACCACTGATATTTCCTACAATCTAAATGATAATGAATATTTACTCTCAAAAACTGTCAAACCTTCCTTTGCTCAGATCTATCTGAATAGTTCTCCAAGAGGAGAATTCTAGGGATCTCTCCTCTTGGATATCATCTCTAACATTTTAATTTTTAAGAAACATCATTCAGGGTCCCCACTGGCTGAATGTTGCCATGTTAGCGTCTCACAAAGCACATCCACTGGCAGCACGAATCCGTGACAGAGCCCAGAAAAATAATACAGCAAGTAGGCACTTGCTTTGTACCTGGCCAACCAGGTTTGATGCCCAGTACCCTCTACGGTCCCCAGAGCTCTGCCAGGAGCGATCCCTGAGTGCAGAGCCAGCAGTAAGCCCTGAGCTCATAAGTGTGGCCTAAAAGATGAAAACTACAGCAAAAACTAACCGGCAATAAAAAAGAATTTTCATGACTGACAGATTCATGATCCACCTACTCATCTAGGCCAGGAAAGACTTCAGATCACAAGATTTCTCTAGGCCACTCTGATGAATAAGTGGCATCAAGGTCCCCCTCAGACCCTGAGAGCTATTAAATCCTCTCATAATATGACACAGTACACAAGCACAATGGAATAACTAGTCATCAATATATCTTAAAATACATATAGACAGTGCATGAATATAGTGAATTAAAGAAAGCATATTTTATCCTTACAGTGATGGTTACTATGCTTCCTAAAGAATCCAAATTATAGTATATAGTAAGAGTCAGAGAGTACAGAGTGCATGACAATTAAAACAGTGGCAACAGACTGGCATCTGTCTGCAGCCTCTAAGGGATCACAAAAGCTTTGCCAATGAAAACTGAAGAGATACCAGTAAACAAGTCATTATGAGTATAATAGTGGGTGATTAAACTCATTTGATAATGAGAGTGTGCCTCTGGACTAGACAAAGCTGGCAAAATATAATCATTTTTAAAGTAATATATAATTTTCCAGCCCTACTGAAGAAATAGAATATGTCTATTTTCATAAAGTGGGAGGTCTGAACGATAGTTTAAAATTTACGGCCATGTCAAAAAATCAAAATATCAAATCAAATAAAATCTCTCCTATAATTCCTTTCATGTTCAACACCTGCACTAAAGTTCTCATGTCCTTGTTTCCTCCCTGATGGGAAAGAAAATCAGGTGTCAGAATTTGGGCTGGAAAAAGAAAGATATAATCATCAAAGTTGTATTCTACCATTCATCTTGTTTTATACTGAATAGACATGTTTTCTAAGTATCACACCTGGCAACTTCCCACAGATTTTTCCCACTTAACAGTAAGTTACTTATTCAGCTATTTTGCCTTAGGTATAAAAGGTGCAGATTTCTACCACAGCCCAATTACTTAAAAGAATTTTTTAAAATCAATCTCTCTTGAAATTCTGCCTAATATGGTCCTTTGGGTTCTGGATAGCCATAGCTTTCAAGTCATACCAACAGGCCTATCCTGTGATAATTATCAAAATCTTATATAATTAATATTTGTTAGATGCACAAGAATCCTGGAACAGAAAAGAACACTAAAGTCCAAAACAAGCTTAAAACTATCTTTTTTTTCTCTCTCTCTCTCTCTCACTCGGCCACACCTGGCTGTGCTCAGGGCTTACTCCTGGCAGTGCTAGGGAACCATAGTGCTGCCAGGGATAAACCACATGTTGGCAGCATGGCGCTATGCACAGCAGGTTTTTAACCAGCTAGGACTCTCTCTCTCTCTGGCCTCTATAACTATCTTCTTTAAGCAGCTGCCAGTTAGATTCTAATGCTATCCCACCACTTTCTTCTGGTCTATACAGTTTTATTTGATAAGTTTGATGTGAATTTTAAGGAAGCTCCTTTGTATGTAATTCACTTCTTTGATCTTTCTGCTTTCAATATTCTATCTCTTTGGCTTTTGTCATTCTGATGATGATCTGCCTTGGAGTATTTTTATTTGGGTCTCTTTTGGCTCGGACCCTTTGGACTTCTTTCATCTGGATTCATACCCTTCTCAATTCTGGAATTTTTCAGCTTTGTTTTCTTTAACTAATGCTTCTTCTCCAGTTAGATTCTAGAAGGTTTCTAGTTTCAGTTCCAACGCAAGAACAGTGCTACCACTTAGAATATACTGGGTTTTATCAAAGGGAGAGTCAGAATATTGTGAATTAATGTGGCTTCAACAGGCCATAGCAATCCCACCTATTTTTCCCAAATATATATGCAGAGTTAATTATATAATAGGTATATAATCAGATTCAAAACATTACATCAGAGAGTTACCACTGAGTCCTAATCCTTGTAATTGTTGAAAGAGAATTTCTCTGAAACCCCCATCTTCCATGAACACATTGTTTTTATTTATTTTATTATTCTAGTATTATTATTTTACATGCCATGGATCAAGCAGAAGGTCTCATACATTCAAGAATGTGCTCTATGAACTAAACCACATCCCTAGAATTTAGATTGTTGTTTTTTTTAAATTAATGATATTCTGTGATTTGCAATACTGTTAATAACTGTTTTTCATGCAGATAATTCCAATACCACACACATCACCAATGTGCCCCCACCCTGTACTCCCCAGCAACCCCAATGTCTCTCCCTCTCAGGTTGTTTCTTGATGAGATTATTCAGGCAAACTCATGTTGGGTGAAGCAGCCTTCAAAATACAGCTAACCTTGAAAATCAAATCTGCCACATTAATAGTGTACACATTAAAGGTCAAGGGTAGATAAGATAATGAATTCCCTGTAATAATTCAAGATAAACAATAAATAATTATTTAGCTTATTATTGCATAAGAAATACTTAGAATTCACCATTTTATTCAAAGAAAAATTGAAGTAGATGCCTGATATTTTTGTTTACACTACTAGGCAGAGTAAAAGTAAAATAGTTTATTTTCGTAAAAAAAATTTTTTTTTCAACATGAGATACACAGTTACAACGTTGTTCATGATTGGGTTTTGGACATACAGTATTCCAACACCCGTCCCTTCACCAGTGTTCCTTTCCCACCATCAACAGGGACATTGGTGGTGAGAAATATACAGTAGAAAATAGCTGGTTTTCAACTGACACGATACCAATTTGCACCAATGGAAAGCACAGATAAAATAATAATGTAATTGTCTATGTCTTTGCAATGATTTGCATTACTTATAAAATGGTAAAGCTCTCAAGGTTTATACACAACATTAAAATCTGTAAAGAAATGGGCTATGCTATAAAAAATTGCAATGAATAGTCATATATGCACATATCAGAAAACTTGATATTCTACTAACCTTCATCATTTAAGTAATTTAAGCTGACTTAAAAGCAACACCACGAGCAGCTTTCACAGAGCAGTCTTATTTTGGAGTCACCCTGTTTGGATATTAGTCCTGCGCTTTCACAGGAAAAAAAAATATCATTGCTTAAGGCATGAAGGCACTACTTGCCCATCTCTTTTCCTAACTGCCAGTCTTAAAAAGAATGTGCCTATTTTTCCAAGCAACTGTTTTATTCAATATCTTATTAGCAAAGCAGGTCTTCTATTCTAATATTAATGTGTCCAACTTCAGTGACAGTTACTTTCAAAAGGAAGCACACTTGTTAGTTCTCAGGAAGATTCCTTCTATGTGGGTATTAAGAATCCCATTTGAAATGTTATTTTTTAAAATCTCTTCCCATTGTTTCTAGTGGGCACTCCACCTCTTCCCCAGAAAAAAAAATCATATTGCATAAAAAAATCTGCCTTAAGGGTTTTCATACTTGGCCAATATTTTTGTCAGATAAACATGAACATAATTAGACTAGGTCCAACACTGCTCATTAAGTTAGGAATTTGGAAAATTATTGACTATTTGGGTTCTGGAGAATCATTCTGGATTACCCTGATGCCATGAGCCACCTTTTCTAAAATTGCTTGATCTAAATAATCCAAAACCTGTGGCCCTGAGAACCCAACCTTATGTTTTAGCTTGAGTTGGGCTTTTGAGCACCAGTTTGCAAAGGACCTTGTGGAAAAAATTAAGTTCTTGGTGAAAATTTGCTGTTCTTTGTTATCAAGCCTTTTTGAATTGTTTTGCTAAATTCGAGTTGGCACACTATTAACCTTTTCAAATTAGGCATTTAGTAGGCTCAGCTGAATATTTCTTAATTTGCAAATTAAAGTTTGCCAGAATAGCTGGCATTATGTTATGATATTAATTGCAAACTTTGATTGCTGTAGTCCAAGCATAGACTTACCCACTCTGATTTTGACAATGATCTATTCACTGTCCAGTGGAGACAACTTTATAAGAAAAATAATAACAATACTAGCTAATACCGAGCATTTTCTAAAGCCGGGGTGATGTGGGAATATTCAGTCATTTAACACTTTCATCAACCCGATGAGGTTTGATTAGCCCAGTTGGTTGATAAGACAACTCCCGGGTCATTAAATTACTTGTCCTAAATTCACAGTCCTAGCTTTAGGACCCAGGCAATCTAGCTGCAGAATCTCCATGCTCACCACTTTGCAACACTCTCTTAGCAAGTGTCTCAGATAACAAAGACAGCTTCCATCTCATCGGGTCCAATTTCAAGTAAAGGAGGTGTCACTTCTTTGACTGTGACACAGACTTGAGGTGAAAAAAGGTAACCTAGCTAAAAAAAATTCAAGCAACCATTCATATTCTTGCCCCCACAGGCCAATCTCCCACCACATTACAGGGGTCCCAGTGTTCCTCTCAAGATGGTGCATGCAATTTTGGTTTATTTTTAATATATTTATTCTAACAGTTATACTAATACTTTAATATGTTGATGAATCAGGACGTGTAGAAAGAAAAGTCATGAAAAACAAGGGTGGGGATCTCCCTACAAGGAAGACATTCCAATTACTAGTTGCCTGGAGAAGAACTATCTGTTTGGTCATAACATAAGCACCACCTCCACTAGAAAGCAGGTAGAAATCCAGTTCCACAGCAGTCTTGATCACCAAAGAACTCTAGGTTTTAAGTAAGGTGGTAGACTGCAATAGTATTTTCCCTGGGCTAGAGTAGGCATAGACAGAGCTAAACCCATGGCAGGAAAAGTCGGAGTGTGGAGGCTGTGCTTCTTTTTATATCCTCCTTGAATGAGAACTTAAAGAGTCTTTTGAAACTACCGTATAATCCTGTTATCTCATAAGAGACTTGTTAGGCTGATGGGCCACAGAGCGCTGATGGGCAGTAGTGATGGTAGGAGTGAAGGAAGAGAATCCAGAGGTGACACTGAGATGAGTAAAGCTACCTGTGACTCGCCGTCCACCCTTCTGCCTGCTCAGTTCTTCGGCCAACCTTTGGAGGTCCTGGCTTGCATTTTACTTTATTTTATTTAACTTTTGTTTTTCTAGTGGATGGAGTTTGGGTCACTCCTGGTGGTGCTGGGATGAACATACGTAGTAGCAGGGATTGAAGATCGAACTAGGGTCAGTCACATTCCAGGAATGCTACTTAATCCCTGTACTCTCTCGGCTCGCTGGCATTGTAATGTGGAGATAGCGCTCTTGCATGTGTTTTAAGTATAAGGCGGTGACTGACAGTTCAAGGCAGCTTTCTTATTGATTGATTTGAGGGTCACACCCCCAGTGGTGCTCAGGGCTTACTCCTAGCTCTGTGCTCACTTACTCCTAGTTCAGGGATCACTCCTGGCAGAGCTCGGGGAACCATACGCAGTGCTGGGGATGGAATGGGGGTAAGCCACATGCAAGATAAGTATCTTAACTGCTATATTATTTCTATCCCACACCCTTCCTTTTTAAAAAAGTAAATAAATGTAGTGATATAAATATACAATAAATGTACTAAATAAAGGTAAAAAACAAATCTACTTTTCTGGGCTGTTGACAATGCACATATATTTGCAAGTGCCCATTGTGCAAACTGAAGAAAATGTTCTGTATACTGAGCAGATTGATTATGCTAAAAAAAGAAAAAGTCGTACAGCCAGAGTGATAGTCATGATAGTACAAGCAGGTAAGGCTCGTGCCTTGCACAACGCACATGCCTGATAGAGGTTCAAATCCCAGTATCCCATATGGCCCCCCAAACAATGCCAGTAGTTATTCCTGAATGCAGATTCAGTAATAAATATCCCCTGAGCATGGTCAGGTGTGGTCCCCAAACAAAATAACAAAGGCGCCTACAAAACCCATTTCTGGCTCAATAAAGTACCATCTGAAGGTTTTAAACATTTCCCTGCAGCCTCTAAAAGACTGGTAGAAGAGAAAAAAGAATGAAAGAAAAGAACCAATGGCCTTGTGAAACTAACTAAAGCGTTGCCAAGGAAGCTTCTCCAGCGTAGCCGCCAACACATCTATGCCACTTCCACTTCAATGACCCTCATCCCTCCCTCCATTACCGTAGCATCTGTTTTTTTTCCTAGAAAAGTGATAATTTAGTTCCCGAAAACAACTTATGTTGGTATAAAAACATCTCATGAGCATTTGTGCCTAATTTTATATTATTTTTCTGACAACGTATTGCAAGTAGCTCTAACAACACACGGCTCCAAAAGAAATTTCTTCCAAGACATGAACCACATAAGGGAGGATGAGGCCTCCTTACTCTCTGCGAAATGTACACAGAGTCCTAACTAGATCTTCTCGGTCAGGAAAGCCCCAGAACTGAGGGGCTGTGATCTTGGCTGTGACCTCAGCTCTCCTGAGGCTGGAGTGGGGATGAGGCCATTTCTGCATCTCAGCAGCCTCTCACTGTGGTGGCATAAAAGAGCTCGTGTGCTGAACAAATTGAGCCTACAGTTCATTCTGGTTAAGGATGGTCCTCACTACTTATTTCATGACCTTACCCACATGCAAAGGACCTAACACAGAGATGTTAAAGTAACTTGTTACCGGGAGCTAAATTATCACTTTCTGTGTGCATTCCGTCCCAGCCACTGCCACACCGCCCCCTGTTAGACAGTTGCTTCCGGGGACTTTAATTTTTGCATGTTGGGTGTGAGAGAATAGTAGCCCCCTCTCCTCCCAAAGCAAGATCCCAAATACAGAGCTACAGATAAATAATACAGGGTAAGCTTTATATTGTATATGTACATTTTATTAATATATAGACATCCTATCTATTAAAGCTCTAAAACTGGCCAATGAAAAAAACTAGAGCTGCTTTGCAAAACACGTCCATACACTGCCTAGTAGAGCTAAATCTGGTCTTGCCAACTGTCAGAGCTGTTCAAAGAAAACGGGAGGTGGGGGGGGGGGCGGGGGGAACAAGACATCATCGAGATAAAATTAGCAAACCCACCTACCAACTGGCTATCCGCGGGCTCACCCAAGATTTTCTCAGCCTTAAACCTCACGAAAAGATTCGTAGTGAAGCAAGAGTAAAGCATGCATTCCGCGTAAGCATGTTCAGAGTTAAAGCATGCATTCCGTAAGCATGTCTTGCTTCAGGCGCCGGCCGGCGGCGGCGACACCGCACAGTCACCGAGGCCCAGAAGTCCTACCTGGGCGCCAGACGCCAGAGCGAGGTGGGAATTCCCCCCGCTTAGAGGCTCAGCAAGCAAAGGGGCGCGGGGAGGGGGCGGGGGGCAGCAGCCTTAAAGCCTCAACTTAGGAAACTTTTCCACCAAAAGGCATCATCCTTTGTGAGCTGCCAGGAAGCTCCTTGCTTCTTTACAAGGGAGTGTTACCGTTTCGTGCCCACAATGACAGGAACCCAAGGAGTTGGGGAGGAAGAAAAACACGGATTTACAAGCCTCAGTCAAAGCGTCTTGTGCAGTGTGCTTCTAGAACATTCCTAGCTAAACACACCTGTGTCCGGCGCGTTCGAGCGTTTTCCACGGGGGCCCTGTCCGTCGGCACTTATTCCTTGCCGGGTTGCATTTTCTGGAGGCAAGACCGGTGCACGTCCCAACTCTACTTAATGCTTAGTTGTTTGGGATCTTTCCCAGTTCCCCGAGCAAGCCAAATCAGTTCTCGGCTCCAGCACAGTCCCTGCCAGAGGTGGGGGATGTCCCCAGGCCGGGGGAAAAGGGGGGGGGGACCACAAGGGGAGGGGGGTGGGGTGGCTGGCTACCGGTTTTTAACCAAGTTCATAGTTGCTGCGCGGGTAGAATTTGGAAGGAGGCTCCCAAGCACTGCGTAGAATAGAACTGCACCCCCCTCGGCCGTGATCTTGAGCTGGAAGCGGCCCGGGCAGCAGCCTGCCGGGAGTGCCGCATCACCCCCCAGCATATCTAGCCAGGGACACTGCAGCCCAGAGACGCCCAGGCAGCCGGGGGACACACAGCAGCGCCGCGGGGCGCAGCCCGAAGCTCAGAGCCTCCCCGAAGCGACGTCTTCCACCCAGTCCACACGACACTGCACCCGTTTTTGATTTCTTTATCCCCTACCCCCGCCCCCGCTCCCCGCCACACAGGATCCCCTCCCTGCGTCAGGCTGTGACCCGAGAAGCCTAGAGTCGCAGTGGCGTCCAGGCAGCGTGCGAACGGGTCGCTCGGCCACCTGTTCCACGAGCTTGGGAGTTTGTGCGCGCTCGGGCTACGGCGGGAACGACCCTCTCACCCCCTGTCTGCGCCCCCGCACCGCCCACGATCGCCCCCCAAGACGAGTGCGCCCCGCGCCGAGCGCAGCCCCGGGGACGCCGAGACGCACTTGCCCGGCTCCCCGGCTCGGGCCAGGCCCGGGGCGCTGCAGCCGCGCACACCCCCAGCCCCCCATCCGGGGGAGGAAGAGAGACCCCAATACCTGCGGCGAGGATGCACAAGGCCCAGAGGGTCTGGCCGACCATGGCAGGCGGTGCTCGGTGCCCCGCGCGGGGCTGGCGGCGCGGAGAGAGGCGGTCGGGGCCGTAGGAGGCGAGCGCGCTCAGCTGCGGTTCCTCGGGCGCCCCGCGCGCTTCTGCTCCATCCCGCGCCGGCCGCAGCCAAACCCCTCCCAGCCCGGCCCCGACGCCGTGACGGGCTTCCCCCTCGCACGGCGCTCGCGTCCCGGGAGTCCCGGCCCAGGGCGGCCTCTGCTGGACGGTCGGAGCGTCGGAGCCCAGATGCCCAGGGTTTCTGCACAGTTCTGGCCAACAGGGCACCCACCGAGGGATGGAGAAGAGGAAGGGGAACTGATCCCGGAGCTATCTCTCTCTCTCTAAACTTTGCCAAAGAGGCTTTAAACAGGTGCTCTTGGGCATTCCAGGTGGCACCTCGGGGACCCCATCCTTGTGCATGAGCACACACATTACTTTCCAAGTCCTAGAAACCCGATCCTCTGTATCTCCCAGGGTTCTTGTTTGCACGTTAAATGCACGCACTTTCAGCTCCTTTGGGATGTGTGCTCTTCCTAGGAGAAATACGAGAGAATGCAGTGGATGACTAGGGCATCGTGGTTTCTTGTAACAACGTGGGGATACATGTTATCACTCCCTTGCTGCTGCGAGGAAACAGACACAGAGATGAGTAATGTGGCTCAAGGTGACGTCAGTGGACTCCATCGCTGGCAAGTTCACGCGCTGGCACTCTAATCAAGGCTGTCATTTCCGGAGATATGGAGGCACCTTGGAGAACTCTCAGTCAAGCTCATGTAACAATCCTTAGAGTTGGTCACTTCTAGAGAGTCATTTCCAGGTAAGGAAAAGGATGCGCAGATAGTTCAAGTGTTCTCTGGGGGACCTTGGCTCATGATGCAAATTAGACGCCTGCCTCCTGGCGTCTCACCTAGTTCTGGCCACCCTCTCAAGGCTCAAAGGTTCTGCGCATTCACACAGATCAAAGCTGACCTCCCACTTAACTCCCTTTTGATATGCTTATTTCTCACTATTTCCACTAAACTAGAAGTCTCCAAGTATCTGCGTTTTTATGGACCCCGTTGTTCCCCAAGATCTGTAGGGGCTTAATTAGCCTTCCTCAAGAACTGATTTGTTCAGAACAATTAGCTCCAAAAAAACAACTTTTTTTTTCTGACTTCTTCCTCATTTACCAGTGACTTGGCTTTTATTGTCTCACCCTTTTGGGGCCTCATCATGTCCCTTTTTCCTTTTGTCCTGATAAATTTATTGACTCTTGTTGGAATGAGAAATGAGAGAGATTTCAACCTAGTGCTCATTCCCCCTTTCTCTTCCCTGTCCAGAGAAACTACAAATTCTATTTATTAAACAAATTCTCTGAATGTTTTTGACCTCGAGGTCCTTCCAGTTCCTAGAGTAATCTACATGATTCTGAGTACTTTCTGCATCTGGGCTGTGGTTGTCATGGATGCACGGACCACACACAAAATGGGGTTTTGCAAGGACAATCCATGTGTCACTGGTGACTTTAAGTAGGGCCAAGTCAAGTAGCCAAGTTTATGACAGAAATAAAGGATTTTGCTAAACCACTTCATAGAAAAAATAATTGAAATTCAGAAAAACTTTAATGAATCCTTCTAGAGAGCAAACCATATGTGACTCTGACTTTGATATCTAAGACGATGCTTTGGTACCAAAGAGTGATGTTCTTCACATACCAATCAGTGGAAATACCCCATGCTTCTCCTCAGACACAGAATAGAGTTAAAAACAATTACTTTAAAGCTATTAATTTCTTTTGGGGGGGGTTGTCATACCTGGCTATGCACAGGGGTTTCTCCTGGCTCTGCACTCAGGAATTATCCCTGGTGGTGCTCAGGGGACCATATGGAATGCTGGGAATCGAACACAGGTTGGCCGCATGCAAGGTAAATGCCCTACCCAGTGTGCTATCACTCCATTCCCTAAAGCTATTAATTTTTATAAAAACAATAAAGCTTTTCATTTGTGGTCTAATTTATTGTTCATTTAACCAAGCACCCAGAAGTGATGCTACTGCTCATTTTGCTTTGGTGAAACAATATCTAACTCTTTTTCAATGTCTTTCAATTTTTTTTAATTAAATCACTGTGAGATACTCAGTAAGTTGTTTATGATTGGGTTTTGGTAATACAACTGGGTCCCAGTTCTTGTGCAAAACTGTAGAAATGTAACAGGTTTTAGTAATCAGGGTGAGGCTAGGTTATGCCTATGTAATATATCACCTTTAAATCCAAAAGGTTTAAGCAATGAATTCATTTCCTGAGTATCAGGATCTGCTGTGGGGTCTGGAGAAATAGTACTGCAGGTAAGACTCTTGCCTTGCAAACAACCAACCCAGAGTAAATCCCTGAGCACAGCCAGGTGTGGCCCCCAAACAAAACAAAACAAAACATGCTATGGGTTCAGAGTAACTGAATCAGTGTTGAAACTTCACATTTACTTGAGAAAACAGAAG
>JAOXYA010000020.1:25402574-25414943 GCA_028565675.1 Sorex palustris | reverse complement strand
AACAAAGTCTCCAATGGAGACGTTACTGGGCCCGCTCGAGCAAATCGATGAACAACGGGAGGGCCTTTACCTTTACAACTATTTAAAGTAAATTTATACATTTAGCAGCAGAACTAAACTGTGGAAAAGAGACAATCTTAGGGAGTGAAAGCAATGGACATGCAAATGGAAGAGTAAGTAAAGAAAAAGAAAGAAAGAAAGAAAGAAAGAAAGAAAGAAAGAAAGAAAGAAAGAAAGAAAGAAAAAACCTGAGTAAAAGTGGTTTAATTCCAGGTGTCTCATGACTCTTGTTAAAATCGCCAGGACAAAAAAAAGTGTGCATTTTAAATTTTAAATTTATTTTTATGAGGGGTGGACCCCGCACCGCAGTGTTCAGGAGTTATTTATTCCTGGCTCTGTGATCAGGGGTAACACTTGGTGGTGGCACATGGGAGACCATATGGGATGCTGGGATCACATGGGAATCAAGGCAAGCACCTTAACCCACGTACTATTTTTCTTGTCCCTTGCGTGCACTTGCTGCTGCTGCTGCTGCTGCTGCTGCTGCTGTTGTTGCTGGTGTTGTTTTGGGGTTCCATACCTGGCAATGCTCAAGGCTTTCACCTGACTCTGCACTCAGGGCTCAGGAATGGCTTCTGGCCAGGCTCTGGTACCATGTGGGGTTCTGTGGAGGGAACATGCCTTACATGCTGTTCTATCTCTCTGGATTTTCCCTGGTGTGCTTTTTTTTTTGTAACTTTGAAAGATGTATTACTCTGTGAATAACAATTATAAATAATCAGTTCATTGATACATATAATTCTAACATTGAACTCTATTTACTTTGATAGAATCGGGCTCAAGGATATTTCTGCATTAAAATGTCACTTGAATGCTAATAAATTCCTATCATAATTACATGTCTTTAGTATAACTTAATTCAGACTTTAAAAATATTCTACAATGCAATTATTGAGATAAATTACAGGCAGGACAAACTGGGTCCAATAAAAAAAATAGCTACGGAACAATTTGAGCATCAAAAGCTTAATGTTAACATTATTTAATATAATAGGAGTAGGATAAAAAATTGGTTAGTTAGGAAGTACACAAAGCAACATAGAATAGTAGATGGAAAAAGCAACCGCCAGCCCTTAGGAGAAGAGTTCAGGAGATGGGGACACGAGGGTTGAAATGCAGATCATGATGCAGGGCAAAGCATTTCTTGCTACATGGCACATTCATCATGGTGGTATGTTTAGTACAATTTTCAGGAAATCATCCTCTAAAATGCCAGGCAGTGGTGGTGTCCGGGACTCATGACTGTTGCAAAAATTGTAAGACCAAAGGTTTTGGCTGCTGACTGCAACAGGAGCCAAGCCCTGGAGAAGTGAAGGAGCTGGTGGCAGCAACTGTAAGTGCAGTGGGAGTGTGGCCCCCAGGGAGTTGCTGTGCTGTGGGAGACTGCAGAGCACAGCAGATCTAGGGAGTAAAGGCTGCCCACCAAGAAAGTGCCAAACTTCTCTGCCATACCAAGAGTTAAAAAAAAATGAAAGAAAGGAAAAAAAAACCCTGATTCAGTGGCCCCACTACTCCTTTACAGATACAATGAAGACCAGAGTGGGAACTTAAGAGACAATAAATTAATAACCAGCACACAAGCAATTTGGGGCTTGGGGGCCTGCTTTCAATAATCACTCCTGAAGGGACTTGGACCGTAAATGACACTGATGGATTCAACAGGTCCAGGTATACAAAGCAAGAGCCCTCCCCGCTGTACTATGGCTATTGCTTTGCAACTGGTTTCTAATGTGTTGAGTCAAAGTGTTTTGTACCTTCTGTTACTTAGAGTCCTCTGTAGCACCTGATTCAGATCTATATTTATCTCACAATATCATCTTCATACACTGTCAGATGTGGTTACAGATGTATACTGTGTCAATTATTTCCCATAGTTGGAGCTATAATTATCAGTAGATACAATTAAGAACTACAATAGCTTACATCAATATCTGTCCTTTCTTCTTTCAGTTTTGTTTTAGCCACAGCTGTTGCTCAGGGAACCATATGTGTTGCCAAGGATTAAACTGGGGTTGGCCAGCATAAAAGGTATGCACTCTAACTCTGTTCTACCTGTTCCTTAAATACTTTTTTCTCAGCCACATCAGGATTTACTCCTAGCTCTGTGGCCAGAGATAACTTCTGGTGGGTACTCAGCTAGGTACCATGCACAGCTCTGGGGATCAACCTGGGGTCAACTGTATCCAAAGCAAGAACCTTACCCACCGTTCTATCACTCTGGTCAATTTTTACCTATCTCTCCTCTTCCAACTAGAGATTTTTGGATGTCTGTGGGGTACACACTGATATAAACAAAATGGTTTAAGAAAAAAACTCTGCCCTCATGTGAAGCTGAAGTTTTAACGGAAAAAAATTAGGAAAAATATTTAAGAAACATTGTGATAATTAAATCTATCTAAGAAAAAGTGTTAGGGGTGAGGATGATTTTAAGTAAAGTGGCCAGTGAAGGTTTCACAAAGGAACTAATACATAAGTCAAGATCTCATGCTTCTTGGTCTATTCTAGGTGGAGGGGACAGCAGGTGAAGAGACTTGACTATGTATTTCAGAAGATAAGGTGTGGCTCAAACATGGAGTTCATGTTTCACATGGACGAGGCCTTGAGAAGAAATAGTCAAGAGTAAGAGAAAACAGCTGACAATGTGGGGTCAGAGAAAGGCAGTATGTGATATGGAGGATGCAAGACAGAACATGTTCAAAAATCATCAGTGTGTTCATGGGTAAAATATTCAGTGCAGCTCTACATCGTCTCTTGACTGAAAGTACTAGGGTTTTCTATTGAATATCCAAAGCCAACTTGTCCACAGCAATGCCAATTATAATGATCTTACTTTGGCTCTAATTTCTTGAAGTGCCTGAGGAAACAAATATCCACAGACCTTCAAGCATTAGATATTACAGAATTGGTCATTTGTGTCTTGCCAACTGATTTTGGGGAGAGTTTATTTTGGGGGCACACCTGGTGATACTCAAAAGTTACTCTCACTCTGTCTGGCTCTGTGCTTGGGGATTAGCCTGACAACGTTAGGGAGAGCATATGGAGTGTGAGGATAAACCTGGGTAGGCTGCGTGCAAAGAAAGTGCCTGTACTGTACTATCTCTCTAGCCCTTGATTTTTTTTAATCCAGAATTTGACAGCAAATAAGTGTTAAATCCTTTAAAACAAATAGCTTGAGGGACCAGAGAGCTAATATAGGTTGTAATGCTCTTGTCTCATGGTACCCAAGTACAAACTAGGAATGAATACAGAACAAATAACCAGGAGTAAGCACTGGGCAGTGAAATGGAAAAAAAAAAACCCACCATCAAGGGACAAGGGACCTGGGTCTGAGCTAGAAGGGTTGCAGGGTCTAGCTAGGGCTCTGAGAAAAACAAACATCATCAAGGAAATAAAGACATTATAAAAGAAAATAGTAAAATTTTAATTTTTATTAAAACACCAGTTCCTAGAAATAAGGGTTACATTATAAATATGTTTACAAAATACATGTGAAAGCTTTACTTAAATAGAAGTTCATCTACTTTCTACAGTATATTAACTGAAATAAATACTAAATTTTTAAACTTCAAATGTTAACTTGCAATGCATTATATATACAATGTAAAACTTTAAGCCCTTCTATCTTAAATTGAAATACTAGATGACAAAGTTCAGCAGCCTTGAGAAAAAAAATCAACCACTTAAGAATCACCTGACCAAGCCGAATAATTCATTTTGCTATTCTTATATTATTTTAAAATGAAATAGGTGAAAGAGCTGTGGAGAGGGTTTGCATACAGAAGGCAGCTCACGGTCCCTGGAGCACAGCAGGAGCAAATCCTGAGGACCAAACTGGGGGGTAGCTCCTGAACACTAGTATGGGGTATGTTCCCCAAACACAAAATAGACAAAAAATTTATTGTGGTTTTGAAGCCAGGGAGACAAGTCAAAAGGCCAGTATGTATGTTTTGCATGCTGGAGGTCCAGCTTCAAACCATGGCATGGCATGGTCACCCAAGAACCACAAAGAGTAAACTCTGAGCACCTTTATGGGAGTAGACCCTAAGCCCTATTGGAAATGGCCAAGAAGCATATGTGTGTGTGTGTGTGTGTGTTTGTGTGTGTGTGTGTGTGTGTGTAATATTTATAGTGGTTTTGCTTGAAAAGTATTATTTCATTGAGTGAGCTAACAAGATAAGGTTATAAGACAATGCTATGAATTAAATTTCCTATAGTCAAATATATTGGGAGAAATTACTTTTGATGAGGATTTCCTAATGTACATTTGAACCATCTTGTGTACTAGTAATTATGTTGATAAGTTCAGAAGGGATTTCCCCACCAATCATGAAATCAGAACCAAAGCAGTCTCTCCAGGTCATACACAAAGAATACTCTAATTGCTATTAATATTTTTCAGTCAATGTTCAAAATACAAAAGTAAAACATTCTGTAACTATTTGATTCGTTCATTTTTGGTGTTTAGGGTGCTGTGCTCAAGCCCTGTGGTGCTCAGGGCTTGCTCCTGGCTCTGCACTCAGGGATCTCTCCTGGTGTGGCTACAAGGATCATATGGAGTGCCAGGTATCAAACCACGTTGGCTGAGAGCAAAGCACCTTACTTGCTGTACTGTCGCTCTGGCCCCTATTTTAATTTCTAAAGCCAGATAGTTTGATTGATTGAAATTTATTTAGAAATATGTAAGGGGGGAGAGGAAAAGAGTATGTGTTCAAAACGAGCTCGAAAAAGTAAGCAAGTAAAGTGATATAGAGAAATATGTGTTCAAGGAAGAACCCAGGCTTGAAAGAACAAGCTTTGGTTTGTTTAGTATTTTAGGCAACATGATCAGCGTAGTGTTATTTTTTTCAATTTTGATATAAGGATACTGCAGTTTCACCACCACCAACGTAACCAAGATCCTCTATCACTAGCCTTATATTTCCTTTATGTTCCCTCTTCCTCTCTCTCCCCGCCATCGCTTGCAAATGGTTTTGTAATCAAAGGCCAATGCTCTGACTTCAATTTATAATGGTTTTTTTTGCTATTATTGTTTTAGGGCCAGATTCACACAACAATTTTAACTGTATTCTTTTACCTTTGTTTTTCTTTAGGGGGAAAGGCTACTGGGGGAGGAATACCCAACAATGCTCAGGGACTACTACTGGCTCTGAGCTCAGGGCATTAAACTCAGGCTTCTTGCATGCAAAGCAAACACTTAGCCCAGTGAACAGCCTATCTGGACCAATAAAATTTAAAATACTATATTAAATTTCCTTAAATTGGATTTGTATATTTTGGGTCTCCCAAGCAATTCTCAGAGGGTCCAAGAGCCACTTCTGTCAGTACTCAGCCCCCAGGCTGGGCAGTTCAACTTCATGTAGGGCCTAAGGAGACAAAACTGCTCAGGGCCTGCAGCAGCAGGACCACCAGGGCCACCACCCAGACAGTACCTGGGGACCTGCAAGTCATACCTGTTTATGCTAAGGGGAAACACGTGATGCCAGAGATCAAACTGGGCTGGAGAACATACAAAGCCAGCATCCCTAACTACTGAGCTATTTCCCCAGCCCCTGCCTCAATTTTTTTAAAAAAATCTGAGATGGGCCACAGATAGTCCAATGGGTAAAGTGCTTGTGTGCAGTCAAGCTGGGTTTAATCCCTTGCATCGCATGTTTCCCAAACCCTTGCCAGAAGTAATCCCAGAGCATCGCTGAGGCCCCCACACCAAAAATTAATAGATAAAACTGACTTAGAGTATTGGAGGGGGATTGGGCCACACCTGTCAGTGCCAGAGGAAAACTATTGGTTCTGTGCTGGGAGATTTCAGTGTGTGAGGGACTATGCAGTTCCAGGAATCAACCCAGAGTTTCCTGTGTGCAAGTCAATTGCCTTAGCAACTATACTCTCTCTCCAGTTCCTGAGTTAGATGGTCCAAATTATGCTGATGAGTCTAAGAAACATATTTCTGTGATTGTTCCCTAAACTCGAAAGAGTTCTTGGGCTTCCAATTCAAAATAACTTACATTAATGCGTAAAAGTTAGAAAAACATCCGAAAAATATGAATGACTAAGGAGAGTAGTATAAGGTGAGATTGGTATAGCAGGCCAAGGCCCCATCATGGAGCACTAGGTTGACTGACCACTGGAAGATCTTGGCTCTCTTTTCTAAGCACCATGAGAAGATTCACTGTAATCCTGCAGTGGTTTTAGACCGTAGAAGGGAAGCAAGGTGACACGAAGACTAGATTAGGCTAGGGTGAGAGTGGATCAGGTAGAGAAGGTGAGAAAATTATATTCAGGATTTAGTTTTTAAAATATTCATCAATTTGCTTGAGCAGGGCCAGTAACGTCTCCATTATGAGACTTCTTGTAATTGTATTTGGCATATTGAATACTCTTGGTAGCTTGCCAGGCTGTCCGAGAGGGGCAGAGGTATCGAACCTGGCTCGGCCCGACTGACTGGCTGCACGCAAGGGGCAAATGCCCTACCGCTGTGCTATCACTCCAGTCTATGCTTCTAATATCCCAATTTGAGAAAGATCATTTTGCATGTGTTGCCCCCCTTCTGACTGACTTCACTCATCATCAAGCCATATGAAAGCTCAATTCCTAGGTTTTTTTCTTTTTTTAAATTGGTCATATTGTTCTCAAAAAGGATTAAACCATGTGGCTTTCCCTCCAGCAATAGATGAGCATTCATTCCTCCTAATCCATACCTACACTGATGTTTAAATGTTTTTAATTAAAAATATAAATTTATTTATTTATTTTTTCTTGTATTGATATTGTATATTATGTTGATTGATTTGAATATTAAATTAACCTTATATCTCTCCAATAAATTTTGCTTGTTCATGATATGTGATTGTATTGATGTAATGTTGGATTTAGGTTACTAAGATTTTGTTAAGTATTCTTGTATCTGTATTCATCATATTAGATCTATAGTTTTTTTTAATGTTGTCTGTCTGATTTTGGTATCAGGGTAAAAATAGAAACTGAAAGAGTTTCTTCAACTTTCTGGAATAGTTTGAAAAATATTGGAAATGGGTTTTCTTTAAAGGTTTGAAAGAATTTGCTAATAAATCCCTCTCATCTGGGCTTTTGATTTGGGGGAGACTTTTGATTACCATTTTAATTTCCCTCATTGGCCTGTTCAGGTGATTTGATTTCTCTTGGTTCATCCTTGGAAGTTTCTAAAAGTCCAAAAACACATCTGTTTTTTTTCGTTTCTCCAATTTCATGGCATAAAGATTTTTATAGTAGTCCCCAAGATCCTTTGTCTTTTGGTATTATCTATTGTGATGTCCCCCTTATATTTCTGACCCAATTTATTAGAATTTTCTCTCTTTATTTTCCCATGTTTTTAGCTATTTTTTTAAAAATCTTGTTTAGTCTTTTAATGAACCAGCTTTTGGTTTCACTGATTTTTTGAAGTTATTTTTTTAGCTTCCATTTATTGATTTCTTCTGAATTTAATCAATTATTTTATTCTTTTTTCTTTGGGCTTCCTTTGTTTGCCTTTTTCTAGCATCTTAGGCTGTTAGTTTATGTCCTTTATTGCTTCCTAGTGAGTGCCTGCATAGTTATGAACTTCTCTCTCGACACTGCTTTTTCTATGTCTTATATGTTCTAGTTACTAGTGTTTCTACCCTTGTTAACAGGGCTCATTAAATTTCTTCTCTGATTTCCTCTTTGGCCTACTGATTGTTCAGTAAAAAGTTGTTTAATTTCCAAGTGTTTGTGGTTTTCCCATTAATCAATTTCCATTTTCAAATACTTGATACGATTTCTATCTTCTTGATTTTATTGATTGCATATTTTGTGACCAGCTTGTGGTCTATTTTGGAGAATGTTCTGTGTCCTCTGGAGAAGAATATGTGCTCACCTTTTGGGGGGTAAGGGGCTCTAAAACCAATGTTTCCTTACTGAGTTTTTGCCTAGCTGGTGTAGCCAGTGGAAAGAGGAAAAAAAAGAAAATCTCCAATCATATTTTTGTTGCTATCAATATCTTCCTTTGGAGAAATGTGATGAGAATTTTAGAGAAATGTGATAATACATGATGAACTTATAATGGCTCTATATAAAGTCCCCTCTGCCTATCAGGGTGCTCAGAATAGGGTAAGAGAGACTTTCATTTTGCAATATACATTTACATGTACCTTTTCTAGCCTTATGATGAAGTCTAAGTTCCAGAGAGATAAACGCTGAGCAGCTAGTCTACTGGTCTATGGTTTTGGAAGTTTATGACGTCGTTTAGTGCAGTTTTTGAAGCGAGAGTGTGCACAAAACAGGAAAAGTGTTAATTAGTGGTGGTGGTGCTGCTGGGAATGGAAATGCTAGAAGATATCTATTGCATTAGCTTTTCATTTGGAAAGCTTAATATCAAAGAAGAGAACTAGATAGGGGATGGGAATTAAAGAAGAGCTTTATGGAGCTGGAGAGATAGGACAGCAGGTAATGTGTTGTCTTTACCTGCACTGCCGGACTTGGTCCTCAGCACATATACAGTCCTCTGAGTACTTCCAGGAGAGATCGTTGACAGCAGCACCCTGAAGTATGTGACATAAAAAAATTCCCAAAACAATATAAAGAAGAGATTTACTCCAATTATTTTTCTGTTCTCCGTAACCTGTATCTTTAAAAAAATTGAAACAACACTAAATTATAACATTAAAGTATTTGGAATAATGTTAAATTATAACATTATATAAGTTCAGATGTACAACCTTGTAAATCAACACCTGTGTATTCTCCATCATATTCTCTACCAAATGTCCAAATGTCCCATTTTCATTCTTCACCATACACTTGGCCCCTTTTACTCAATTTAGCCACCTTTCTTTCTCCGTCTTCTGAGAAGGCTGCAGTTTTAAGGACGGCGGAAGCAGGGAAACCTGGGCATGGTTGAGAAATGACTGAATCAAGAGAGAGTAGAAATTGAGTCTGACCATGAGAATGTATGAGAGCACGAGGCTCTTCACAAGGGAGATGCAGTAACATGAAATCCAGAACACTGCTCAGTCAAATGAGGGAGCTCATCTTTTGAGTCAAAGAAGAACGAGGAGTAAACATAGGAATCACATTCAGAAGCATTTGCAAAGCATTGGTGGGAAGGGAGGAAATTCTTTCTAAAACCCGCATTTTCTTAGGGAAATAAACATTAAGAGATCATGTGATGAGTTGAAAGGAGCTAAGGAAGGAGATCGGGGCACTGAAACAGAATATCCTGCAAAGACGGCTCTTAGAGTTTGAGTCCATTGGCTGACTAAGGCTGGGCAGATGAGGAGATAGTGTAGTGATTCTGTTGACAATTATGCTCTCAACCTAATGGGTTACTTATTTTTGATGATTCCTGTCTTCATCATGGGCTGTTAGTAAGCACTAAATTGTGCTTGGGCTTACTCTTATTTCTAAGGCTAATTATTCTTAATACTATTTTGCTACTTTAGCCTCTTAATAAGAAAGCATAATAAACAGCGATGCTGAGAACAGAAGGCTCAGCAGCCCGTCTTTCACTTGAAAAGTCATGGGAGCATGTTAGTCACCTAAAGCATTTCACCTGTCAGCGATGCGGGAGCACTTATCTTTATTCTTTGTTCTAGGTTACTGAAACCCATAGGGACGTATGCATTCATTCACACATTCTTCCCATAAACAGTGGCTCATCGGCTGCTCCATGCCAGGCACTCAAGTAGTCCAGAGGATTCAACAATGAAAACTTCATCCTTCCCCATAAAGAATGAATCCGTTTGTGGATGTAGACACAGGGATTTACCTAATACATCTACCAGTTTTCCGATTTCAAAATTAAATAGTGCGTCGTGTGAGCCAGATGGGGTATGCACTTTATTTTACGCGGACTTCTGGGGCTGGTGTTCAACCGCGATCTCTAGGACAATAATTTTTGTTACTAAGCTGCGTTTAGTCCATCAGAAGTAAGCAAGCAACATGGAAACAACCATCTTTCAGAATCTGCTCTATTCACTACAGTCTCTGCGGTCAGACATTGAATTAGGTTGCCATTCTCAAGCCAGTCTTTATCTTAGTCACTTCCCCAGTGATCTCTCTGAGCGCTCTGCAGATAGAAATCTTGGCAGCTTCCCAAGGTCCTTGTTTTGGCCTCTGGGGGGCATTGCTGTCCTTTCTTATTCATGGACGCCTGTAAATTGCTGAAAAAAAAAAAGGTAATTCCCTGCCACAGAGGCAGAGGATGGGTGGTGGGAGGGATGTGGGATCCGTGGTGGTGGGAAATGGGCACTGGTGGAGGGATGGGTATTTGATCATTATATAATTGAGACCCAAGCACAAAAATTTGTAAGTCTACAACTGTACCTCATGGTGTCTCGCTAATAAAAATTAAAAAGAAAAAAAAGGTAATATAGCACACATCTCCCATTCTGAGCATGCTGAAAGTATACTTACAGATCAAATATGATGACCACTTTTTATCTGTATTGCAAACCATAACACCCAAAAGAAGAGAAGAAGAGAGAGTAAAAGGGAATGCCCTGCCCCGTGGGGTGGGGGTGGCTGGAGGGATACTGGGAACATTGGTGGTAGAGAATGGGCACTGGTGGAGGGATGGGCACTCGACCATTGTATGACTGAAATGTAATCACAAAAGTTTGTATCTCAGGGCATTTCATTTAAAAATTTGTAAAAAAAAAAAAAGGTAACAATAATTTTTTTAAATTTATATATAATTTTGACTTGACTACATTATCAGAACTCTGAGCTCATATATTTGCCCTGTTTCTTTATTTTTATTTAAAAACTAGAATAATTAGAAAAAATTTAATTAGCTAGTTTATATCATAATTTTTGTCTTTCTACCACTAAAGTCACAGTGAAATTGTGTTAATCAAGTGTTAATAATCCTAAAGTAGTCCATTTCTACTTTCCTTCTTCCCCTTTCCTTCCTTCCTTCATTGTCCCTTCTCATTTCTCCCTTCATCCCTCCTTTCCTTCCTCCCTCCTTCACTCACTTTTCTTCTTTTATCCATTGATTGTGAAAGTACTTATTGAGCACGGAAGTATTGAGCTCTGTGCAAGGTTCTGTTAGGTTGTATTAGACGGGATAAGGAAGGGTTTTGCTCACATGTACTTTAAAGTCTAAGGAGAGATAAGCAGTACCAGTAATGATTGGCTCTCGGTCTGTTTAAGGCGATGCTAGAAATAACCCAGGATGCTCGAAGCATGGAGAGCAGGAGACACATTTTTTGAAGCATGAAGAAGGTCAGGAATAACATGCAGGTTTCTTTATCAGTTAATCCAAGACAAGGAGGTGTGAGACTTAATTTATCCATCTTACTATGCAATAAAAATTACCATAGGGTCTTCTTATAACGATGAACATGAAGTCTATGAAAAGTATGGCCCATAATCCTCCTCAAGCAATTCATAGGACTGTAAATCCGCTCATTTAAGTTTCACAGTAGAAAAACTAGGCTTACTACAGTAACTTCTCAGCTGAGTCTATGTATCAGAAATTCTCAAAGATGTCTTAACGTGTATAGAAATCCATACTTTCCCCAACCCAGAGTATTTTGAATTGGCTTTCTATTATGGGCCCCCCAAATTTTAGCTCAAATGAAAATAGTGCCCTAGTGCTGTAGAGACAGTGCAAGGGTTGAGGTGCTTGCTTGCATGTAGCTCCCCCTGGCTCCAGATGTGGAATTCCTGGCCCTACATGTGGACCCCAAACATTTCCAAGAGTCCCCTGAACACCGAGAGAGAAACAAGCCCTAAGGACTGCTGGGTGTGTCCCCATCACCCTCCTCCGCAAAGCTCTTAATGATTTTGATGCTGAGTCAATGATGGAAACAAAAGTCTTTAACTCTATTCAAGTAGTATCTTGTGCTAGAATAGGGTGAGCATTTGATGGGACATGAATTTTATTCTGAACTCTAGTTCTGTCTTATACTGTGTGACTTTGGTTAAGTTACCCAAACTCTCTGATCCTCAGTTCCTCATTTGTGAACTGGCACCAACAATATCTATTACACTGGTTAATGTAGCACTGTCCTCCATTGTTCATTGATTTGCTCAAGCGGTCACCAGTAACATCTCCATTGTGAGACTTACTGTTACTGTTTTTTTGCATATTGAATATGCCATGGGGAGTTTGTATTCAATAAAAACTGATTTCTTTTTTCTAGAGTTGGAAGTTCGTTCTATATCAGGATAGTAATAAAAGAAGAACCTTAAAGACTATACTGTCTCAGTTGTATGAGCAAAAAGATACTCCTGGAAACTAGATAATATTGAAGATTTCTTTCCTTTTTATCCTTCCTTCCTTCCTTCCTTCTTTCTTTCTTTCCTTTCTTC
>JAOXYA010000020.1:25362944-25379507 GCA_028565675.1 Sorex palustris | reverse complement strand
CTATATTTTTCAAAAGTTTAGAATATGAAGATATTTTAAAAATTCAAACCTGTAGTGTTATCTTCATTTATGCAATGATACTTGTATTGCCATTTTCTTGTCTAAGTTTCTTCCGTTCCTCAGCTTCTCCTTCATATGCCCTGAAGTATCGTTTCCGAAGCCTTCAGAAAACAAAATATGTCTACTGTTATTTCATTCATCTGAACATTGATTTTATGATCATAGGAAATTCTTTATCATGAGAGGCCAAAGCACTATACACTAAAACAAACCCTAAAATATGCTATAAAATACTACCAATATTCTTATTAAAAGGATGTTTGTGTTGACTTTACATAAAAATATTTCCAGAAGGCTGAAATTTAAATAAAAAATACCTTGAAGTGCAAACTTTCAGAGGCATGAATATACCCAAATGTGATTTTCCCCTAAAAGTCTAGTTTCCATGCACAACTGGGGGATGATAATATAGTGTTACTACAAAAGGTTTTGTGCTTACAGAAATTAAATTAAAACATCAAAACTTTTGAGGTTAGAAAATCAGTAGAGGAGGTAAGGTTACCCTGTATGGGGCTGACCCCAGTTTGATTCTAGCACCATAAAAGTTTCACAGAGCACCTGCAGGGGGCACTTATGAGAACAGAGCCAGAAACAGTTACTGCCAATCGTGGCCCAATCCACTCCATAAAGATTAAAACTTCAAGTATATTTACAAAACCAGCTGAATTTTATTATTTTTAAAAAATATTTATTACTTCTAGTCCTATTGCTATTTTTTAAGTTCAATAATAAAATTCCCTTGAAGTTTCTGAGCAAATCTATTTTGTAGTAGGATGTCAATTCACTGATGAAACATTGAAATTATAAGAACCTGTGATGGTTGGCAAAAATCACATTAAAACTAGCATTTGTGTCTAAAACTAATGTTTGTTGAGTCTTTCAAATACAAGGTGAGTATGGGAGAAAAGGACAATAAGAACTGCTTAGTTTTAAGAGTTATTAAAGCCTCAATAAAATTTTTCATACTTTTTCAAAGAAGTTGTAATACTTTAATCTGAATTATTATAACTTATGTAAATATTTCAAGACATCTTTAACTAGTAACATTTTCTTCTGTTCTTTTTGTCACACAATAATGGTTTGTCTGAGCAATTTTTTCCTAAACATATTCCCCCCATCTAACATGAAGTACTAACAGACCAAAATAATTTCTAGAATGTGCAAAACAAATTTAAACCACACATCAAACTTTATGTGCATCATAAAAGTTTTTATGTGTCATTTTATCATTATCTGATCTGTTTGAAATAATAGTAAACAATGGCAGAAGATAACCCCTTGTTTCCTGAATGGCAGAAGTGGTAGATCATATACACAATCCAGTTGTTAAAGTCATTTACCAAGACCTAAAATTAGAATAATGAGCCTATTGCTTTTCCCAAGCTCTAGTAGCATGAGTCATTAAAGAACCATTCATGTCCTCCCCCAACTTCCTTAATTCACTGACTTCTGTTTGACAGACAATGCCATTTTGACATACCCACTAGTGCCTACTACCTGGAACAGTCTACATTCATTGGTCATGAAGTATGCAACACTTTGAGATGTGTTACTGTGAACACAGACAAGACTCTCTTGGAGTCACACGGTAATAGAATTGTCTTGTTCTCTACACAGAATTTGTTTTTAATAATTGAGTTCCCATACTGCTTTCAACATAAATTAAAATAGGAATAAGGTCAAAATACCTTCATGCTACAAAATTCATCACTCGGGATTTTTTTTGTTTTCTCAAATAGAAGCAGAAGATAGACTCTTACTTAATTAAAGCATTGTCTGATATTTAGTACCAAAGCAGTATCTCTGGCAACCTACAATAAATAGGTCTTAACTTCTGGGAAGCTTATCTAAGCATAAGGTATTCATAGGCAATACCAAGATTAAAAATTAAAGGTTGCCAAAAGTAGAAATACAACATGAAACAAAACCATCAAATTTTAAGTCAAAAAATTTCACACATTTCAGGAAAAAAATTATATATTGCTTCCAAAACAGTAAAAATTTTTTACTATACTCTGTGATCTCTGTCAGTACATATTCTCTGATCTTTGTCAGTAAAATATAAAGATATAAGCCAAACATCATATGTCCTGATAAAACAATTTATCAAAAACATGGCATTTACATTGCGTTAGAAATGTTGAAAAATATTGAGCTGGCTTTATATCATAGGAAATTTTAAAGTTATACATTACTTACAGTACTGTAACAGCGACAGCAATCGCTGTGAAGCTCACAGCTGAAATGAAGGCGGCTGTGGCTGCTAACGCAATTTTTGAGAAATCATTGTCAACTGTTTTTTGCGTTTTCATGGATTTTTCCCCACATCGTTCACCAAAGTAATCCTGATGACATCTGTTTAAAAAAACAAATTTTAAAATTATCAACACTTAAAAGATTCCATATATTTTAGACTTATTTTCTAGTTCATACATAGCCATCCCCCCCAAAATTTAAAAAGATAATCAGTGGGTGACAGGATGGCTTAGTGGTAAGGGTATGCCTTGCTTTTGTGAGATTTTGGGTTTGATTCTAAGCCACTGCAAAATAAATGAATGTCACCATGTCATATAGTTATTTACTTCAAATCTACAAACCTATATTGTATTTAAATCAAAGATATATCAGTTCAAGACATTAAGAGGCTATTTTGAAAAAATAAAAAGCCTATGTCTTTTAATTCTGCATCAACCTTTATGAGCATCTGATGAGTGATATGTCATGCAATAAATACATTTTACTATCTTTTGATGTGTTAGTGACTTTTAAGGAAAGAAAAAAATTAGAACACAGGTAGAAGTTAACTAATTTGCTTAAAAAGATTTTATAAAACATATATTTTAAAATTAGAAATTATACCTAGCAAACAAAGACTTGCCGGGCAATCTGGAAATTTGCCACATTGGTTTGTTTGTTTTCACAATGTACAAGTCATTAATTAGTTTAAGTTTGTAAACAGTTATATTTGAACTGCTTATGTAACACATACATAATCTTAACCCTAAAATAATCACTATAGGACCTAAAACACTACATGGTTCTTAAAGAAAACCGTCAATTCTTTATCTATACCTTGGAAAGACAAATGGTTTTCTGCAGCTAGGAATTTTAGACATGGTGTCAGAAAAATAGTATTCTACATAATTTAAGAACTTACTTGCATGATACTGCATCCAGGTGCTGTATATATTTGCATTCTCCATGAATGCAGAAATTTTGGAATTCGGCATCACATGGATTTTTCTTCTTTTTATTTTTTCTATTTTTTCCATTTTTGCCTCCTTTTTTCTTTCTTTTGGGTTTATCTGTAGTCTTTTCACCTTCTGTTTTGTTTTTCTTTGGCTTAATTACCTGTTCGACTGGTTAAAAAAAATGACAATAATCTCTCCAGCCTAAATAGCATTTTGTGACATAAAGGAATTCCTAATAGGACCTGGAAAATAGTATAGGGATTCAGGTGCATCCTTGAATGTACCCAACCCAGCTCAATCGCTAGCACCACAGACCCCCAGAGCATCACTGGTGGACCCCAGCACTCACCATAGGGGTCTGGAGGTCTTAGCATTAACAGGCTCAATGGAGAGTGAGTGGCCCTTGGACTCCCACCGCACCATCTGGGAAGCCCATTCCCACCGCAAAAAAGATCTAACAACTCATGGGGATAATTTTCTCTTTCACAACAATGGAAATATCTGTATTATGTGACACTTCAAAATGAACGAACCCTTTTTTAATTTATGCTTAAAGTATGTTTTACATCAGCATACTAATTGCTAAATAACTGCTAAATTATTGAAAATAAACATTATATTAAATATATAATATACAGACACTTCTTGAATTTATTGTATTATGTTCTTATTAGGGCTGGAGCAATAGCACAGCGGTAGGGCATTTGCCTTGCACGCAACCAACATGGCCGACCCTAGTTTGATTCCTCCGCCCCTCTCGGAGAGCCCGGCAAGCTACCGAGAGTATCTCCCCCGCACGGCAGAGCCTGGTAAGCTCCCGGTGACGTATTCGATATGCCAAACACAGTAACAACAAAGTCTCCAATGGAGACGTTACTGGGCCCGCTGGAGCAAATTGATGAACGGGAAGACAGTGACAGTGATGTTCTTATTAATGAGCATTAATTAAACAAAAAGGCAAAGTTGGATGCATTGCTCTCCACATGGTATATATGAATGCAATAAAGCCAACTGAAGGCAAATGCTTTGCCCTAAGACACACAACTAGTAGTATTGGGATGTTAAATTCTGTTATTTGTTTTCTCATTTTAAAGTTTCCTCACAAAAAATCAATACCATTGATTAAAGTGGAACTTGGATATATTTGTTGATTGTATTTACTCATATTGATCCGTAATTACTATCACAGCATGTAGATTAGCAGATAACACTTGGGAGTAGATAAAATTATAGATTATCATTAACAAATGTTTTCAACTTCTAATCAATAAATTATAAGTCATTGATGTCTTCTCAGGATTTCATGTTGTGGTGATCTATTAAAATACTAGGAATCCAGACATATCTGTATTTGATGTTTCAGAGATTCATTTACTTCAGATCCCCAGAAACATTTCCTCAATGTATTTGCATGGGAGTTCCACACCCACCACTGCTTAGAGTCACTCCTAGCAATGCTCAGGGGGCCATTTGCAGTGCCAGGGATGGAAGCAGGGTCAGCTTGAAGGCAAGCACCTCACCTGCACTACCTTACCTCTCTGGCCCAATTTTTGTTCAAATATATCTATGTATACACACACACACACACACACACACACACACACACACACACACACATGCAAGGTATAATTTAGTCACACCGAAGGGAAAGTTTTGAGGTTTATCTGAGCAGTAATTTAGCCGAGTGCAGTGAAAGGGGAAAAAAACCATAATATTGTAAAAGTATTAGTCACAATGGTCCTGTGGCACCCATGAAATAGCAAGCCTTAGAAAACATAGTAAAGAGTATCAAATAGAAAATCTTATGATAAAGTGGGAAAACAAATACCATAAGAAAACACTATAAGCAAACATAAAGTCCTCTGATCAAAATATTTTAAACAAATATTATGTCTCTTCATTAGATAAAAATACTCATCAGGACAAATAATAGTCATCATGTCGCAGTCCCAAGACATTAATTCCAAGGGTAGAACAGCTTTTCAAAAGTCAACTCTGTCAACTGTTTCCACTCTATTTCATAATGCACTGAGCACTAACCATTTTTACCACTAACAATTCATTTGTCTTTTAAAATCTTAATAATTTGTAGTGTATAATCACTGTGACAGTCTACTCTCATCTTTCTGCAAATTAGGATCATAAATGGATTCCTTCCTCGTCTTGCATTAAAGCACAAAATCAGAAATGAGGGAGAAAAAGTGAAAAGTTCCCTTGAACTTTCTCTATGTCTGCCACTTAATCAAATCACTGTCACTATAGAGCCTTCTGCCCCCCCCCCCCCAGTGGTTCTGGGCCAGACCTGGAATCCCGAGAGAGGAGGAGGGAGTAGGAAAGCAAAGATCAGAAGACAAGATGACCAACTGCAGACTCCTACAGGTGATGCCGCTAAGCTCTTTAGGAACTGCTTTACTGCTGAACTGTTTTCTGCCCTCAAACTGGAAAGGAAATGAGGGTAGGGAACAGTACTTTCATACTCTCATTTGAAGCAAATTTTCCTTTAAAAGAGAAAAAAAAATGTTGGTCATGATTACTTAACCAACATATGGTATTTGGATTTACTGTATCCTTATAAAAATCCCTGCATATTTGTCCTTATTTTTTTCCATAAAGGCCTATTATTGTTATCATCATCATCATCATCATTACTACTTCTATTATATCCAATTTTTCAACACTTAGTATTTCACTATTTATTAATTGCTGACCTGAGGATCACAAAACCTCTACCCCTGAGATACATCCTGGCGTCCCCACGAAACTTAGTATTTTCAAAACTTAAGTTTTAGAAATAGCCCATTTCCCATTCATTCCTCCCTGATTCATTCATCCCTTATTTTGATACAATGCAGCTATTTAATGAAAAGCAGTGCTGGGGAATTAATACAGAAGCTCAGATGCCATGTGGATGGATGGTCTGCCTGGAGCCAACATCTTTTTCCCAGAATGGGGTTAGGAGCACCATCTGAAGTCAAACTGGAGCTTTGCCTGGAGTCCACCTGTTTGCTGACTGTGCAATAGGGACAGAGGACATAACCTTCTGAGTTTCCATTTTCACATGGGTAAACCTGAGGGGAATTCCTTTGTCACGGAGCAGCAGAGATGAGACTGAAAGGGCTTAGTAGATTTGTTAGCATTGCAGAGGAGGAGGAGGGACCCACATCCTGGAAGGCAGCTCACCGCGCAGGTATGCAGCAGCTCAGGAGATCCAGGGAGAGGCCGTGCTTTTGAAGCAGCTTCGCTCAAACACACACACACACACACACACACACACACACACACACACACACATCCCTTTCAGGCTACTGTGCACCTTATCCTCTACTCACCTCTGACTGAATCATCCACAACATAGCCAGAGAGTCGCGGCTCGTTATCATACTCTTCCGAGTAGTCATAGTCGCTCCCTGAGGACAGTTCGCTACTAGATGACATTTCGCTCACAGGGGAAACCGTGCTTCTTGAGGCCATCTGACTGGTGGAGGTCACCTCAAATCCATCAGCACCATGGTCCCCAGAAAATGGTTCTCCTTTCTCAGAAGAGGTGTCATTGACCTCCAGTCCACCAGCGTGACGGGCTAAGGAAGGGAGAACAAGGGGAGAAGAGGGGAGGTAAGGCAGGGTGTCTTTCTCACCACTCAGTGGCATCCGGGAGAAATGTTTATCTTCTGATATCAAAGTACTTATTGCACATGCACTATTGTTTGTGATTGAGTCACTTATGAAAGCAGCTTCACATTTTGCCAACAAGCAAACTCAGCTGTTCCAATTACCGAGCTGCTTTCATCAAGGTTATCTTTTCCTTAGAGTCGATGTTAGCTTCTGAAAATACGGCCAGACAACACAATCTCACATCACAGCATCACAAGGGGGGGGGCAGGAGGCGGGTGGGGTCAAAATCTAAAGATCGCCCTTACTTCACATCCCAAATGCAAATGCATTTGCTAGAAAGTTGCCTGTCCCCTTTCAACAGAAAACTTCTGAGTATACCGACACCAGGTTTTCTAAAGCTGTGCTGACATCCAAAAAATATATATGTCTAAAAACTGTCAAAAGCAATGCCTCTTTTTACTTGATAAGCATGATTCCCCCTTTTCACCTCGACATTCTTACTGCCTTGCTGAATTATGATTATTCGTAGCTAAAGGAGAACTTGGGTGCTGGGTAGGATTAGGGTGAGGGGGGCAGAATTTCAAGCCTGGGCTTGATCTTTTTTAGAGCTCAGTAAGATAGCATTGAGGGGTGGCTCTCATTCCCCCACCTTGGGACGTCGTGAGATCCTCGAAAGAAGACCAAGATCAAATGACCCCGCCCAGGAGATGGAGCACTCAGACAGGAGGCTCCCGGGTCCTGCGGGGAGGGAACTGCTACACTCTTGCGACGTGCGGACCGTCGGCCGTCTGGGTGACTGTGAACTAAAGGGCCGGGCTGGGGGATCTCCCGGAGGGGGACCCCTGGGTTCGAAGCTAAGTCAAGGCACCGACACTCCCCGGGCGCCCTCTGGCTGCCTGGGAGCGCCCGAGTCCACCTGGTTTCTGCTCCTGCCGGGGAGGGACCGTCGGGAGCGGGTCCGGGCGGTCCCCGCGCCCCGGAGCGTCGGATGCGGGGGGCGCGGCGCGGGCTCACCTGGACCGAGGATTAGCAGCGACAGCACCACGGGCGCCAGCGGCAGCAGCGGGGCTCGCATTGGTCCCTCGGGGGGCGTCGGCGCGGCGGTGGGGCAGCGGGGCGCCGAGGGGGCCGGGGCCCGAGCTGGGGGCTGCGAGTCTCCGGTGCGGCCGCGGTCGGGCTGCGGGCGCGGGCGCGGGCACCAGGTGTGGGAACATTCCGGAGGCGCGGCCCGCACCTGCCACCTTTATTAGCCCCGGCGCGTGACGTCACGCTAGGGCGTGGGTGGGGCGCCCCGGGGTGACTACCCCAAAACCGCACGGCGCGAGGACGGACCCACGGACAGTGCCCCACCCCCGCCGCGGCCCGCCGGGAGGAAGTGGAGAGTCCATCCCTCGCGGCCGGGGAACTGCAGCCGCCGAAACTCCTCCATCCGGACTCTTGGAGGGTTCGCACCGGGCAGTCAAAAGTCCCAGAGTCTGGGGAGGAAAAAAAAAATCTTGGCGCGGGCTCTGATGGATTTTTCTGTTAGAGACACACGGGAGCGGGAACAAGGCTCCCATGTCAACGAGGTTCTGGAGAGCAAGAGTGACTTAACACTGACGGTCTGACATCCCTGCGGAGCGTCAGTGAAATTAGTGAAATGACTAGACACCGGCAGCCAGCATGGGCCCGTAGACTCAGCCCAGGGTTCTTTGCCACCCGCTGCAGCATTTCCGATCGCCTCCCTCTCCGATTCTTTGTGTAACCCCCAATTAGCCTTTTTTTAGGGTGGGGTGGGTCGAACTTTACCTACACTGACTCAGTGACCCTTGCTGGGAAAGGTTCACTCCCCTTATTTTACGAGGACAAAAGAGAACTTACCACAGCAGGTCCATGGGTGAAGCCAGGTGAATTCCCTCTCCACTCTGATGAAGAAATTCAGAATAATCCTTCACCTAAGGGAATAATCGCTACTAGTAGCACAGGGGCATGTGAATGAAGGTGGTGCCCAAAGCTGTACCTCCTAAATATCAAGATAAAAGGATGAATTTGCCTCCAAGTTTTGGACCTACAAGGGCATTTCATCACGGCAAGTAGAAGAAATGAAAAGGAGGGAGAAGCGGCTTCATTTGACTAACTTACATGTAGAGGCAATTGACGACCAAACTTTTTCTTGACTTGAGCATGAGAAGCAAAGCACTATTCTCTGTTTCCTTGCCTGTCCCTGTAAAACTGCCTTTTTAGGAAGGTGGATTTCATGCATCTGTTGTAATTCTAGGAAACGTTTTAGTGGCATTTGATAGTGAGTAGACTAAATAATGCAGTAGATTTGGGGAGATGAAATAAACGGTCGTGAAGCAGACATTTTCTCCAACTCAACATTTATTGAGAGCACAAATGTATACAAATATATCTAAAATATAAACAATAAATATTTAAATAAATGTAGTGTAAAATACATTAAATCATACATAATATAATAAACATACTCTAAATGATATGTATTTAGGGAGTAGAGAAGTAGGTAACAAGATTAAATTTCTGCCTTCTAGAAGTTGTGAGTGATGTGGGCCCAAAACATAGAAAAGTAGTTGTTATAATAAATGATGAAAAAGGTTCAGAAGACCATAGAAAACAAGGATGAGACTTTTTGTCCCATATAGTTTATGAAAATTTTGAAGAAAAAAATGGCAAAACCACTTAATGAGCTTCCCAAGCAGAAAGTTTAAGAAGAAAGAGGAGCTGAGAAGTTGATGATGCTAAAAGGAGCTATGGCAGTAGAATGATGGTAACTCACTTCCCATTAGGGCTTCATCTCTGGCCTGCACTGTTTGATGGATGAGGCATCTGAGATTCTGAGACCCAGAGACTTGCCTGTAGATTTCCAAACATGGACATTTATTTGGTTTGAATTCAGGCTGTCAACCTAGAATGTCACACCTTTCTGCTTTCATATGCAATGTTTGTTTCTTCCATTTTTGAAAGAAGCATTTTTATAAGTAGCATCCTCCTTTGTCTTAGTCCCGTTCTTCCAGTTTTCATACTCTCTTATTGAGATGATTGCAAGATCCCGTACACCTATTGTCAAGAATGGTTCACTTTCTTTGAGGGGAAAGAGGGACTTTTATATAGAAAATTGTTTGGTTTCTGGGTTATTTTTTCTTTTCAAACCATCATAGAATAGCTACAGCTGCATATACACAAATTTCACCAAATACTGGTTTATTGAGATTTGAAAGACAGATTCTCTGTTTTTAAAAGTAGGAATAAAGAGACCTGCCTTCTAAGCAGTTCAAATGCCGTAGGTAATTAAGCAGGTAGCACAGATTCTGACATCAAGTGCATGTGTAATGAATGATAATCATTATTCTTAATCTTAACATTATGACCATTAGGCTATATTAATCACATTGAAGAATTAAGTGACTTTTATAATGAAACTAGTCACAGAGCAAGTGAAACAAATCCCTTCAATATTTTCAAAGAATAAACTTTTTTTTACCTACATGATATTGGCATAACCATTTTGAACATTTTATGGTGCATCATAAAGTATCAAGGGTCTCCTCACAACTGCATCACAATGAAGCATCCCATAATGATTCATAGCATTCTGGAATAGTGTACATGCAGAAGAAATAAACCTCACGTAAGCATTAGATTCTTTATATTCCAACTTCTCAACTGAGACTAAAAAAGGTAAAAACATGAAAACTGAAAAGAAAGCTTTAAAGTCCCCTGCAATCTTGTTACTTTGATAAATTGATGGTTCCTTCACCTCTATGACTTTAAGAGTAGCCCTAAGAGCAAATTCCCCTGATCAACCACTTTCTTTGGTACCTCATAACTGAACCATGATATTATTTTATGTGTACAGTAAAAAGAAATTCAAATTCACTTTGTGCAAAAAGATATGCTACAGAAACTAAAGTATGATTGGATACTAGCATGCGTAGGTTTTAGTGTTGCTTTTCTTATAGTATTGGTTTCTGTTTTGGGGTTACACATGATGGTGTTCAGGTATTACTCCTGATTCTGCGGTCAAGGATCACTCCTTGCAGTGCTCAGGAGACCATATTGGGTGCAGGGGGTGGAATCTAAGTTGGCTGTGTGCAAAGCAAGTGGCCTACCTACTGCACAAATCATCCCAGTGCATATATTTTTTAATATGGCTCCAGAGTCTGAGTAATTATAAGATAATGGTCACTTTTGTGAGTCAAAATGAACCCCAAAACTACTGTTTTAAAGGCCTCCAATGTATCTTATTAACAATCATACTAACTCCATAATTTTATTGTAATTTGAAATTTATACTTAATTACTTGCTCTTTTTAACCTGACAGAATGGCTTTTATAGAGCAAGGTCTAGTGTATGAAAGTGAAGGCAGTGGATGATGTTATACAAGCTAAATTAGTATACAGTTAATTGATACGTGCAAAATAAGTAATTCCAAAGAGTTTTCTTATTCAACAGCATATTTTGAAAACTACTCTTCCGTCTATTAGAGATTTATATTTGAATAAACCATAATATTTTTGCTTTTAAGAATCTTGTGTTCTATTAAGGGAATACAGTCAATAGCCAGGGAAACAATACATACAATAATTTTTGGTGATGAGAAGTACTGGAAAGAAATATAAGAATGGCTAGGAAAAAAAATAAATAAAAGAGGTCTTTGATGGTGGAAGGCCATGATGCGAAGAAATATAACCTTTACATTTAAATAGCTCGGAGTTTCTCTCTTGAGGAAGTAGTTTGATGAAAAGGAGAGGGCATATCCAATTGAACAGAAATACCTATATGAAAGAAAGAGATAGGAATGGACAGGAAAAATAAGGAATACTGAACAGCTGGAAGCCTGGAATTGGGTTTCAAAATGTGTTAGATTTTGGGGCATTTTGGAAGATTTTATTTCACTAATCATTTCTCAAATATCTCTCAGCACTATGAGAGCTTTATTTTGCTCTTAAGATGACTTGGTTAAAATCATATGAGAAATGTACAGTCCAGTTTTCTATATTAATTCAGTAGATTTTTATGGGGTTCCAGCCTGTGTAATTAAAAAACAGCCTCTCCAGAGTATTCTGATGTTCACTTTTGGTTAATCAAGAACTACTCCACGTGTAGATGTATTTATGGGGAAAAAATAAGACTCAAATTCAGAGAGATTGGTAGGACCAAGAGATATTGGAGGTTTGTTGGAAATTTGAAGCACAGGAAACAAATTTCAGTAATGATTTGGTGAGTAAATGCGAAGTACATTATTATTCCCAAGAAGTTGACATTACAAACTGACTCAAGGTTTATTCTTCTCACTAGGAAGCTTGTGATATGTAAAAGAAAAAAAAATCAGACAACTGACAGGAATCAGTTTGTCACATAAAGGGAGTTGTATCTATGTAAATGTGTTATGTATCCCCATAAGCTTCATTTTTAATATAAAATGAGAAAACTGGGTTCTTTAATCACATATTAAATTTGAAAACATGTCAAAGTTTAGATGCTACTAATTCTTTTGGGGTTGAGTCTTAGAACTTATTCCTGTGTCTACACTCAAGGATCATTGCTATCCATGCTCAGGGCATCATATGTGCTGCAGGAACTGAGTTAGGGTTGGCTGCATGCATGGCAGGCACCTCAGTGCCTATACTATTTCTCAGGCCTCTATATTTTATTGATTATTTATGTATTTAAGGTTTGAGGATAAAACTGAGGTCTTTTTTAAAGTCATGAAGTTGTCAAATTCAAATGAGAGGTTTTTGTGGATTAGCAATTATAGTCATTTAGTAATTACATTTCTGATTTTTTTACTTGATAAATACATTTTAAGAAGTTATTAACAAGTTGTTTTGCTCCATCAGAATGTATTTATTAAATAGCATGTTATCAAACCCGGGACTATTTTTTTTTAGTGACTGTGTTTAATAATTTTACAATACTGTAAATAATGGGGTTTTGTGACTACAACTTTCTGACATCAGATTCCCACCAGAGTGTTCATTTCCTTCCATTATTGCATCAAGGTTTCCCTTCATTCCTGACTTAACCTCAACATCTGCCTCCACCTACTCTCTACCACTCATCTCACTGTTAAGGTAAGCTCAGTTCTATAGACCCGTTATTAGATTCTGTTAGGTTGGGTCCCTTTTTATCCCTCTACTAAGTTTATTTATATCCACATATGAGGGAGATCATTCTATATCTGTCCCTTTTCTTCTAGCTGATTTCAGTTGCACATTCTGTTTGTTTTTTGGACCGCATCCAGGGATTCTCTGGGGTTACTCCTGGCTCTGTATTCAGGAAATCTTTGTGGCAAGCCAGGGGGTTCTACATGGGGTACTGGGAACAAATCCAGGATAGGAGTATACCTGCTGTATCTACCCTTTCAGCCCCATACACATTTTTAAAAATATTTTCTATGTACTTAAGCTTTCTTTAGTGTATAACTAAACTTTCCATGTTTCCTTACATTAAATTTTGCTTTATCATTCCAGTTTTGTATTCAAATGTGTGGATGATGACTAGTTTTCACTGTGGCAAATCACATAATTTTGTTAATGATGCATACAAACTTGATATGTTTTAAGTTTAAGTCTCTTTAAGTGTTTATGCATTTTTAACATTTTGTGCCATCTTATAGACAAAGTTCGTTATGCTTTCTCATGAGCACAATGGGTATTTGTTTCTTTTTTCAATGATACTAGTTCTTTCCATATTATAGCACTATAGCACTATCCTCTCGTTGTTCATCAATTTGCTCGAGTGGGTACCAGTAATGTCCCCATTGTGAGACTTGTTGCTACTGGCATATAGAATACGCCACGGGGAGCTCACCAGGCTCTGCCGTGCAGGCAGGATACTCTTGGTAGCTTACTAAGGATGGAGGAATAGAATCTGGGTCAGCCATGTGCAAGGCAAATGCCCTACCCTCTGGGCTATCGCTCCAGCCCATCCATATTATAATAACTATTAATTTGTTGTGTAGGACACTTCTAAGCTCTCTGTCCTGAGTAAGGACAACTTTAACCATAACAAAAGCACTAAAGTTTGCTGTGTTTGGCATATCGAAAACATCACGGATAGCTTGCCAGGCTTTGCTGAGGAGGCGAGATACTCTTGATAGCTTGCCGGGCTCTCCGAGAGGAGCGGAGAAATCGAACCTGGGTCAGCCCAGTCAGCTGCATGCAAGGCAAACACCCTACCTGCTGTGCAAATAAAAATTGTTACAGCTGATTTCATAACTTGAGAGCCTCTGCTTCCAGTGACAGATAAGCCTGCAAGAATTCAAAACTTTTTTGTAAGGATGAAGGCAACTAGTGTGAGCCTTCTTAAGATTTTATTTCAAACAGCTTGCACTATTGACTCCAGAGATATGACATTTTCTGAGCATTGTGTGCTTATAAACATTCGAACTCTATCTAGAGGATATTATCTCATTTTTAACACTATGAAGTATTTTCCTACTATGTGATGTCTTCTTACCATCGCTTTCTGTAGAATTAGACCATTTCTTCTGTGAACTCACTGTAATGAAATTTCTTTCTTGCTGTAAACTCAATAGGCACCAAAGTAAAAGAGCTGGTTTTTTTCCTAAACTAATTACTACATCAGTGATTGTCAGGGACTCTGTTCAATAACCAATCTCATCTCTTTCCTGAATAATAGAAACACTAATATTATTCAGATTAAAAGTGTTCCCAGCTACAATATAGCAAGCATTTCCCCTGCTTCCTTGAAGGAAAACCTGGTAATCATAGTAGCTAGGGGACTAAGTTCTGCCAGGGAAGCCCAGTGAAGGTTAGCAGTAACAATGTATAGAAATTTCTGGAAACCATCTTGAAGGAAATCTATGAAGATAGGAGATGCACTCCTATTATCTTTTTCTCTTTCCAACTTTCTAATTACCTGAAATATGTCAATTTACTGTATCTTCAGCTATCACACTAGACCATGAACCAACCTGGAATCTGAAAAGCATGTGTCAGAATAGTTAAAAAGAGATTTTTAAAAAATTCCTCCATCTCTGATTTCTAGTTGCCGCAACAACTCTATACTCCTTTTCTTTAGATTTCTATTACAGAAGAGATAAATGCTCTTATATAAAGCCCCAATGGTTGTAGTTTTTCTGATAATATTCAGTTGTATCCAATATGAAATGATTTGCTAATAGTCAACTCTGCTGTATTATTATGTTATTATATGTTATCATAATATCTTATACTCTGCTATATTATTATGACATCTCTTTTTTCTCAATGCAGTGTAAGTGGGGGGAGAGTTGCAGCAAAGGAGAATATAGAACCATATATATTTTAGTGAGAAATAGTGTAGAGTATGAGAACGTACATAAAGGAAGGATTGGGACTTGTATTTGGTAATTTGGGGGAAGGTTGAAGAAGAAGGCTTTGTTCTAAATAGGATGTTATAAGAAAGTGGGCATAGTTCTATAAGTATCCATTCCCCAATTTTTATTGAAGGATTATGATTTTCCATACTGTTAATAATAAAGTTTTATGCATACAACATTCCAACAATACACCCAATATCAGATTGTCAGAGTCCCTCCAACACTGCCCCACTGTTCTCCCCCCTCCCTGCCATGCCCAAACTCCAACCCGACCTCTTTGGTAAACTCTGTAGGTAAACCCCAGTAAGTCAACTTTTGGATCCTGTTGTTATTGTTCATTTGTTATTCCTCTACTATGTTTCTTCATATCTGACATATGAGAGTATTTATTCTGTATCTGTCTCTCTCCTCTAACAGACTATCCTCACACAAAACACTTTATGATGTTTTATAGAAGAAAATAGGTTTAAAATGTAAATTAGAAAATTTAGAAATCATTCTGTTACTCAAGATAGGAGAACATTTAATCAAATTGTGTGGCTTTGGATATTGTCGATACTATTTTTTTAATTTGGACCGGATAATGGTATGGTGAGCTGGAATGATAGCACAGCTGGAAGGGTGTTTGCCTTGCACGCAGCCAACCTGTGTTTGATTCCTCCGCCCCTCTCGGAGAGCCCAGCAAGCTACAGAGAGTATCTTGCCCTCATGGCAAACCATGGCAAGCTACCCATGATGTATTCGATATGCCAAAAACAGTAACAAGTCTCACAGTGGAGATGATACCGGTGCCTGCTTGAACAAATTGATGAACAACGGGAGGACATTGCTACAGTGCTACAGTGGTATGTTATTTTTTTTCTGTAATTCATCATGACTATACAATGGGCTTCTTTTATATTCTTTGAAATTTTTTATGCTTCATAGGAGAGCAAAACAAGATAAGGGATAATAGAACAAAACGAGCTTCTGGATATCAAAGATTGCTTTTCTTTTTCTCACCTCTATCAGTGCTTAGTTCTGGATAAGGATTCAATGTTGGTCAAATTAGAAAAGTGAACTAAAATGTGTATAGTAAAGAAATCAAGGGTAGAAATCAAACCATTATCTCACATTTGTCAAGGTAACACTTGAACAAAATTTTTGTAAATTTTCACATAGAAAACTTTTTTGATTAGTTTGGTAATTATTATCTACCTAATGATTAGTGAAAGATTATTTTTGTAGGAGTACTGCTATTTATTCAGCCACTGATTAGCTGATTGAATTGTGCATGAACTCCATCTTGCTTTTTTTAATTTTTTATAATTTTATTTATTGAATCACCGTGAGAGCAGTTACAAAGCTTTCAGGTCTAAGTCTCGGTCATACAA
>JAOXYA010000020.1:25320442-25330660 GCA_028565675.1 Sorex palustris | reverse complement strand
GATCTAGATTTCTATTTTTAAGAATATTCTTTGGGTGCTCTATCCTTGGAACTACTGATTGAGTCTGTTGGCAGGTTACATTCACAAGGGTTGGGTTGATATCATTTAGATAAATCATTCATAAATCATTCATCAATTAGGAGGTGGAGGTGGACAGATAATTTTTCCATTCTTTAGAAGCCACATAATGAGATATAGACATGTTAGCCGAAAGGTGGCAGCATTTATTGTAGTCTTAGCAGGTTACTTTGAACATTGTTTCCCAAATGTGTGTCAGAATGATAATAAACATAGATTATGCACAACTTTTTCCATTCCCCTATTTACACCTGAGAAGTGAGAACTTAGAAATATTTGGATTGACACTTATCAGATCATCAACTTGATTTCTCTTCCTTCCCAGAGAGGAGTAAGATGAGACTCCTCTAACACATCACTGCCATGTGTAGCTGATTTTAAGAAGCATTGTTGTAATCTACAGAAGAATCCAGAAACAATGTATGACTCATGCTTAACAAAGTTAAGACAAGATCTTAAAATATTAATTAAAAAATAAAAAAAATCACAGGACCAGAAAGATAGTGCAGGGGTTAAGGCACTTGCTTTGAATGTGGCTGGCCCAGATTTGGTCCCCTGAACACCACTGGGAGTGATCTCTGAGCACGGAGGCAGGAGTAAGACCTGAGCACCAACTCATGTGTCCCCCTCTCTCAAATCTACTCAGTTAAGAGGGATTATAACAGTGGGGAAGTCGTGGTTTAGGAATTAAAAATCTTGGCTATTGGGCTTTTTAAAAAAAAATCACTATGCATTTGAATGAATATATTGAGCAAAACTTTTGTAGAATAGTGTCGAAAATCTTCTATATTGAATGCTTCATTGTGAGAGGCTGTGGTGCAGTACAATGTATATATTTCTGCTTGTTCCAGATGCCCTAAAGACATACATCAATACCATTTGAGGGGGGTATGTAAAGACATACATCTATACCATTTGAAGGGGGTATGTAGTAGGGGTGACTCAGGTAAAACCACACAATTTGGGAGGTAAACTTTAATTACCAATTCATAAATTTTTCTCAAGAGAAATTAGTGTGGTTTTGTTCTTGCTATTAATAAATATATTCCCTCATCTCTAATTACCATATATTACTATATTTGCCTTAAGATTAAGATAATTCTACTTATTTGTTTTTAGGAAAGAAAACAAATCTAAAAATGAACATTTTTTTTATTTTTTAAATTATTTTTTTGGGAGAACTTAGTCCTATACTAAGTTCCTTCTAGTGGTGCTCAGGAGATCATATAGGATGCTGGGGATCAAACCTGGGTCAGCTGCATGCAAGGCAAATGCCCTACCTACTGTACTGTCTCTCCAATTCCCAAATGGGTACTTTTTAACATTGAAAATACTAAATCTTTTGGTACTAACACACCAACATGATACAATGTTGTATAACTTCATTTTGTTGAGAAAACATAGATTATCTTAAAATTCACATTTATTTTGTAGAGTGGTAAATCTAATGCCCATTTTAATAGTACCTCTCTGAGACAGTGTGCATTTTCCAGTATAAAGTATGCTTGGTTCTTCCTACTTCAGGACTAAATAAGTTCAATAAAGAAGTCTAAAAAAAAAAGAAGCAACATTTGCTAGAATACATAAGACCCGAAAGAAGTTACTCTAAGGAAAGTAATATTAAGGGCCCATTTATACGTAAGGTCCTAAGATGCAGATTCTTAAAGTCTAATAAAAAGTATGGGGAAAACTCAAGTTATCATGAATAAAAAAGGGACAAATTGTAGCTGCGGAATATTTAACTCCCCTTTCCTGTCCTCGTGACCTAGAGAAGAGTATTGCAGTATAATGAAGGGAAGAAAAAGTGACCTGAGCAAACTGTATGAAGTCTCTTACAGAAAGGACACTGGCTGTACTTCTGGAACTTTCAGCAGTCATTCCCTTCTAATGAAGCTATTTCTTTCATCTTTGTTCAGGAGTTGAGAAGACATAAAGTTGACTAGAAGTCACTTTAAAATCCCACACTAATTTTACTTTGCAAATTGCTAGATTTTCACAAGATAAAGTTGGATAACATATTTTCAGTAAATATTTGAACATTAAAAATCATTGGTATTTAAAAACATTTAGAACAGAAATACATAAGTCATACTCTTTCATATGATAAATGACATGTTTGCCTTGCCCTTGTACGTGCCTGGCTCTCAGAGCATGATATGCCCTTTGTCTCTGCTGTCACATTACCACATCACCTAATGTCCTATCAGGTGTCTGCATGTGATTTCCAGGAGAATCCCTGCTAACCCAGAACATAGGTTCATCTCTTAGAGGTGAACTTGGCAAGCTGGGTGAACTGGGTATGCTTTCCAAGTTCATCTTTAAGAGTTCAAGCAGGTTTGAAAAAAACGCTGATGTTCAGCTATATTCTAATAGCCAGATCTATTCTAATAATAATAATAATAATAATAATAATGTAGGAAAGAAAACATAGTAACACCTTCCACAACTATTTGTCTGTCACAGGTGGTTAGGACAGAAAGCTCTTATTAACAACAACCCCTCACCCCCCCCCTCTGACCCCCTTCCCCTGAAAAAACAAACAAGAGAAAGATCTTTCCAAAGATAAGAGAAAGTGGATTAAAGCTTCTTCATCTTGTAACTAAATTCATTTGGCTACAAAGGGTATAATCACAAGTCAAAATATGATGTCACTCGTTAAGAATGCCAAAATAGGAACAGACTACCTTGAGACACGCCTGGCATACTGGGAACCAGTGAGGAAGCAAGTAGGAAAATGTGGTATGTTTTACAGTCCGCTCAAGACTCTTTCTCTCATTTGCTTCACATCCTCTTTTTCAAAAGAAAAATTCATGCTCTGGTTTCTCTGCAGATCATAAAAATCCTTTGCCTTTTACTAAAAAACACAAACTTGTTGGCCTGTAGCTTCCATTGAATAGCATCTTGCCCAGTGAGGTGACTAAACTTCACAGAAAATTACAAATTTCCAGCATTGTTTCTAGCACTGTCCAAATTTCTTCCAAGAGTTTAAAAGAAAAGATTCACAAGAAATACAAAAGTGCGGGCTGGAGCGATAGCACAGTTGACTAGGGCATTTGCCTTGCATGCAGCCCACCCGGGTTCGATTCCCAGCATCCCATATGGTCCCCTGAGCACCGCTGGGAGTAATTCCTGAGTAACCTCTGTGCATCGCCGGGTGTGACCCAAAAAGAAAAAAAAAGAAATACGAAAGTGCTAAGACAATACCTTCTGTTTTGTTAGCTGTCCAGTTACTTTGCTGGGCTGTGATTTGAGGGAATGCCATCACCGCTGCCTCCTCGGTCAATGCTGTCATTGCTGTACGAAGGAAAAAGGACACTCTGAATAGGTGTGTCTCCTGTGTATAAGCCACAGGGTAGCCTCACTGTTGGTCTATTTCTAATAGAAATAGACTCATTCACCTTTGAAATCCAAGCCTCACCAATTTCCTGACAGTTTCACCTCCATACCAACTCCTTTGACAATGTCATAATTATATGAAACAGAAGCAGGTTATTTTTTTCAGAGAGTGTGAATGCATTTATCCATAATTCAATACAAAGATGTTACTGTACTTTCAAACTGTATCAACTATTCTTTGATTAAATAAAGCCTGTTTTAGGTTCTCCAAAAAAAAAAGGGAGCCAAAACGTATCTGAAGAGGAACATAGTATTACACAAGAAACTAAATTAATTCACAGATTTCCTGAGTCAGATCTCTGTCACAAGCAATTGTTAAAAGTCAACTGCTCACTAATTCAGAGAAAATAAGCTCCATTCATTCTTCATACCCATATCAAATTAACAAAACGAAGAATTTACTTACCATTGAATAAAATGTAGACTGATATCGGAACTCCAAAAGCCATTGCCTGTAGTTGTTAATCGTACCTTTCTCTTATCCTCCCAGACTGCCGGGTGGCAGGTTTATATTGCGCTGACTGAGGCTTTCTTGCATTTATATTTCATGAAGCGTCATCTGGAACTTCTTACCAATCAAAAAAATATGCACTTCTGGCAGTGGCAGAAAGCCTCCAGGCACTCACGCACTTGTTTAGGATACCTGTGTTATCTGGCAATGTGATCAAGCTTTCTTTTGAAACACTGGTTTCCTGTTACCTGTGGGCATAATCATGTATGTGAAAGGACTTAAAACAACAAAAAAGCATCTGAACCCAGGAAAAGCCCCATCAGAGTGAACAGAACTGGACCAAGTCCAAAGATGCTAGCAACCTGTTCAGGTTTCAAAAAAAAAAATTGGAATTTTGTCCTTTGCCTAGTAGGTCATGGCTAAACCTGTTAATGAAAGAAATATCCCTGAGACTACAGTCTTTCTGTCACTTTTGTTATAGATGAGATGCCATGGCAAGTTAATGGATTTTGCAATTTACCAGTTGACAGATTGATACCAAGATGGAGGTTTAATATTCCATTTTCATGTTTGCTAGTTTTACTACCACAAATTCAACACAAGTAGTTCTTTTAAATAGCATAACATTTACTTTAATGTCATTATACCATTTGACATATTTCTTTTTTTGGCAGGGGATCATAATGTAATGAAATTCCTTTTTAATTTAAGGAAATGCCACACTTTCTCCCATAAATGCTGTATCACTCTCACTACCACGTTTATCTCTACATCCTCAGCAGCACTTTTTAATCTTTGATCTTTCTGAGACTTGCATTTTTAACAGATGAAGTGGTATTTCACAATGGCTTTGACTTACATTTCTCTTATAGTTACTGAACATATTTTAATATTATGTATATGTATAATTTGCATACTTAACATATTTCTGAGTCAATCAAATATACTACCATGATCTAGGATCAGTTTGTGGCCCCAAATTTGGAGAGAACCAGTAAAGTATCAATATAAGAATGATATTAACAACATTAACAATAATAAAATTTGCATTAAGAGAAAATACTTGGTATGACTGAATTTCTGTGAATAGGAAGTTTTCAATTTAAGACAATATTCCCATTTTTCTCTGTTAATCTTATGATTATCAAAGTAGCATTTAAAAGAGATCAAAAGATGTAATTATTACTGACGTTTTGTGACTATAAAGGCTGCCATATATTTTTCCTTTCTCACAAATTATTGCAATTTATTAACATATTTTGCTGATATGCCATTTATCATGAAATTTCAATTTTGCTTACATTTTTTGTACTTTCAAAATCTATTTAAGAAAGCCCAAAGAGATTTTCATTTACACCGTTGTCGACCCAGAAAATTTATCAGAAAGGAGACTTTCTTCTATTAAAATTTGAATTTGTCTTTGGAAAAATAATACACTTGTTAAACTTGTGATTTCTATGGCAAAGGGAATAACTTACTGCTGGAGTCATCTTTTTAAAGTTTATATATATAGTACTTGACTTTAGATGTAACTACATGTTATTTTTACTTTTGTGAGATTCAAAAAGTTATTAAGACAATTTGTGTATATATTCCTAGATTAATCACCTTTTGCACCATTGATGATAATTTTATGTAGAAACTGCTTACAAAAAATTAAACTCTCACAGCTAATTGTGGCTTCCATAGGGGGAGCCTACACTTATATCAATGCCTTTAGACACAGATAATGTAGAGAGGTGTGCTCCCAAGTGGTCCTGGAGTGAAGGTAACTGCGATTCGTGGCCAAGCAGGCGAGTGAGTCCATGAAAGGGCTGGAACATGTGATGCTGCTTTGACCTCAGACACAGAGTCACCCTGGCCATGCTGGGGTCTTCCAGGCTGCATCTGGTGATGCTCAGAGGACCATGCAGTGCCAGAAAACAAGTCGTGTTGGCACATGCTGGGCTGTGTTATCTGTTAACCCCTAAAACATAAGGCTACTTAAGGAAAAAGAAGACAATTATCCTTCAAAATGATTTTATTATTCAGTTGAAATAGTATTAGTTATAAACATCTAGTCTATTTCACACAAATGATCAAAAGTACACGCTGGGGAAGACATGTCTTGGTAAGAATCATTTTTAGTTCATAAACTGGGTCTGGCACATGAAAGAACACAAATACAGTAGTCTCAAAATACACTTCAGTTGAAATGCACAAATATTTCTAATTTAAATTGTTATTATAAATAGAGCACATACTTTGAGAAGCAAAAGCTATAATAAGAAAGAAGAAAGGATTCTGGAGAACAAAGCAGTAGATTTTTAGTCATATTCTAAGATTTAGCATTGTCACAATCAAAGAGTCAAGTTTATCCATTAGATTTATGATTTGGAAAACGAACAAAAACAACTTCTAATGAAGTCCTCAATCATGCTACATCATATCCTTCTTCTGGAGTGTGTGTTTGTGTGTGTGTGAGTGTGGGGAGAGAGCGGGGAGTAGGATCACATCCCATGGTGTATTAAGGGATGACACTCCTGGCAGTCCTTAAGGGACTATATGTGATGCCAAAGATTGAACTGGCGACAGCCATGTGCAAAGGAACTGCTTTAACCTCTGTACTATCTCTCTGTCCCTACATCAAACTTTTTGAATATTTGAGCAAAAAATTCCAACCTTAGTTTGTGTGTACATATATATATAACATTTCTATTTCTCCAAGTTCTGAGATTTTAGCAGCCTCTTCTTGTCTTTTCCCAATTATTGGAAACTCTTTCAGGGTAAGGGGAATAAGACCTATTGTTGTTACTGTATTTGGCATATTAAATATGCCACAAGGAGCTTGCCGGGCTCTGCCCGTGCAGGCGGGATATATATATGTATTTATATATATGTGTGTGTGTGTGTGTGTGTGTGTGTTTCTTTTGGATGTCCTGTTATTTCTCAGCAAAAGCATTGCCCAAATATTTTTCTGGAAAAACAAAGAAAATTACATATAAATCTAACACATTCTGATTACATTTTTACTATAACAGTAATTCACAATTGAAATCATCATTTGCTTCCCAAGTAGCACTGCAGTTTTTGCCTTCTTTGTGTATTTTTCATTCCTAAAATAGAACACTATTTCTCATTAGTATAATACTATAGGATACACTTAGGATATCTATGAAATCATGAATTTATTTTAATACTTCATATTTTTTTAACAAGTAAGCTCATTTTTAAATGTATGTTGTAGAATGTAAGATACATACATATTGAGCAGGTAATGGAAAAAAATTTTATATTAATGCCCATCGGCTGCTTAAAAACATTTGCTGAAAATGTCCTGTGATATTTAGTTGTGTCAAAAATACATTCATTTACTATGAGCCCTTTATTATTTTATTGTTATGGACAGTATTCACAGAATAAACAAATATCAACACTGTTCGTCAACGCTGCTTTGTATTTTTTCTAAAACTCAAAGTCCATTTGTCGGAAATGCATAAAGTTGGGTGAATCATCTGATCTGCAATGATTCCCACAAATGAAAAAATAAATATGATGTAGGAATAAATAGTTTTGTAGTAAAATATAAAGGTATTGCTATTTGTGAAATAAATGGTGTGATTTCAACGTGCTTTATTCTCTTGCGTGATCTAATAAATGACTTTTCTGGCTGCCAGCAGGGTGTTCTTCAGAAGCATCGCCACTGTCACAGGCCCCACGCCTCCCGGAACTGGGGTGATAAAGCTGGCCTTCTTCTTAACAGCTGATGGAAGAAACAGAACATCCTTAATTGACTTTGATTTTCTGAGATCATTATTTTCAAATGTAAACAACTGTTGAAAGATAAGTGGAGACAAACCAAAAACTGGAAGAATGCATCTGAGCTTTTATCCATTTTGAACTTAGAAGTGGATAGGAATGCGCTACTGCACAGGAGCCAGACAGCAGATGGCAAGATTTATACAGTAAAGGCAGAACCAAAGAAATCTACTTGATGAACTGTAGCTTAAATCCCAGCTGTCTGTTTGAAATTGATTTGCCTTTAAAATTTTTTTTTCTTTTTGCGTCACACCTAGTGATGCACAGGGGTTACTCCTGGCTCTGCACTCAGGAATCACTCCTGGCGATGCTCACGGAAACTTATGGGATGCTGGGAATCAAACTCGGTCGGTTGTGTGCAAGGCAAATGCCCTACCCACTGTGCTATCACTCCAGCCCCTGGTTTACCTTTTGATTTTGTAAACATTATGGAAATTAGATTTTGATTTCCTTCTACTAGAGATGAACTGGTTTAATGGTTTCCATGTTTATATCAACCAAATACAGTATGTTTTAACATTAAAATGAACTTTTAAATGTTCAAATCATCCGTAGAACAAAGTAGTCTATACACATAAATACGCACGTGGAAATATACTTCTGTGAAAGCTAATGATTACTAAAAAACACAATAAGGTCAAAAGTACAGGTTAAACATTCACACAACTCAATTATTTGATGAAAATCTAATATTCAACTACATGTAATTCCATTTAACTATTTCTAAATTACATGCTATAAGTCACAAAGTGACTATAGGTTATGGATTACTGTCACTGTCCTCCCATTGTTTATTGATTTGCTCGAGTGGGTCCAGTAATGTCTCCATCCTGAGACTTGTTGTTGGTGTGTTTGGCATATTGAATACGTCACAGGGGCTGGAGTGATAGGATATGGATAATTCTTTTTATTTGTAGTTGTTTTCCTTTTATTATTATTTTAAAATTGAATCACGGTGAGATACAGTTACAAAGCTTTCATGATTGAGTTTCGGTCATACAATGATCAAACACCCATCCCTCCACCAGTGTACGTTTTCCACCACCAATGTCCCAGTGTCCCTCCCACTAACCCCATCACACCACCTGCCTCTATGGCAGGCACTTTCCTTTTTTACTCCCTTTCTACTTTGGGTCATTATAGTTTGAAATATGGATACTGGAAAGCCATTATGTTTGTTCCTTTGTTTACTTTCAGCATACATCTCCAGTGATGGTTGGCGGGATCGTTTGGGATGGGAGAGTACATGGATATTTAATACCCACCATTCACTAAAGTAGAGAAATCTTATAATAATAGCATCATGCATGTATAGGTAGTATGTTCTAGTATAAGTCTAATAAAAACAGCTGAGTTACTGAATATATAAGCACATCTGTTCTAAGATGCAAAGTCTTCTTATTCAGTAAATACACAAGAAAACTGGAAGATAATTTCAGAAAGAGAGAGAGAGAGAGAGAGAGAGAGCAGAATACAGAGGTTAAGGCACTTGCCTTGCATGCAGCCAAACACTAAGCTAACCCAATAGCTATTTTATAAACAGCTCTCAGTTCTTTCTTCCTCTGCAACACTATCCCCTAGACCTGGAATATTCTTCCAAATTATCCTAAGAAGAAACTCATTATTTTTTACAAGTCAGTGAAATGTCATCTATCTATAAGCTTTCTAAAAAACTCACTCCTCCAACAATGAATTCAAGTTCCATATCTTTATTTTCAGTAGGCTATCCATTTCCTCAGACACCGACACTGGCTTCCAGCATGTAGAAGGCTGGAACCGAGACTTCGTGATAGTTGCTGCCATCATTTTTATTCTCAAAACGTTTCTACCCATAGATCAGGCATTGAGAAAATTTTGATATAGTGAACTAAACAGCCCACCTGGATATTGAAAATCTAAAATTATACTGCCAGAATCTGTCTGTACTTTTGACTGAATACAGACACCATTGAAAAAAATTTGGTTAAAGCTAATTCACTTTAAACCTCAAAATATTCATTTTTCTGAAAAGTGAAAAACCACATTTGTAACTCTCCAATAAGCTGGTTCAGTGGCAGAAGATTTTCTTTAGAATTGGAAAAGGAAGGCCTTCAAAATTAACTGGGTTATGAGAGTGAGAGAGAGAGACAGAGAGAGAGAGAGAGAGAGAGAGAGAGAGAGAGAGAGAGAGAGAGAGAGAAGGAAAGTGCCTGCCAGAGACAGGCAGGGGAGGGGAGGAAAACTGGGGACACTAGTGGTAGAAAATATGTACTGGTGGGTGGAAGGATGGGCGATGGAACATTGTATGATAGAAATCCCAACCATAAACAAATTTGTAACTGTATATCTAAAAAATAGATACACGGTTTTAACTAAAAAAAAATTAATCAGGTTGCTAAAAGAAATATACTACACATAACAACTATTGTTTATACTGATAATAAAAGGCCCTCCCGTTGATCATCGATTTGCTCGAGCGGGCCCAGTAACGTCTCCATTGGAGATTTTGTTGTTAC
>JAOXYA010000020.1:25196322-25210771 GCA_028565675.1 Sorex palustris | reverse complement strand
GAATCGAACTCGGGTCGGCCATGTTGGCCGCGTGTAAGGCGAAAGCCCTACCGCTGTGCTATCGCTCCAGCCCTAGAAATTTACTAAAATTTCCTAGATATTTACTACTTAAGCTGTGATTTACATTAGAAGTAACATACTTTCATTCTTATCTTTGCTACATTCTGATGTACATATATTTATGGAAGAAATTGTTTTGTGTTTATTTGGGATTTGGGCTGGAGCAATAGCACAGCGGTAGGGCGTTTGTCTTGTGCACAGCCAGCCTGGCCAAGCCAGGTTCGATTCCTCCGCCCCTCTCAGAGAGCCTGACAAGCTACTTGTGATGTGTTCAATATGCCAAACACAGTAACAACAAGTCTCACAATGGAGATGTTACTGAGCCCACTCGAGCAAATTGATGAACAGGAGGACAGTGCTGCAGTGCAGTGCTTCTAATGCAGGGGTACCACTTTGCTTATAGACATTCTTATCATGAGCCCGGCAAGCTACCAAGAGTATATATCGCCTGCACAGCAGAGATTGGCATGCTACCCATGATGATAGGCCAAACACAGTAACAAGTCTCACAATTCAGACATTAATGGGCCCGCTCGAGCAAATCGATGAACGGGAGGACAATGCTACTGTGCTTATTTGGGATTTGCTTTTGAAAATTCAAAATAAGAGGAGAGTTGATAGGGGGCATATGTGAAATGAAATTGACTGTGTGAGTTGAGTAATGAGTATGTGGACTTTATTATACTAAACCCTCGACTCTCTATACCTTGAAAATCACCGTAATTTAAGAAGCTACACTATCAGCATGATTTTTCCTGCTTTTCTGTTTTTAGGAGCAAATGTGAATAGAACCACAGCAAATAATGACCACACAGTACTCTCCTTGGCTTGTGCTGGAGGTCATCTGGCAGTTGTGGAACTTCTTTTAGCTCATGGGGCAGATCCAACTCACCGTTTAAAAGTACGTAATTCAGTTAAATTTAATTCTTAACTCTTGAATGTTTCTCAGTATCGTTTGTTTGTTGTGTAATGGCAGTTATTTTTATTTCCTTGTGTTTTATTAGTAGAAAATCATTTTTACTAAACCCAAGATTTTAAGTATCTGGCAACCTATTGTTTTTATCTTTCTTATTGCTTTTTTAAACTAATATTTCCCATATCCTCTCTTTAAGGACGGTTCAACCATGTTGATAGAAGCAGCCAAAGGTGGCCATACAAGTGTTGTTTGCTATCTTTTGGACTACCCTAATAATTTGCTATCAGCCCCTCCACCAGATGTCTCTCAGTTAACCCCCCCATCCCATGATTTAAATAGGGTAAGAATTTAATTATCTCATATGTTTATTATTTTGTTCTTAATTTCAGTTTAAGTCGGATTATTTTATGTATGGTAAGAATTTAATCATCTTTTCCTTTGGCTTATAGTTTCTGTCTAAACTAGATTGATCACTTTGTTTTATGTAGCTTTTATTTTTTGCTGACATGTTTTTGATTTGGTTAACGAACATCTAGTGAAATCAGATTCTGCATGAATATGATTTTGCTTTACCTTCATGACAATTTAAATACTTGATTTCAGTAATTAAATTTAAATGTCATCATTTAAGTTCAAAAGTCCATTTACAAAGCCATAGAAAATAATTTCCTAACAGTATATTTCAAATAGATATGTCTTTGTTTGACATTAATGCCATGTTAAAATTTTTATGAATAATTTTTGTGAGGTGGGGAGGCCACCCCTGGCACTGTTCACTGCCTGCGGCTGGCTCTGCCCTCAGGGCGTCACTCCTGGCAGTGTTTTGTGGACCATGTGCTCCAGGGGATTGAAATGGGCCTCCTGAGTGCAAAGCATGCACTCAGCTGGTTGAGTTAGCTCTCCGGCCCATTACTCACTTTTCGTTAACGATTTTCTTTCTCTTAGGCTCCTCGTGTACCAGTTCAAGCGCTGCCCATGGTTGTCCCACCTCAGGAGCCTGACAAGCCTCCTGCCAATGTCGCCGCTACTCTTCCCATCAGGAATAAAGGTCAGTTATACTTCGAAGGACTTCTTATTATGAATTGCCCACATAAAAATCAGACTGTAAAGAAACAGCCTCAAAAGTCTTTTTCCACAGCTAGTGAATTTGCTAAGTTGGTAAAAAGGGTTTTTTTCTTTGGTTTGGTTTGCCTTGTTTAAACAATGAGAAAAGCATGTTTTAGGGAGGTCAGATAGTTGATAATTTGTGCTACAGGTCTTAAGAGAAAATCAGATACTTTTCTTTGCAATTCTGATCATCTATGATATGCTCTAATAACTAGTCATTCTGTTTATATTCATAAAGTGGGATGGGTATAGGTGGGTGACATTTTTGTAAATTACTTAAATTTCTGTAGTCGCATATGATTTAAGATGAACAAAGTCGACCAAAATTACAATTTATTTTCGGATAACAAAAATGAATAGATCTTATACCTGGGATACCATTTCTCAGTTATAAATTCAAAGTTACGTCAGATATGCTTGTTTGTTTCTTTAGAAATCTGAGATCTTTATTTGATTTCTGGGTGTTTCACATACTTCTTCAAAAGTTATGTCCCAGGGAGATGGGGATGTGGCTCTGTGGTAGAGTGCATACCTCACATCTGTGAGGTCCTGGATTTGATCTCCAGCACCACAAAAAGCAAAACCAAAAAGTATGTTCCAAAACTTTCCTGCTACCAGCTCAAATTAGTTTTTCTTTTTAAAATGCTTTATTTGAAGTACCATTGTGTTTTTAATTTTTGTTTTTGACTACCTGTATTACTTTCCCAGCAAGACTATCAAATATTCCCACCAGCTATTTTCATTCAATCACTATTACTAATCTAGAGCCTTGGTACTCTTTTTTGACTGGTATAGCAAACAGCTGGTTGCTATATCTGTGGCCAGATCTGTTTATTCACCTGGCGATCTGAAGATACAGTGGATGGCGTAGCCCAGCATCTTTTCTTCCAGGGAAACTGAATCCCAGTTCTCTACTGGCCAGGTAGCTGTGTGACTATGTGAACGTGTATCTTACCTTTATCGGTTTCAAAGACACTATAGACCCCAACAGAGAAAAATATTTTACGTGGATTTAAATTTTCTGGTACTTTCCAGGTTTTGGGTACTTGGTGTGTATGTGTGTGTGTTTAAAAGGCACAGCCTATTCTATATGGAAAAAATTCTAAGTAGAGATTGAAGTTTTCCCTACGCCTTAATAATTGAACTTTATTTTTCTGTTCTTATGAGTTTTTACATCTTTATGACCACTTGAAATATCTACATATAATTTTAGATTTGATTTTAGTTGTACCACTTAGCTGTCACAGATCTGCATTACTCTGTTGTATAATTTTAGCCATGTGGTATTTTTTAAATTCTGGAATTAATTTCTCAAAGATTTCTCTATGCACATAAAATACATACATTCTTATATTTGTGATAAAGAAGGTGAATTTAACTTTTTAGCAGTGCATTTTTCACCTTCTGTGGATGTGCTAAGTTGGTGCATAACTGTTGGCACTAAACCTCCCAACAGTAACTCTGTAATGAGGATGCCATTCATGTGCACTTCTGAGGGGGTTTCTTTCTCACACAGCTGCTTCTAAACAAAAGTCCAGCAGCCATTTGCCAGCAAACAGCCAGGATGTACAGGGTTACATCACCAATCAGTCTCCAGAGAGCATTGTAGAAGAGGCTCAGGGAAAGTTAACAGAACTGGAACAGAGGATTAAAGAAGCCATAGAAAAGAATGCACAGCTGCAGTCCTTGGAACTGGCTCATGCTGACCAACTGACCAAGGAGAAGATTGAGGAGCTGAACAAAACAAGGGAGGAACAAATTCAGAAGAAACAAAAGATCCTGGAGGAGCTCCAGAAGGTAGAACGAGAGCTCCAACTGAAAACTCAGCAGCAGCTGAAAAAGCAGTACCTAGAGGTTAAAGCTCAAAGAATTCAGCTTCAGCAGCAGCAGCAGCAGCAGCAGCAGCAGCAGCAGCAGCAGCAGTTGCAGCAGCAGCAGTCGCAGCAGCAGCAGTCTTGCCAACATCTGGGACTACTGACTCCGGTCGGAGTTGGAGAGCAGCTTTCCGAAGGAGACTATGCACGATTACAGCAGGTGGATCCAGCTTTGCTTCAAGACGAGCCTCAGCCGGCTGCTGCTCAGATGGGTTTTGCGCCAATCCAGCCTCTGGCCATGCCTCAAGCTTTGCCTCTGGCGGCAGGTCCCTTGCCTCCAGGGTCCATCGCAAATCTTACAGAACTACAAGGAGTAATAGTTGGACAGCCAGTACTGGGCCAAGCACAGTTGGCAGGGCTGGGGCAAGGAATTCTGACAGAAACACAACAAGGGTTAATGGTAGCCAGCCCTGCTCAGACCCTCAATGACACGCTGGATGACATCATGGCAGGTGGGTTTATATTATTATGAGCAGGTATCAAAAATGATTTGCTTAAGGCGAGTAAGAGTGTGTCAGGATTTTTTGCCATTCCCCAACTTGAGAACTATTTTTGGACTCTTGACCCATGTATAGACTTAGAAGTATTAATTCAATCTCAGAAGTTCTCATGGATTCAGGTCAAATTAGAGTTTAGTTCATTCAGTACACATAACTAAACTTTCTGGCTTAGTTAGATAGGCGGGGAATCTGGGTTTTTCATTAGTGGGGTTGATGTTTTACTTTTTGTTTTTTCTCTTTAAGTTCAGAATATCGATTGATTTTTTTTTCTTTTTTTTTCTTTTTACTTTTTTGGTTTTGCATTCACACCAATAAACTGGGAAACTGGTCGAAGTGAAAACTTAGTAGGACACACCAGGAAACTTATTTGGGATCAGAAATACCTTATATACTAATGGATCAGACTTCAAAAATGACGGATATTAAAAAAAGATAAACACCTTTACAGCAATAATGAAGTATCAAGCCTAATAGGGGTTGAATATACTATATGTCAGTGATTTTTATCCCCTGTGAATTTTAATGTGTAGCTGCTTTCTAAATGTATTATGGGAACATGTAATTCCTTTACAGTGTTGAAATGATAGAGCTTTATATGTGTAGCCAGAGAAGTTCTTTTTCATTATAATAGTTCCATTGGCAAGAAGAAATATTTTAGAAGATTTTATTAATGGCTCTAGGGTTTTGTACTTATTTTTCATGAGGTCTGTAACACAGCAGTGGAATGAGATTTTTACAGGATTATAAAATATAAGAATGGTATACTGGAAAGTATAATTTTCTTCATTTTCTTTAAAAAAAGAAAAAGTACCAGGGGTGTAGCTCAGTGCTATAGGACTTGACTTGCATGTTTAAGGCCCTGGGTTCAATTCCTGACACCAAAAAAAAAAAAGAAGAAAGGAAGAAGGAAAGGAAGAAAGAAAGAAAAGAAAAAGAAACATGAAAAGGGAAAAACAAAGGGAGAAAATAGTTGAATTTTGGTCAGTTTCATCTACTCCCTTCCCCTTTTTTATTCTTCGACTTATTAAAAGATGATTGGATTTTTCTAGTTTGGAACTGTGTTTTAGTAACATTACAAATGATGAGGTTTTATGTAATTCAGTTTTCACATTTTAAATGAGCAGACGAATAAATTGTATAGTGCTGAGATATTTAAAATACAGAATCTAAGAGACCAGTTAAATAGACAGATTTTTGTTGGTAATTAATTGCTCTGAAGTTTACCAGACTTCTTTCACTATCACCAAAGTAGTATAAATGAAATAAAAGATTTTGCTATTCTAAGGGTGGATTAGATACTGTGGGGGGGGGGGGGAATGATAGCATTAAGTAGTAAGAGCTGTTAAACATTATTAATAAATATGAACATTTTCTGGTATGTTCAAATTTTTTTCAAGTACTGCTGATCACTATTAAGGAGCTATATTTTCAAATCCCACTAAAACACGTGGCTATCTTATGGAAATTGAGAAAAAATAGCCAGAATCCTAAATGTTATATTGATTCAGTCACCATTACTGCTAGTTCATAATGTGTTCTTTCTGTCAGTTTCACTACCAAAGAATGTATAGACCTAAGTGTTACTTTTTCAATTTAGAATGGGTATTCCATACCAATGAAGATGAAATTTTTTTCACTAAGTTGCCAATTTCATCTGGTATGCCTGTTGTTGCTTAGCAGTGACTTTCAGGTTGTACACTTGTGCATATCAGGAATGTCAGATTTATAATGCTTTTCTATCGATTGATTTACTAGACCAAAACCAACATGTTCAGTATTTTCACATAATTTTTTTTAAGGCTCACACTTCAGGAGAGTTGAAGTTGACTTCTTACACTATAAGAAATAATTTACCTTTTAGTGTGCCTAGTTATGTGGAAAAGGAGACCAGAAGTAGTAGTGACTAAAAAAGACCTGCATCCCATCCTCCCCTATCATCACACTGTACACGAAGATACAAAGCAAATATATTCAGATGTCCACTATGCAGCCTTTCTTTAAGCTTATATAATAGTACTTACTTTTCAGTTGATTAATCATCATTTCCTAGTAACCATTTATCTTTTCTTTTGGGGGGCGGTGTTCTTATTACCTTGCTATATCATTAGGCTTAGTCTTCCTTCCCTGTGATGTAACTGCTGGTCTTTCTTTGTTCCTATTTATAACTCTTAAAAAATTTAGTCTTTTTCTCTAATATGTGGATGGCCAAAATTTTGTTTCTTATCTGTTCTTCATAATTGCCAATGCAAAATCAATTCCTTGTGTTTAACTAGTATTAACTTCTTGCCTGTTCTTTTGAGTTTATTCTTGTTTTTTATCTGGTGTTTAAATTTTTCTCTCTAAAATATCTAAACCCTTAAGTACAGTCCCACGTGTATATATCTGTACAACAGTTTCTACAGGTACCACTTACATATTTACAGTTGTTAATCTGATTAGTAGAGATTGGATGCTTGATAGTTTTGTTAAGCCAATACCTTGGCTTCCCAAATGAAACAGGATGGTCATTGAGTTTTCCCATCTCCTTTTCAGTGAGTTGATACAACTACCAATTTGACCCAAAATAGGAAAATTATTTTTAATAGGTTCTTTAAAATATCAGTCCAACTGAAATGTAAGTTTTAATGCAATCACTTAGTAAATCTTAAGTGGTTTTGTTTACTGTCTCTTATGAAATAAAGAAGTCCTTTGGATAGATTGATGATCATTCCGTTTAAGTTACTGCTTACACTTAGCATTTTCCTTGGTGCATATTATTCTAGTCAAGGAGAATATGAAATCATTTTAATAGCCATAGATTTTTGGACATGGTTTTGGACTTTATATCCAAAATATGTACAGTAACATTATTTTTTTAAGTGAAAGTATAAACACGAGCAACAGTTCTGAGGGTACTAGTTAATGTACTAATACATGCCCATTTCTATGAACTGAATCCCTAAGGATTTAAACCGTGTTCTGTTCTGTTTTGTTCTGTTTTGTTTCCTCCTTTGTTTTCCCTTTGGCTTTTAAGTGGACTTAAAAATGTATAATTACAGAATGTGTGTTGCTATAATGTGTAGTGTGTGTTTGTGCCTGAACTAAGGATTTCATGTAAAATAGATCATTGAAAACCATGTTTAAAATTGTTAAAATAAGATCAATTTTAGTTTGTTGTTGGCAGGATCGTAACCTCTTTTGCTGGTTTCAGATCTAGCTGTACATCATGCCTGTTTTGTCTAATGTAGTTACAACTATTTTGGAAACGCACATACACAATACTGTTCAAAGATCAATGCTTATACTTTAGTTACAGAGCATTTTTATATTGGGGGTAGGGGTGATGGGTTCCACCTCCTTTCACATTTTTCCTTTTCAAATACAGAGTTCCATTCTTAATTTGCTTATTTGGGTGAAAATGATTTGGTAATATCGTAGAATCAAAAGTAATCTACACTTGAAAAATGATTGTATGTATTCATTAATTTCAAATTCTTTAATTTTGTCTTCAAAAGTCATTGTATTTGCTGGATTAATTGGTGAGCATTGACCTCCCTCAAAATAGTTCTACACATGACAAAGTGCATTTTTGTGTGAGGGTCACATTTTTCTATTTAACTGTGTTGTCCTATTGAGGACTACAATGCAGAATATTACTGCTCCCTGTTTGCTGTTAGTAAAACAGTGATAGGTATTTTAATTGACTGTACAGTGAGGGTCTCTTCAAACAGTGATATTATCATTAGTCTAAATTATTAGGTATGAAATTGGCAGGTAAAATTACTTCTTCTCTTTATGAACTTGATTATCTTTTCTTTTGTAATAAAGATGATAATGTACAGCTTTCCATTTGCATTTATTTTAATTCTTAAGAAGACTTTTGTTTTCAGGATTATTTTGAATGTAAGTTTTATGATTATATATTTTGAGGGGAATTTTTCAGTTCACTTTTTGTTTAGAAAATTTGTTGTTGTTGCCAATATACGTTATAATTTCTATTGTTCAAAGTCAGAAGTAATCAGGAAGATGAGTTATTTAGTGCTCTGGCAATTTATTTGTAGACATTTCATTTTTTAAAGTTTTTAATATTTGATGACATTTCTTTGTTGCTGTTACCTAACAGCGTATCCTCCCTATTAAGTCCAGTTATTTTGTTCAACAGCAGTCAGTGGAAGAGCGTCAGCATTGTCAAACACTCCTACCCACAGTATCGCAGCTTCCATTTCCCAGCCTCAGACTCCAACTCCAAGTCCTATCATCTCTCCTTCAGCCATGCTTCCTATCTACCCTGCCATTGATATTGATGCACAGGTGAGTTCCAAAAGCAGGAATGACGGTAGTTTAAATCATAGACTGCTTTGTCTCTGGTCAAAGACTGAGCCAAGTTGTAAATAAATTAGCATCTGCATTTTAAAACGGTATGCCCGGAGAGGTAGCTCTGTAGAGCACGTTAGCCCACGTGACTTTGCCTGCTTCGGACCCAGGTTCAATTTCTGGCAACATGTGGTCTCCTAAGCACTACTGGGATTGACTCCTGAGCATAGAACTAGGAGTTTCCCCTGAGTCTTGTCAAACGTTTCCCAGAACCCATAAGGAAATAAAATGCCAAATGCAGATTGTTATTGGTGGTGCTCCTATATTTAAGGTCATCAGTAAGCTGTTTTTGCTTTTTGATACTTTAAAGAAGTAACTTAAGGTTTACATGTATAAAGTAGAACTTATGCTTTAAAGTTCATCATGGTATTAAAATTTCAACATTCATAAAGGCACACTTTCTTTCTGGCATCTTATATAGAGCAGCTTGCTCTATATTTTCTTTCAAAATTGTGGTCTTGCTGACCAAGATGCATCAATCTCACCAATAAGTATAAGTATCTATGTCTCTAAAGCTATTAAGTAGGAAGAAAGAATTGAAGAAAGGTAATTTATGATGAGATATTAGGGCAGAGTGAACTTGGAGAGAAGATGGCTTATGTTTTATCCTGAACAGACACCTGGGGACCTAACTTAGAAATTTCTTAAGAAGATAAACATTGATGGCCTTTAGAATAAACACTTGTATTATCTTTAATTATGTATTTTGATGAATTTCTGGAGTTGTGGAGGCAAAGGTGAGGGTGACTGTGTGTACCTTATAGAACTTTTGTTTTAGTATAAAAACTTACTAAATGTCATTAAATGTTCAGTTCTTTAAATTCTAGATTTTGAAGAGGAGAGAGGGAACAGTGGGGAGAATCAGGTAAAGATTACTCTATTTAGGCCAATAATGGGTCTAATGTCAAAGTTACATTGATTTGACTTAGAAACCATCGTTCTGAACTAAAGTTAGTAATGCGTCAATTTAATTGAACCTGGTATTTATTAGAATTATTTTTCTCAGACTGTTGATCTGGCAGGTTTTTAACCAGATTTTTTTGGCAGGGGTTGGGGGTGGGGGGATTGTAGTGGTTCGAGCTTAGATGATGCTCAGGAGTTCCTCTTGGCATTCAGGAATTATTAACTCCTGGCAGTGTGTTGGATCATATGGGATGTGGGGTTGAAATCCAGGTCTACCGCTTACAAAACAAACATCCTACCTACTGTACTATCATTCCAGACCCCTTTAACTAGATTTTTTTTTTTAAGTTCATGTAGGGCATGGAATTGAAACACATGCAAAAATTAAAATTTTACCAAAACAAATAGTTTTACAAAACTACAGTAAAAATGTCGCTGAACTATTTCTTGGTGAATTTGAATTATTAGTGATGAAATAACTGATTGTACTTATAAAATAATTACTTGATTATGAATCCTACAAAGTGACGTGTGATTTAAAGTTTTTTATTTTTACTAGATACTTTAAATATAGTAGATTCTTCTTGAGTAAAACTATTTTACTGTGTTTTAAACATTAAACAGAATGCTTTGGGGACTTAATAAGTATAAAGGTTGAACATGGCATGGCTGTCAGGGACTGTGGTTTGAAACCTAGCACCATAAATTGTCCCCTGAAGACTTCCATGTGTGGTATTGCGCTTGGAACCAGGAATGCCCGCTGAGCACAGCTGAGTGGCTCCCAAGCCCAAATAAATAAATAGATAAACATAGCAATATTTTATCTTCTTTTTTAAAAAATAAAAATCTGCTTCAGGGTTAGAGACTGCCAGTCAGGGTGGTTGCTTAGTAATGTGCCTGTGGAAGCAACACTCCTTGGAATCCCGCCACTGCATGGAGGGCACTGCCAGGAGTAAGCCCTGAACACAAGCATCTGTGCCTCAACTCCCCAACTCCCCCACATGCGCGCGAAAACACACACACAGATACACATCAGTCTCATCTATTGCTTCTTTATTTCGGTTTATTGGAGTTAGACTAATTTTCTTTGAGATTGTTATAATTATTTAGACATCTCAAAATGACAACTGTGGAAAACAAAATATTCAGAAATTATCTTTTGTTTTCTTAGTTTTTTCTACATTTTCTGTTCTCTGGTTTAAAACGTCTTTGATGTGTGTGTTGAGAGAGGTGGTGTGAGAGAGCGAAGAAAGAGACTGACTCTGGAAGAATTTAGAACAGGTTTTTGAGGAAAACATCAATCTTTACTAGAGGAGTATTGTGTATATATGTGCACTTTGAAGAATTAGTAATACATTCCGTACTTAGGTTGGTCATTTGGATACAATAAATCAGAAACAAGGAGATCCACTAAAAACCTGATTTTTGGTATAATCATGTCACGGTCACGGTCCTCCGGTTGTTCATCAATTTGCTCGAGCAGGCCCAGTAACGTCTCCATCGTGAGACTTCTTATTACTGTGTCTGGCATATCGAATACGTCACGGGGAGCTTGCCAGGCTCTGCCGTGCGGGCGAGATACTCTCGGTAGCTCACCGGGCTCTTCGGGAGGGGCGGAGGAATCGAACTTGGATCAGCCATGTTGTCTGCGTGCAAGGCAAATGCCCTACCCGCTGTGCTGTCGCTCCAGCCCGGTATAATCATGTACATTTGCCAAAACCTTGTCACCGCTAGCATCTTCCTTCTCGATATACAATTCCAGGGCCTGTAGCAATAGTACAGCTAGAAGGGTGTTTGTTGGCCTTGCATGTGGCCAACCTGGGTTCAGTCTCTGAGCATAGCCAGGTGTGTTCCCAAAAAACAGAACAAGAAAGAGATACGCAGATACCTTACCCTGTCCCTTTCCCCATCCTCCTCCTCTTTTTTTCACTGTGAGATACATAGTACAAAGTTGTTCATGACATGGTTTCAGTCATATAATGTTCCAATACCCATCCATCCACTCATGTACATTTCCCACCAGCAAAGTCTCCACTTTTCCTCCCTGAGCCTAGCCCTCAACAGTAGGCTTACCCACACATCCCTTTTTCCTACCTCTCTCTCTCTTTTCTTTTGGACATTATGGTTTACAATAAAGATACTGAAAGGTTATCATGTATTTTACTTTACCTACTTTCAACACTTGGTTCTTGTCCAACACAATCATTTCCAACTGTTATCGGACTGGTGTTTTTGATGAATTTTGTATAATTGTCTTCATTTGAGAGAGTAATGCCCTTAGTAGTTGAATATGTAAATATGTGCATGATATCATTGGTATGTTTTTGCCCATTTGAAATAAATAAAAAGTCATATGAGTAAAAACAGAAGTCAAGTTTGTGATTTTTGAACAATGGCACCAATTTGGGGAAGTATAATAAGTGAAAATATTTACCCGTAATTATAGATTTAATTACTGAACATTAACAGAACATGTAGAGGCTCCTAAAATTTTTTCCAAGGCTGCCACTCTATTATAGATATTATAAGCCATGATAATATCTACAGACTGTTCATAATGGAGGTTGAATCACATATAGTTATAGCTAATCTAAAACCATTACAAATGTATTTACTCTCTTTAAACACTTTCATATTTCATTACAAATGGCTGATTGAACAATTCCACATCCATTATAGTATTATATTTCCATTCAATTTACTATTAAGATTTCTTGAATAGCAGCCATGTAATGGTAGCTATTGTGCATTATAAATATTTCATCACCTCTCTATGGTAATCCATTTCTCACTTGCTTGCCAAAACTTATGAAGTGCTTATTAAACATTGATAAATAATATTACAGCTCATGATATGAAATATTGTTGTCTTGTGAATCAGCTTATTGATAAAATTGAAGATTGTGATACTTTAATTTGCATTTTCCAGTCCTTATACTTCATTGTGATAAGTGAATAATGCTTTGTCACTGGGCTGGTGGGAAATGAATCATTTCCAGGGCAGTCTTCAACATCTTAGACAATTTTCTTGTTCTGCAGAGTTAATTAGTGCTTGCTTGTTAGTCAGTGAAGGCCAGCACAGAGTACTATGAATAACCATCTTCTACCCAGAAACCTCTCAGATGCATAGTAAGACTACTGTGATAACCTTTCCCCACTCATGAAAAACAATTTTCAAAAATAAAGGTTTTTTTGTCAAGTTGAGCATCATTAATTTTAGTATTTCCAAAGTTAATAACTTGGACTATTCATCTGGCCATGAATTGAGATAGATATTTAAATGGTCGTGGCAGATAAACATTTTAGACCAGGAAAAAATATCTCCTCTATGTTGTAATTAATAGAATCACAGAATTCTAGGACTGGAAGGACTTTAGCAATCTGGTGATGGTAGATATATGCTGTACATTTCCTTTTCATGGTGGACATTACTAATGGAATATTCTGCTCTTTCCTGCTGAGCCTGGATTCAGAGAATCCAAACACGGTCTTCCATACTGCCTCCGCTAGTTTACCACTTTTGGGACTTTGGGTAAAAGCTCCTGTCATCCCTCATCATGCTGGTATATCATTTTACAGCCAAGGAAATTAAAGCTCTGAGAAGGAAATGATTGACCAGGTTAGAGAGAGAGCTAGAGTTCAAGTTCAGGTCTTCTAATGCCAGACTAACATTTGTCCTATGATCCCAACACAACTTTTCTTTCTCTGCACTTTTTGCAAATCAGAGGTAGTTCATAATGATCATCATTCTTTTCTCATGCATTTCAATGATGGAGATTGAAAAATGACTCTTAGTTTCCTGAATGATTGAATTAATGATCTAAATTGTGATACATATATTTTTCTCTTTCCAGATTGGTGTTTTTCAAAAGAGGCTATCTAGCTATGTAGGGATACAGATCAGGGCTAGAGTATGCCTTGCCTGAGTTTGATCCTCAGCACCACAACCACTAAAAAACCCCAAAACAAAACTAAGCAAAAAAATAAAAAATTCCCCCCACATTAAAAACCAAACCCACCACCACCAAATAAACAAACCAAACCCCCCAAAGAACAAAACATAAAACCAAAAGAGTATTTAGATGAAGCATAAATATTGAGCATATTGAAAAGAAAATATATTTTTAGATTTTTTCCCTCCCTCAAATGCCATGTGGTCAGGAGTCCTGGGGGTCCTGCTGATGATTCCTGGCTAGTCATGCTAGTGGTTTAGAGCAAGGGCCTAAGGATGTAGTGCTGCATCATGATTACTAAGACCACCCTGGTCATAGGTGGTAACCCCCAAAGCCACACCCAGCTATGTTCTGTGTACCTCCTGGGTGGCACCAGAGTTACTTTGAAGACCATGTATTGCCAAGGATTAAAGTGGGATTGGCAGCATGCAAGGCATATGCTTCAGCCCCTGTACCATGTTTTTGACTCCCAATTTGTTTTGTAAATGAGCAGTTAAACGATATGTACTGTTTTGGTTGTTGTTGTTTGTTTTGGCGTTTGAGCAACAATCTGAGTGACAATGCTCAGGGCTTAGTCCAGGCTCCACAGTTAGGAAACACTCTTGGTGGGTTCAGGGAACTATATGGGATACCGGGAATTTAATCATGGTCAGCTGCATGCAGAAGCCTTACCTTCTTTTTTTTTTTTTTTTTTTTTTTTATTTTGTGGCTGCGATAGCTCAGCGGTAGAGCGTTTGCCTTGCACGCAGCCAACATGGCCGACCCGAGTTCGATTCCTCCGCC
>JAOXYA010000020.1:25172377-25183892 GCA_028565675.1 Sorex palustris | reverse complement strand
TATACTGCGTATTCAGAGGTAGTCTTTTCATTTGCAATTTCTGAAAATATTCTTGCTTCTCAGTATTTACATTGATCAAGCACGTTAGTAATTTAATCCACATACTAACTCTTTCAGTATCATCACAGAATCATTTTACTCTGGCAGAAGTTAAAGTCTGACCTTTATTCCTTCCTTTACATTTGCTTCTTTTGTTTTGGGCCATACCAGCGGTGCTCAGGGACTACTTTGAGCGTAGTGCTCGGGGACCCTGCTGCTAGGTATAAATCCCAAGTCTCCAGCAAACGAAGCTTGTTGAGCTCTTCCGTGAACCCCCATGGCGAGTTCAGGGACATTCTGCCAGGGATAAAACCTGGATTGGCCATGGGCAAGACCAGCACCCAACCTGCTGTATTACCTCTCTGGCTGACCCCAAAGCCTGCTTTCTGATGCATACTGTCTATTAAAAGAAAAATAAATGCTTCTGGGGATAAAAGACAGCTAGTAGGGTGTTTGCTCTGCACACAGTGAATCCCTGGTGCAACAGACAGTTCCAAGAGTACTCCCAGGAATAACCCATAAGCTCAGAGCCAGGAGTAAGCTCTGAACAGAGCTGAATGTTTGCCCCCCTCCACCCCAACCAACCTGCCTGGAAATAAATATTTTATAAAATGCCTCCCTTCTCTTTGAATACAACATTACTATTACTTCCTCTCATGGGATACATTATAAAATATTGTGAAATAAATGTGAGTATTTTATACCATAGATGTCAAGTCAATACTGATCTCCAGTACACCTCAAGAATGGAATAACTTGGGTGGGGGTATTAAAATTATCTTGAAATAAACTTGAAATAAACCACTCACTCTTCACCTACACTTACCTCAACCTTCCAGCAAACATCTTTGTTCTAAATTCTTATTAACTCTTTTCTTTTCCTCAAAAAATTGTCTTTAAACCCAAGGAATTTAATTGTGGTATTTATCCCAAATTTTTATGTGAATAAATCAGGTATAAAATAAGTTAAGAAAATTCAAACTTTATAAACATAAAATCAAAAAAGAAAAAGGAAAAACAAAAAGAAAATTCAAACTCTGAAAAGCTGGAGGAGTGTCTACCAAAAGTAAAAGCTTAGAAAAATGGACTGACTTTTTCAAGTAAGTCTGGTGCTAGGAGAGATAGTACAGTGGATAAGATGCTTGCCTTGCATGTGGCTGATCTGGGTTTGATCCTCGACAACTCATATGGTCAAGGACGGCCAGGAGTGATCCCCGAGCACAGAGTGAGCACTGCGTGGTGTGACCCCAAAACCAGAGAAAAAAATGTAAGTCTGATTTAGATAATGAGATTGTCTTTGAGCGTTGGTCTCACTGGTTAAGATACTGTGACTTGGGGCCAGAGTGATACAGTACGAGATTTACGGCCCTTGCCTTGCATGCGGCTGATCTCTGGTTGGACCTCTGGCAATGTATATGGTTTCCTGGCACTGCTAGAAGTGAGTTCCGAGCATCGAGTTGGGAGTAAACCCCGAGCACTATGTGGTATGGCCCCAAGTCTCCCTTTCACCCCTACTCTCCCCACCGCCCTCCTCAAAAAAAAGGATACTGTGACCATTTCTATCAGCTGGTTAACACTGTGCTGACATCTTAACAATTAGGCAGAGTTTGGAGCTTAAGAAGACAATGGAAACGAAAGGTTTTCTTCATTATCTGGCCCACAACTCAGGACCTCACACAAAGGCAATTGAAATATATCGCAGCTCTAGAAATGAGAGTTTAAAGATAATTTTCCTATTTAACAAGGTAAATACAGGGGCTAAGGATATATGTAGCTCAGTGTTAAGGGATTGCCTTGCAAGTGTGAGGCTCCAAGTCCTATTCCTGGTATTGCATTAACAACAAAAGTCAAACATCATAGTTAAAATTTCTAATTAAAAGATGCTACATCCAAATCTAATTTCCATCTTTATTGCAGGAAAAAGTCCTTTAAATTATTTAGGGAGAAAAGTTACTGGACTCCTGATCATATCTTTTAAATATTTTTTTACCATGATGGTAATGTTTATTTTAAGAAAAATAATTTGGTTGCAAAATATAAAAGTCAGATTAACCATCCTTCTGCTGCTTTTCCTGTACTTTCACCCCCTAAAGGTAATCACTAGTATCCTCTAGTGATTTGTATTCTCTCAGCCTTTTTGTTCCTATACATATACATTTGTATACATAAGGTATACATAAAGAGCTCTTTTCCCTACAGAATGGATTTACTGTACTATAGCATGCCTTTTCCCTCTTAATATATGTAATTTATGAGCATTTTTCATGTATGCATTAACTGTTTTGTTGCCTTTCTAGTGTTCATTTTATGAATGTATGCTGTTTTAAGTTCCCAGTCACCACCATTTATTGCTGTTAATTTTGCAGTAGAAGTTACTGAGCTCTAGATATTTTGAATAGAGGTGATCATTTTATAACACAAACTTTCAGTTGTAATAGTTTGTAAAATTCTCCTTGAATTCCCCCCTCCACCACCACCACACACACACACTTGGTGGTTTTTTTCTGTTTGTTTATTTGCTTTTTTTTTTTTTTTTTGGTATTTTTGGTTATACCCTGACTTATGTTCTTGGTACAGGGGTTGGGAGCCACTCCTGGGAATGTTCAGGGGACTTTCACTGGGGCTTGGATAAAAGCAAAGCTTTTACTCCAGCCCTCTTAGCTATCTCCCTAGCCCCAATGTGTGGTTTTCCTAGGAAGCTTTCAAATAACCTTTTCTTGATACTATTGCAGCAGTACCAGCAGTAGCTCACTTTCCCCAGCTTTTGCTGATACATCTTCTATTGATTTCATTTTGGTTGCTTTTTTTGTTTTGTTTCTGCTACACCCAGGAGTGTTGGGGGTGGTGGCGTTTGCTCCCAGCACAGTGCTCAGGGGCCATTTGTGTAGTGCAGACCATGTGTACCAGCGATCAGCCACCCCACCCTCACTCCTGGGGCTTTTGCATGCTAAGCATGCACTCTAATTGTCGCCATCTTCCCATTGGGACTTGGGGGGCTTTTGGCCCACATCCTGCAGTGTTGTTCTGGCTCTGTGCTTATGAGTGACCTCTGGCAGTTCTTTGGGGGAATCATCATATGGTGCCAGGGTATAATTTCTTTACAAAATTGTTTCTTTATTAATTACTTTTGTTCTTCTTGCCATGTTAGTTTGGAATCCAGGGTTTCTTATAAGGTTGCTGAGTCATATTTCTGGCCCTGCTATTCACCATTTTAAAATCATACTTTCTTGGACAAAAGAGGTAGTACAGGGCTAAGTTTGCCTTACTTGTGGTCATTGACCCTGGTTTGATCCCTGGCACTACATAGGGTCCCCAAGCACTGCCAGGAGTAATCCCTGAGCACAGCCTGAGCACTGCTGGCCCCGATAGATTATCTTTAGTATTTAAAAATTATTATTCTCCCTTTGGGCTGGAGGGATAGCACAGTGGGTAGGGCATTTGCCTTGCACGCAGCCGGCCTGCCTGAGCTAGGTTCAATTCCTCTGTCTCTCTTGGAGAGCCCGGCAAGCTACCGAGAGTATCTCGCCCGCACATCAAAGGCTGGCAAGCTCTTTGTGGTGTATTCGATATGCCAAACACAGTGACAACAAGTTTCACAAGGGCGATGTTACTGGGCCCCCTCGAGCAAATCAGTGAACAACGGGAGGACAGGACAGTGAGGTGCTACAGACTCCCTTTACAATAATTTGGGAGTAATATGGGCTTCAATAAATAGATAGCTTTGAATTCTAGGGTAAACCAGATTTTTTAAGACATATAATGACATTGTTGTAACCTTTTGCCAAGTAAATTCTATTACTGTAATTCTATTTTATTAATCCCTTAACAGTTAAGGGAAGAAAGTCGGAGGCTGGCTTTGGCTGCCAAAAGAGAAAAAAGAAAAGAGAAGAGAAGAAAGAAAAAGGAAGAACAAAGAAGGAAGCTAGAAGAAATTGAAGCCAAAAATAAAGAGAACTTTGAACTCCAAGCTGCTCAAGAAAAAGAAAAGAATAAAGTTGAAGGTATTGCCTCTTAACTACAATTTGACTTGTTTTATAGATTCCTTAAATATCAGTAACATAGATGAAAATTGATATTTAAGTTAAACGCTTGTATATATTGTTGCACTTTCCCCCTGGTCTTTGTTGTGAACAGTTTCAGGTACACACAAGTTAAATGATGGAATGAACATCTGAATACCTTTTACCTAGAAGTTAAAAATATTTCCAAGAACAGGTAGATACAGCTCATGGATGCACACGGCTAGCACTAATGGGGCACCAGGACTCTAAGCCCTGCAGGGTCTAAACAGTGAAACTTCTGCACAGCTGAGGAGCTCTGGGAGTGGTTTCCACATCTCCTAGACATAGTTTGGGAAGCCCCTCCAAAATTAAAAATAATTATCTTAGCACACTTGCTTTAATCTTCTCTTATCAGAATAAGAATCTTTATATTTTAAGTATAAGCTATCTAAAACAAATTTGACATAAACCTATAAAGCTTTATGACACTTGTAAGAACGGCATTCCTGGGCCAGAGCTCAACAGTCTGGAGCAAGTTCTACATGTAGCAGGCCTGGTTGAATCCCAAGCACCACAGAGAGTAGACCCTTTCTTTTAGCACAAACACCAAGTGGTCCCAAAACAAATAGAATGACACCACCTATTTTATTTATAGTGCCTAAAATTTTTTTTAGTTACTTCCATAGTAGTGTTTGCAACTCACAGTTTTCAATATATTTTCTGGTGAGTGATTTTAATTTTTGGAGTGGGAGGTGGGTTTGGTAGCACCCTTGGGTATGCAAGGGCTCTCCTGGCTCCTTGATCTCTGGTGGTGCTCAGAGAATCAGCTTTTCTCTCACGTAAACCAAGATTGGCATGAGGATATTAGATGAAGAAGCAGTTATATATGCACACTATGCATTAGTTAATTGCCCTCTCAAATCTTTTATTTTGAAGCTCTTGGTGTCAGGATTAAGCCCAGGGCCTCACTTTTTCAAAGGTTGGTCTCTACCATTGAGTAGTGTCCTAGCCCCTCTTTTGTGTCATTAGCATACAAATGGTACTCCTAATTAAAGATATTCGTAATGAGTGGATGCCTGTTTTCCATGGGGAAAACTATAATTTATGCAGCCACAGTATTACTGTCACTGTCCTCCCGTTGTTCATCGATTTGCTTGAGCGGGCCCAGTGATGTCTCCATCGTGAAACTTTGTTGTTACTGTTTTTGGCATATCGAATACGTCACAGGTAGCTTGCCAGGCTTTGCCGTGCGGGCCAGATACTCTGGGTAGCTTGCCGGGCTCTCCGAGAGGGGCGGAGGAATCGAACTGGGGTCATCCATGTTGGCTGCGTGTAAGGCAAACGCCTTACCCACTGTGCTATCGCTCCAGCCCCACAATATTACTATGCCCCCAAATTTAATAATTATGTAATACATATATATATTAATTTCCCAAATTATCTACAGTTTTTATTTTTCATTTTGGCCATACCAGGATTCAAACTCAAGGGGCTAATACATGCAAAATGGCAAACAGTCTTTTGCTGAGACACTTTTCAAACCCTGAAATATTTCCTAAGTGTTTGCCATATGTATTCAGTATTGAAAGGTGAGTGGATTCAGTATTGAAAGGTAAAATGGGTCAGTATTTTTCATTAATGGTAAATGTGCAATTTTTATCTAATAGTGATTTCCGGTATTTTCTTCAAGTACAGAAAAGTAATATTTGTTAAGAGTCCTTATGTTTGAGAGATAATAGAGAGTATAATTGCCTGCTTTGTGTGGAGCCTACCGAAGTAAGATCCCAAACACTGCATGCATCGTCCCCTGAGCACTATTGAGTGTAGGCCTCTCCTCCTGATAAAAGAACACTTAGAACTTGCTAACCCAGTACTGTACTGCTACTTTTACAGATGAGCCTGAAGTCTTGACGGAGCCTCCAAGTGCCACAACCACTACAACCATAGGTATATCTGCAACCTGGACAACTTTAGCAGGTTCCCATGGCAAAAGAAACAATACTATAACAACAACCAGCTCAAAGAGGAAAAACAGGAAAAATAAAATTACTCCAGAAAACGTTCAAATTATATTTGATGATCCACTACCAATTTCCTACAGTCAGCCAGATAAGGTGAACGGAGAGTCCAAGAGCAGCAGCACCAGCGAGAGTGGGGACAGTGACAACATGAGGATTAGCAGCTGCAGTGACGAAAGTAGCAACAGCAACAGCAGCCGGAAGAGTGACAATCATTCACCTGCTACGGTCACTGCAACTGTGGCCACCAAGAAACAGCCATCAGTTCTAGTTACATTTCCAAAGGAGGAGCGAAAATCTGTTTCTGTCAAGACTACAGTAAAGTCAGTTTGATTTTTTTTCTTTGTTTTTGTAGCATCATTAAAGTACCTTGTTGGGGAATTTTTTTGTTAAAACAAATTAGCTGGAAAACATAAGGATTTGTCTTTTTGCTAAAGGTAGTTTCATTGGATTTGTATGATAAGCTATTGTTTCAGTTTTGTATTAATGAGAAATTATTTTTACTGTGCAGTTTCTTAATTCTGGTAATTAGACTTTGTTTATGGAAGTTTGATGACTTTCCAGAGTATTTTACTGTGGTTCAAGTAAATTTGACTTCTGCACATTGTCTTCTTTAAAATAAAGTTTGCATGTTATGGTAAGATTGAGAAGTGGGAAAAAAAGGTTCTCATATGTTTGCATATCTATTCTTAAAATGTGATGAATTATATGGAAAAACTGCTTTTGTCACTTTTAAAAGTCTGCATCTGTTCTGCATTTACTGAATTTCCTTTCTCTCTTTTATAGACTGTCAGAGACTGTCAGTGAGGTGACCAGTAATTCTCTGTCCACTTGCACAAAATCTGGTCCATCTCCCCTTTCCTCTCCGAATGGGAAATTAACAGTAGCAAGTCCTAAGCGTGGACAAAAAAGGGAAGAAGGATGGAAAGAAGTTGTAAGAAGGTGAGTATATTTGTTTTTCTCAGTCTGTTCTACTCTCTCACTGTGGGGCATGGTTTAAATTCTTCCACAGGTTGTCTGTAAACAAATAGGCGGCCCAAGCCTGAAAGCGGACCCCAGACAACAACCATGACCATTTTTTCCGTGGCCGTACCTCAGATGAAAAGAGAATATGTTTTTGGTTTTTTCAGTTTTGGATATTTGTAAATTGGATGTTTGTTTTAGTTGAAAAACTTGGTGATTGTGGTGTCTGCTTGACCCGTCCTTACCAGTATTGGAATTTCGGTGGTTATTTAGTTTTCTTTGGTGCTGGAGATTGAAATAGGGCCTCATACATCCAAGGCATGTTCTCTATCATTGAGTTAATCTCGAACTCCTAAATATTGGTATTAAACTTTTCTTATCGGTCTATTACAAAATGCCCTTTATTTGGATTTTTAGACCAAAAATTAGGTGTTTTGCTTTCTTTTTTGTTTTCGTTTTTGTGGTGCTGGGGAGTCCGCCCGGCAGTGTCCTCGCATCGCAAGCAAGTGTTCGACCATTGAACCACCCCATTTCTGGCTCCAATTTGCTTGTTTCTTTTTTAAAATTACATGTGTCCAAAAGTAGAATCTGTATTCGTCCCAGAACCTTAAATGTGTTAAAATACCACATCTCAGAAAGGATGTGTCTGAGCCATTATTAACCATGGAATACTGTTTAAAAAGTTGAACTTGTTTATTTCAAGCAAGAGCTATAATGAATCAAGTTATTACTGATAATTCTTGGATGCAGTATACAGCCTTTTCCACTCCCATGATTTGAACCAGAATCTCCCTCTTCCCCATTTCTCTTTCATTTCTCTGACTCACTCATTCATTTATACACACTGTTGGACCAAATGAAGTCACATCAGCGTATTCTCTACAGAAAAGAAAGAATTAAATTTCTCTTTCATTCACCTTAATATTGTGTTAATAAGACATTCTTAACTTATCAAAAAATAATGGTCACTGGACTATTACAGAATTATCCGGTAACATACTAGGGTGCATAAAAGGACAGAAATATACCTTTCCTTATAGCAAATAAGACTTAAGGGACAAGGATGGCTGAGTGGTATACACATGTATGAAGTTCTAGGTTAGATTCTCAGGACCACTAAATAAATACAGATTTTAATTTATTATACCATTATCATTCTAAATAAGCAGTTATTATTAATGCATTATTGGCTTTTTAAAATAAACTACTCCACTTGAAATTAGTATTTTGGGGGGGGGGTCACACCCAGGTGTGCTTAGGGTTTACTCCTGATGGTGCATAAAAGACCATACATTGTGCCAGGAATAGAACCTGGGTTGGCAGTGTACAAAGACAAGTACCTTGCCTGCTGTGCTATCGCTCCAGCCATCTTTCTTTTTTTTAAGTTTGTTTATTTTTTTATTATTGTAGTTTAGATAACATGTTTTCAATAGTATTGTTTATGGTTTTGATGTACAGGTACTGCACCTCACCACCACCAATGTGCCCATTACTCTTCACCAATGTCCTTATGTTACTTCTAGTCCACCTCTATTCTACCCTACCCCCGGTAGGTAATCTGTTTTGTACTCCAAAGCCAAGGGTTTGTCATTATACAGTCTATTCCCTTGTTCTGTTTCTTTAGATACTGTAGATGAATGAGATCACCTGGTCTTTCTTCCCTTTGATGTAGTTCACTTAACATGACACCTTCCCATTCTATCCAAGTTGCAATAAACTGCAAGTTTTCCTTCTTTATTACTGTTGCATAATATATAATTCTTTAATTTAGGCTTGTCAAAAATATTCTATACCTGCTTTTTTTGAGTCTGAATGTGCCTTTTTTAAAAAAATACATTTTTTCTTTATTTTTTGACAACAGATTCACAATTACTACTTTAGTGTAGTGCTGCTACATGATGCCACCACTTAGTGTTTCTGTTTTGTTCTTGTCTTGGGACCACACTTGGCAGTTCCTGGCAGCATCACCTAATACCGTGCTTGAGGAACACTGTGATGCCTTAGATACAACCTGGGGCTTCCACATAGAAGTCATGTACTCATGGATTCCTCTTCGGCAGCCCGAATCTGAGTGCTTCTTTGTGGTTTTGGCTTTGCTTTCTCACCATCTCTGGTAGTGGTAGTGCCTAGTTCGCAGTGCTGTGCTGGGCTGGGCATCAGACCCAGGGCATTTTTGCACAGAGTGTGCTCCAGCCCTGGGATCCTGAATCGTTCATAAATTGTTAATTGGGGGGTCGGTGGGAAGGATGTGTACAGAGGTTAAGGCCTCTAGAAAAATGAGGGCAAATAATGAATTTTTTGATTTTCTTTTTGAACTGCACAGTGATGCTCAGGTACTCCACAACTCAGTGCTCATGGTTGCTTCAGGTGGTGCTTAGGAAGCCAGATGATACCCAGGATTGAACTTGGCCTCCCGCAGAATTTATGCACTAGCCATTTCTTTGCACTAAACCCCAGCCCCAAAGTGAATTTTAATATTGTCCTTTAAGTTCTTTGGTAGAGAATACAAATAAGAATTCTAGATAAACACCGAGATGCCCACAGGATGCTTTTCTCAATCTAAGATTAGGTGCTTCAACTCCTGTATGGATATATTGTTAGAACACTTGTGTCATGATATTACAATTTTCTTATTTGTCTGCATGTCAGTATATGTACAGGCCAAAGAGATGTCTTCTTTGCCATTAGTATTGGCGTTAGTAGTATGTCTACGTGGTATGTTCTTCAAAGATAACAATGAAGATGAAGGCTGAATGATCAGACATTAGTTCGCAATGAGTTACAAGCTCTGAGAAAGTGTGTGCTCTCAAGTGATGGCTCTTTCCACTGCTCCCTTTACCTTTTATCACTTGGGTTATAGAAGAGGCTTTTACTTCAATTCATTTTGCATTTATAGAAACATTTTTTAGTAATACTCTCCCCTTAATCACAACCACTGATACTGATGATTTCTCGTAATTTATGTTTACAACTTTTCACCAGGTCAAAGAAAGTATCTGTTCCATCAACTGTGATATCCAGAGTGATTGGAAGAGGAGGCTGTAATATTAATGCCATTCGGGAGTTCACTGGTGCACACATAGATATCGATAAGCAGAAAGACAAGACAGGAGACCGGATAATAACTATAAGGTAAAACTTTGTCTCTTATACTTTCTTCCATTGTGTTATATTGAACCAGAACTTTTCTTTTCATTTATTTAAGCACTCGGGTTTATAAAGTTGTTCATGATGCATTTGTTACTGGCATTCAGTTCTCCAACCAGTCCCACCACCAATGTAACCTTCCCTTCATCCTTGTTCGCATTTTCCCAACCATACCCCCAACCTGCCCCCTTAGTAGCCCCAGAATAACTCATTTTATAGTGCTTGTCACAACTAAATGGCTAATGGAATTAAGAAAAATTCTTCACTAAAAGAAAATTTGTGAAAATATTGTATCTCATCTGGGATCATTAAGTTCTTATCCAGGGTTTACTAAGCTGTTGTTTCTAGTTGAGCCTTCTGTGTAAATGTTTTTGTTTGTTGAGCTTAGTTGGCTTCTATATTACTTTTCCATTTAGTTTCCACGGGGATGTGAGTATTGTAGAATTTGGAGAATCCAGAAACTCCAGAGTATTTAACTGGGCTGAGAATTTACATGGCAGCAGTTGTGGAATGTGGAGTGGCTGTCAAGGCTTCCGGAAGTATGGGGTGGTGGGAAGCTACCTGCCCCCACTCTAAGAGGACTCCAGGGTGTTAGTGTTCTGACAAGCTCTATTGCAGAGCCAAATTCTCAGCTCTCACTAGTAGTAGGTTGTTGCTTATTGAGTTTTTTTGTTTCTGGACCACACCTGGTGGTGCTGAGAAACTTTTCTAGTGTTGCCTAGGGGACCCACATGCAGTGCTAGAGATAAAATCTGGGTCAGTCATGTCTGCTTGGCAAGCGCTCAACTTGCTCTACTATATCTCTGTCCCCTGTACTGGGTAATTGACCTTTTAGCATTATCATAATTCCTCTCCATTTTGAGATCTTTCCAAAAGAAGTTTAATAGTCACTTAACAGTAGGGAAATTACTGAGTCATCTTAGGTCTCGTTATTTTACTAGAATGTGTTTTACTCAGTTGTATTATTTTTCTTTATTAGTATTACTTTTAGAATTTGATAAACTTGATATTAGTCTTAATGGATTAAATAGGCTTATAAGTGCAGTGTTTCTAAGTTTTTAATATAATATACAATATAAACTTTTCCTTTTTTATAACTTTATTTATTGAATCACCATGAGAGCAATTACAAAGCTTTCCGGTTTAAGTCTCTGTCATACAATGAAACACCCGTCCCTTCACCAGAGCCCATTTTCCACCACCAAAAACCCCAGTCTATCCCCCATTCCCACACCCTCCCCCTACCTGTGGGGCAGATGATTTCCATGTTTCTCTACTTTGATTACATTCAATATTTTGACACCAGACCCATCATTATTATTTGGGATTTTACCCCAACACTCAGAT
>JAOXYA010000020.1:25057607-25071978 GCA_028565675.1 Sorex palustris | reverse complement strand
ATTCAATATGCCAAAAACCAGTAACAAGGATGGGTCTCATTCTCCTGACCCTGAAAGAGCCTCGAATGTGGCACTTTATAAAATCTCAAGGCTAGGACAAAGGAGACGTTACTGGTGCCTGCTCGAGGAAAATTGTAATTTAGATAATGTGGCTGCAGTATTGTTTTATGGGGTTTGTGTGTGTGACTCATTTTTTAAAAATTATAGCTCAGGACATACAGATTTATTGATATTGTTTTAGTTATACAATATTTCATCACTAGTGGCTAGAGCAATAGCACAGCAGGTAAGGCGTTTGACTTGCATGCGGCCGATCCGGGTTCGATTCCCAGCATCCCATATGGTCCCCTAAGCACCGCCAGGAGTAATTCCTGAGCACATGAGCCAGAAGTAACCCCTGTGCATTGCTGGGTGTGAACCAAAAGCAAATAATAATAGTAATAATAATAATATTTCAACACATCCCATCACCAGTGTCAATTACCCTCCACCAGTGTTCCCATATATTTTCCCCACTCCAACCCTCGCCCCATCCCTACCTGTCAACTCAACATTACAAAATTTCAGTGTTTGCATCTTAGATTCTTGTTCTCAGTGTTCTTGAGTCCGTGTTTTGTATATATGGCCATACCACTCATCCATATCCACCAGTATAATAGATATCTGCTCACGTGTTACTTTCCATTTTCTTCTACTCCCTTGATTTCTTTCCCTCTCTGTTCTTCTCTCTAAACACTGGGGTAAAGAGTAATCAAGGCATCCCCTTTTTACTACGTTTTCTCATCTAGTATTTTATATATCAAAAATGGGGAGAGGAAATAGACTTTTATTATTTTGATGTACAAAGTTGTTGCACCTTCACCACCACCAAAGTGCCCAAGACCACTGTCATTATGTCACCTCTAGTTCCACCCGTTTCTCCTCACCTCACTGCCTGCTTAGAAACCTTGCTTCTGTGATAAGAAGCCATGGTAGTTTATGACAAAGGTATTGGCTACATAAAGTGAAGCAAGGGGAAAACTTTTGCACCAAATGGTCTTGGAGAAACTAGATAGCCATGTACAAAAAAAAAGTATCTATATTTCACATCATACACAAAAGTTAAGTCAAAATGGATTAAAGACTTTAGATTAGAGCAAAATCAATAAATTGCACTGAGGGAAATCTAAACAGAACTCTCTAGCATATGGATCTTGGAGGTGTCATCAGTGATTTGACTCCATTGGCAAAGAAAACAAAAGCAAAAATAAACAAATGGGATGAAATACAATTTTGCAAGTTTTACATGGTCAAAGGAACTTGGGCTAAAATAAAAAGACATATTACCCAATAGGAGAAAATATTTACACACAATATATCTCATAATGAGCTAATATAGAACACTCATAAAGCTCAATAACATTGAAAAATATGTCCATAAAAATAAAGTAAGGAGATGAGCAGACAGTTCCCTGAAGAAGACAGATGGACAGCCAGTAGGCAAATAAAAAAAGTGTTCATCACTACTTATCAGGGAAATTTAAATCAAAATGACAATGATATATCACCTCAAACCAGGGAGAATGGCACATATCAAAAAGACTGGAAACTATCAAGAATTTAAAATAGTACTTTCCATTCTAAGTCTAATTCCTGCATTTTGAAAATCTTGGCACTGATACTCCTTGAAGAATTCATTATTCTGCAAGTCTTTATTGAGAGCCAACTTTGTATCAGGCACTCTTCTAGGAGCTGACCTTTATCAGTGAACCAAACCAAGTCTGTACTCTGCTGAAGTCATTTTCTGGTAGTAACAAACAGTGAAAAATGTTTTTTATGATATCAAATGTTCTTAACATACACACACATACATACATACAGAGAGAGAGAGAGAGAGAGAGAGAGAGAAATCAAAGAGGAAACTGTGGGAGGTAATAAATATGTCTTTGGTTCCATGGTTTCACAGGTGTATGATTACCTCCAAACTCAATGCATTGTGTATATTAAGTAGGTATAGTTCTCTGTGTCAATCATGCAACAGTAATGTGGTTGAAAAAATACTTTGTGTGTGTGTGATCACACAATCTGGCTTACTGGTGAAATTGCAGAAGTGAATCACTGATAATTTGAAGAAAAGATAATTAGGTCAATTTATAATAAAACATTGAGATTAAATCTGGTAATACTATGACAGTGCCTGGTGCTCATATGTAAATGGAAGAGACACTGCCTGGATATAAGAACTGGAGATAGAAATTTAGGAGTTCCCTTTTTAGAGGGATAGTTGAAGCAGTGGTGTTTGTAAGCTTGCTGACTAAAAAAGTATGAAAGAATAGTATGAAAGGCAGAAGACAGATTTTGAAAAACAAGAAAAGGCAGAAATGACAAGTGAGAAACCAAGCAATCAGAGAAAGAGGAAGAGACCAGGAGAGCAGGAACTATTGCTGGAAGTTCAAGGATAGTGAATATAGCCTATAAATGGATAAACTTTTAGAAAGTATCATGCTGAGTGAAATGAGTCAGAAGGAGAGGGACAGATATAGAATGACTGCATTTATTTGTAGCATTTAAAAAAACAGTATGACACTAATACCCAATGTCAGGAAAAACGAGCCAGGAGGACTAGGTCATTGGTTGGTTAACGGTGTGGCAGATGGATGGTAGATAAGATAGAGAAGGACCCATTATGACAACACTCATTAGAAATGATCACTCCGGACAAGAACTAAGTCTTGAAAGCAAGTAAAAGATATACATGATAACCTTTCAGCATCTGTATCACAAACCATAACACCTAAGATGAGAGAGAGAAAGAGAGTGAGAGAAGAGAGGTGCCTGCCATAGAAGCAGGCTGGGGTTGGGGAGAGGGGTGGCTTGAAGGGGTGTGAGGGAAACTGGGGACCCTGGTGCTGGGAAATTACACTGGTGGAGAGTTGGGTGTTAGAACATTGTATGTTTGAAACGCAGTCATGAACAATTTTGTAATACTCTATCTCATGGTGATTCAATTTTAAAAAAATAGCAATTTTTAAAAAATAGTCCTCCCGTTGTTCATCAATTTGCTCGAGTGGGCCCAGTAATGTCTCCATTGTGAGACATGTTGTTTTTGGCATATTGAATATGTCACAGGTAGCTTGACAGGCTTTGCCATGCGGGGAAAAAATAAGTAAAAAAATAAAGGTACTCCTCAAAAAAATAAAAAAGAGATAGTGAAGACAGAAGACTATTTATTTATTTATTTATTTTGAGGAGCCAAGACACGACACGGAGCCCAGGCCTTCACACATGCAGGACATGTTCAATGCTGAATGGCATCATTACTTCCAACAAGAAAACAACTTGTGAAAGAAAATAGCAGGTAATGTTAAACGATTGTATGTGGAGGTAAGGCAAAGGATATGCAACCAAATGCAAAAACTGGAAGATTGCAAGTGGGCAGGAAATGGAAACAGCCAGTTCAAAGTAGCAGAGATAGCCTAAGAGCTAGAAAGGGAAATAGGCCATTTCAACTCCTACTTGTCATTGCTCTTCTCTCAACTAGTCTCTGAGTACATCATATTAGCTTAATGATGACAATTATAAACACAACATTAAAATCACTAATTGCTTTTTCATACAACAGTTGACAATCACGGGCCAAGGCTAGGGCACTTGCCTTACATGGTGCCTTCCCCTGTAAAAATCCCTGGCACCCCACGTGGTCCCCAAACACTTCCAGGAGTGATCCTTGAGCGCAGAGCCTAAACATTGCTGAATGTGCCACCCAAATAAAGACAAACAAAAAAATATATACACACAGCCATTCATCTAGCAGAAACTGCAGCATCAGTTCTCAAATATGAATTCAAATACCTGTTGTGCCTCCAATACAAAAATTTTATCTGACCATACTCTTTCGTGAAATGATTTATTTTTGCTGTCAGTCAGGTGGGGAAATTATCCTCTGGTAGGCAGCAGTGCTGAATCAAGGGAGAAAATGAAACATACTCTGTCACAAGGTCGCATTTATATTAGGAAAATATCATTTTGGCTAAAGAGACACTGTAATTTGTCAAGTAGAGTAATGTCAGGAAAGGAAAGTTCTAATCTAATGGTGAAGACTTTAATATATCTCTCAGAAAGGTTGGCTGCAGCCTTTCAGCTGCTATAAAAGTGAAATCTCGGATTATCAGTAAGAATCTAGTAGGAATCATGATGAATTTGGAGAATCTGTATAACTCTGTTAGTTCATGTTGACTGTTTCCACTTTCAATAACAGCAGAACAAATAGAAAGTCCTCATTTATAGAATAGCTTATGCGTATATAACATATGAATATACTTTTATTTGACGATAGGTTGATAGGTTAGTTATATGTAGAAAAGTAGAAACCATCACCTATTTTTCTTTCTCTTTCACTCTTAATTATATTTCTTAAATTTTCAAAGTAAGCGAGGCATTAACAGGAAAAAATACTGAAGCAATATAGAGTTAGAATTTTCCCTGAGTCCTTCAAGTGCTGTGCCAATTGAAAGTATATTTAATGCCAAGCTCATTGTAATTATATTATGAAATTCTTGTCCCATTAGGAGGTCTTTCAGGAAATATTTGTCTCCTGATAGATGTACAAAGACAATGCTTGACTTGCTGGCACTCCTCTGGTTTAATTACTAGTAATGGTGGTAGAAATGGCTTTAGAACATTAAGATATTTGGCTTTGGCAAAGCACATTTCATCTCTTAGTTATTAGCAGCTTCTGTATACACCCTACCACAATAGTCCCTGGAATGCTTTAAATGAAGTTAATAGTTATGCATTGTTCAGCATATCAACATAACAAATGCTGTCATATTTTTAACCACAGTAAGAGCAGTTTCAAAACTCCACAGAGAAAACAAATTCCTTGCTATTAATGCTTCGGGAATTTTAAATCACAAATTAAAAATTTGTAATATAGGGAGATTATATCGAATGTTTCCACCTCTCTCCAGTCAGAAAGTTGACCCAATTTGAGTAATGAATGGAGGCTCTGACAGACTACAAAAGTACAATACATATGCTGGGTTCTGCCTAATACGTGCATAACTTGCCACTACTTTATCAAATTGTAATATCTCTCCTTTAAAAAATCTTAGACAGCTTCTGCACACCATCTGCTCTCTGTCTTCCTTCTGTGTTTTTCTGAATCTAGAAAAATGGCTCTTGAAATTCTTACAGGACTCTTTTAAAACGTTTGCCGCATATTTTGAGAAGCATCTGGTTGGAAAAAATCCTGCTTTCAGTATTTGTTCCCAGTTTTCTAGTGTGTGCCCTGTTTCTTGTTAATCCTGTTTTGTTTAATTTAGGGGAAAATGCTTTTAAATTTTCTTCAATACATTTTTATGGTTAGACTAATAGCCCAAAGCTAGTTGTGAAGGATTATATGAGACTTGGTGTCAGGAAAACTTGATTAATTTTCTTACCTTTGGAACAAGGTTACCTGAAAATTGCTGTTTGTTTCTTTTGCTTGATGATTTCAGGATGAACCTTGACCCTTCAAGGGATCCTGGATACCTTGGATACTTTCTCAAACATCTATTCTGATTTCATAAGGAGCCTTTGGGATAGTTATAATTCAGCTAACTTTTGCTTTAGCAATAAGGCACCTACCTGTCAGTAAGACTTTTTTTCTTCAAGGAGCTAAAAAAATAATGAGCGAAGGAACTTGGTATTTTAGTAGGAAGAGTCTTCAGTTATATTAACTGCAAAATATTATTGGATAATTTTTAGATTTTTTGGTATTAATTATTAGGCATATTAAAATTGGGAATTTGAAAGCACATCAATAAAAGTGTAAATGAGACATTATGCTTGGAAATAAATAGCTATATTACTGCTAAAACTTATGTGGTATTATTATGAAAGAAGTAAATGCTTTACTTATATTATTTATTTATTTATTTATTTTGCTTTTTTGGGGGGTCATACCCGGCAATGCACAGGGGTTGCTCCTGGCTCATACACTCAGGAATTACCCCTTGTGATGCTCAGGGGACCATATGGGATGATGGGAATCGAACCTGGGTTGGCCGAGTGCAGGGCAAACGCTGTGCTGTTGCTCTAGCCCCACTTCTATTATTTTTTAAGCTCGTGATAATTTTAATAGGATAGATACTTTTCTTCTTCATTGTAAAGGTGAGAAAATTGAGGTACAGGTTTATTTTCTTGTTCAGTGTCATTTGGTTGATAGATGTCAGAGTAAGGATTTGGGTAGAGGCAGTTTATGGTCTGATCCTTAACTGCTATGCTGTGCAACTAATATTTAGTCCTATCCAGTTACTTGGAATTTTTCTCAGGCTGCATTGAATTGATGTTTTGGGGGGGTGAAGGGCTTTTTGGGTTGATACCTGATGGTACTCAAGACTTACTCCTGGCTCTGTGCTCAGGGATCCTGGTGAACTCTGGTGACCATATGGGGCGCAGGGATCAAATGTGGGTCTGCCATGTGCAAGGCAAGTGCATTACTCGCTGTACTATCTCTATGACCCTAAACTGATTGTTTTAAATGAGGTTGAAGTCAGAGACCATGCTTAATTACTTAATTTAATTTTGTTTACTTCATTTGTGGAGTAATAGCACGGCAGGTAGGACATTTGCCTTGCATGTGGCCAACCCAGTCGGACCAGGTTCGATTCCTCCATCCCGCTCAGAGAGTCCGGCAAGCTACCGAGAGTATCTTGTCCACATGTTAAAGCCTAGCAAGCTCCCCGTGAGGTATTCAATATGCCAAAAACAGTAACAACAAGTCTCACAATGGAGGCATTACTGGGCCCACTGGAGCAAATCGATAAACAATGGGAGGACAGTGCTACAGTGCTACCTCATTTGTAACAAGTTTTCGTATAATTTTAATTTAATAAAGTGGCCAAGCTCAGTGACTTCTTATGTCATATATTTACAAATATTTGCTTCGTTCACTTAATAGTGTACAGAAATAAACCTTTACCAAGTTGGTGCAGGTGATTCAAGTTAGTGACCTTTGGTGAACCTCTTAAAGTCTCAGTTTCTGTTCTGTAAAATGGGGGTAATGATATTAACAACCTGGAGTACAGGGCTGTCATGATGACTAAAATATATACCTGCAAATTGTGCTTACAAAAGTAAAAATCTATTTACAATTGCCTTAATTATATTTAATAACAGCAACAAAAATGAGCATGTCTAACCATAATTGGCAATCTGAGAGATTATTCTTTCATAAGAAAGTTATCAAAATAAATGAACACAAAATTTTGTCAGAAACTATTAAGGAACACTTCAGTAATGGTGGTAAACAATTAAAAAAAGTATTCACCATAAATAAGATTTCCATTAAGATCTTTCTATTAGGTTTTTCTCTTAAGTGTGTCATTTGGCTTCTTTCTAGTCTAAGCCCAACAAATAGCTAAGAGAACTGCTTCCATTTCCCTCTCTTATTTTATTATGATTTTAACGCCTCTTTTGCAACTTTTATTGAGACACCAGAGTATATAATATCACTATTAATAGAGTTTTATGCATACAGTATTCTAGCATCACATTCATGACACTAATCTTCCAAGATTCCTTCCTAATCATATATCCCCTTCATAAATTAAACTCTCCTTTTCTGTTGCCTTTGACCCTTTGTTATTTCCTTATTATGTTTCTTTATATCCCAAATATGAGAAAGCTTATTCTGAATCTGTCCCTCTTCCTCTAATTGACTCCACTTTAAGTATGAAAACCTCTAGTTCCATGTATGTTGTAATGAATTGCATGATCTCACATTTTCTTATACAGTAGTATTCTTGTTCATAGTAAGTACTCCATTGTGTGTATAGTGCAATTTCTTCACCCACTCATCTGTTTTTGGACACTTGGGCTGTTTTCAGATCTTAGCTCTTGTGAATAACACTGCAATAAATATAGGAGCACAAACGTCTTTTTGGTTTTGAAGTTGTCTTTTCCCTTCTCCCTTGTTTTTGTCGCATTAGTTTACCTAATTTCTTCTTTTTCTCATCTTCTCTTCAATTTCCCAATGTCATTGATGAAAGAAAGTCTTTTGCTTGTAGACCAATCAAGTCTTGGATTAAAAACGGTGTCTTCCCACGAACATCAGAGAGAGTGTTTGTACATCACCACCCAAGCAATTCAGGCACAGAGAACACCACTTTTTATCAAAAAAAAAAGGAAAGGGGAGTCTGATTTTCTTCTACTGTAGCATAGCAGCAAGCAACCAATAACTATACGACTGAGATTAATACTCAAACTGCTAATAAAATGGTAAACAGGATGGATTATTTTCTAAGTGCCCCAGTCCTTCTAAAATTAGTTGGAAATATCTATCAAAATTGAACTGACATTTTATATGAAATGAAACTAATTCTCCCAACTTTTGTCATCTTTGGATATTGTCAGTAGTAGCTTTGCACATACTGACATATTTTAGTATTTTCTTTTAATTTGAGGCTTGGCATTTACATTAGAAATTCTAACAAAATTGGATCACCATTCCATCTGAGGTGAAATACCTGCCTTGTAAACTTTTTACAGAAATAATCTTGAGAATATGTGAAAAGAGGACCTCATTCAAAAAAGTCAGCATCAGTGCCTTCAATCTGTTCTGCCCAGCTCAGAGAATATGCCATAGAAAATTCTGTAGTAAATAAGTCTAGACAAAATATTTTTGGATGCTTTGAGCATATCCCTCTAGATAATATATTGTTGCCAAGGGGTTAATTGGACTCTAAGATCCCTTCTCATGAGGTTTGAAAGTCTGTGATATAAATTCCATCTGTTTCTTGAAGCGGTTTATGGGTTTGGCAATATGATGTGTTGGCCTGACAATTGTTTAAAAAATCCTTTTTAGACTGATACAGGTATAATTTTTTATAGTATCCAGATTTATTTTCTTCAGCATCTAATTTTAAATTAGAAACCACTCCAGCTTAGTGTCTGGGATGCCACATTTGTTCTGAATATGAATCCTACAGAGCTTTGCTTGACCAAAGATGTGGAACTCTCGTACTGTAGTGAAAGAGTAGAACATTCTTTCTTCAATCTTAATGTTGTGAGAATTGGAATTTTATAAATAGTGAAAGTTCTGAAATATTTCTTCCTTTGCTTTTCTCTTTTTGGATCATACCCAGTGATGCTCAGGTGTTACTACTGGCTCTGCACTCAGAAATTATTCCAGGTGGTGCATGGGGGACCATATGGGATGCCAGAGATTGAACCTGGGTCGGCCCTGTGCAAGGAAAATGCCCTTCTATTGCTCCAGCACCTGAAATATTTCTTCACTACACTTTCCTCATTTCAAAGAACTGTCTACACATGATCTTCATGATCTCTAGGATTCTGTAGATTTGTGTGTTAACTTTCCATGAGTAACCTTCATACACAGAAAGCTAGATTTTAAAAAAATACCAGCAAATACAACTTTAAAGGAGAATTTCTAGGAAAAGTCTAAGAGCTGGAAGAGTGGAAATCTGGAGTTTATTCTTTGCTGTAGCCATGAAAAAGAATGGTCGGCTTCAACTCTTCCCTTCACTGCCCACATCACTGACTTTACAGTTTATCAAAGTTGTTCTTAAACAGGGTATTTCTTCTGGTCTGTCTCTTAACCTTCTTATGTTCTACAAAATGTTTGTATTTTTATTATGCCTAATCTTACATAGACGTATTTGGTCATGTGCTTTAAGCTTCTAAGCCTTTGTTGTGACATGACTTCCCCTTGAATTCTGTTACTAGTCTAGCAATATTACTTAGCTCATACATACCACTGCTGGCAAGGAACTCTATCCCTTCATCTGCACCAACCACTCAAGAAACTTGCTATTTGAACTGATACTAACCCTTTGGATGAAGAAAGAAATTGGACAGCATCTTTTTCCAGCTCTCAGAAAAAAAATGAAGTGACTTGTCTATGAGGACATTAGGCCAACTTTTTTTTAAAAAACTATTTTTATCATTGAGTTACCAGTGTTAATGTTTATGCTTTTTATTTGTTTGTTTGTTTGGGGGCCACATTCAATGGTACTCAGGGCTTACTCCTAGTTCTGTGCTCAAGGATAACTCCTGGAAGAGTTAGGGAAACATATGAGGCAGAGGGGATCAAACCTGGGATGGCCACATTTAAGGGAAGCCCCTAGTGTTTATGTTTTTGGTGTACAAAGTTAATGAACCTGAGCCAGATTCTTTATCTGCCTGAACAGGAGGTATTAAGCCTTGGTTTGACCTCTGCACCAAAACACAGTTATATTCCTTAATGAACAATAAGGGCAGCAGACTCTGTCTCTAGATCAAGGTGATGATGATCTCAGGAGCCTCAGGTAATTTAATGGACCATAAATAAGTGGACCTGAAACATCAATTTCTGGGGAAAATATTTTATTAACTCTGCTCGCATGTCCTCTTCTAGTTTTTTTTTTACTTACTGATATTTCTATCAATGATATGTTATTATCCCTTCCAATTCAAGCTTTCCTATTAATATGTTCGGAAAAAAAGAAAACAGAAAAAAGAAAGCAGAGTGTCCTTAACTCTATAAAGACTATTGGAACCATGACAGAGTTAGCATCTGGAACTGCTTCTTGCTTTTGTGGATGCCTGATATCTTGGGATAATGTTTATACCACCAGCTGCCTTTTGAACATGCCCATCATCCCAAGAGCCAGATAAAAAAGCTCTATGTCCACCTGCTTTTCCATTCAGGACTGTGTCCTGGCTTTATCCCTCATCAGTTCCTCCAAACCTCTCTCTCATTAGCCATCACAGTCTTTACCCTCTTTAAATGTCACCATTCTCTCTTTTTATAGTTCCGCTTTGAAATGGGAGCTTGATTTCTAATTGTTGTGCACAGTTTCATCTAATATCTCTGTAACGTGGTATTTGGGTAAATGTCACCCTCAGAGATTTCAGATCCAGAGTATGGTAACTATTTCTCCGACTTTCTCGCAACTTTAGAGACAAATGGAAGGAACGCTGTCCTTTTTTATTTGTTCACTAACCAATATAGTGCTCAAAGTCAAATGGGGCTTCCTGCCTAGATGTAAGTGCTAGTCTACTCCAAGGTACTGCTGAGACTGTGTGATGCCTTGCATCTGTGAGCAGACATTATGCTTCGATGTGGCAGGGATTTTCTTATGCCTGTCATCCAACATACTGGCTGGCAGGCATAATGTCAACTGAACTGTTTTTGAATAAATAAACACGCTCTTGGGACAGTTTAAGTGTACACGTGGAACTTTAGACTAAGCTCAGCATTCTACCAACAACTTAATTATGAATTTTAGAAAAGATCATGAAATAAAAGTATCTGCTTAGGTGGCACTGATACACATCAGACATCAAAGTAACTATGAAACAGACTTCCACGTGTGACTTTAAAACTCTATTAAAATTGTAACCTGGGATTTTATTTATGGAAGTATTGCTAAGAGATGACAAAAAACAGACATCGTCATTGAAAAACATTTATTACCTTTCTCAAGAGAAGGAACACATCATGCCACACAGGGGCACAGGAGAAATGTGAAGTTTAGATTAGGGGCGAGGAACTCCTTTGTTGGAGTTTCTTTAGGAGAGGCAAAACAAGGCTGGAAAGAGTACTAGAATGAGTACTTTGTACAGTGTCAGATTCTGGGCAATAAGACATGTTCTCAGTCCTCGAATGCCTGGATCTGGGTGACTAGAAAGTTAAATAAACTTGGTAAAGTAGACTCTGGGGTTGTTTATGAAATGTTTTTTCAAGCAAATTTTTAACTGCTGTTAGGGATTAGCTAACCAGGGAAGGACTCATGTCACTCTTCATGTCTGTCAGGCCCCTACAAGATAACAAAACATTGTGTCATACAGAATTTTTTTTTAGATCATGATTAATATACAAACGGAAATACCAACACTATGTCCATTGGAAGCTTTAGTCAAACCAGAGATCTAAAATGAGATCAGAGGGGCTAGAGCGATAGTACAGCAGGTGTTTGCCTTGCACATGGCCAACCTGGGTTTAATCCCCGGCATCCCATATGGTCCCCCAAAGCACCACGAAGAGTAAATCCTGAGCACAGAGCCAGGAGTAACCCCTGAGCATCACTGGGTGTGACCCAAAAAGAAAAAAAAGCATGAGATCAGGAAATGAATTTTGAAGATGTGTGCTCAAAGAGGAAACAATTACTATAGATGACAGATGCCTTGAGCCAATATCTTTATGAGCTGGGAAGAGCAATGAGTTCTTCTTTCCTCTCTTCAGATGCAGTGTGGAGAGCTGCTATAAGGTCATCTAAAAGCTTGCAGCTTAGTATTCACAAAATTGGTGCTTGACAAGCCTGTGCAAATGAAAGCATCGCACGGTCACTTCAATCAGTTCAAAGAAACATGTAGACCCTATGGTAGAATAGATAGAGGCAAGGTGGTATTATTTAGGTTCTGTAAAGTGGGTCTCCCTGCGGGAAGGGACTCCAGCAGAGGAAGAAGTTGTAGACGAAACTCTTAATTCTTAAGAGCTGCAGAATGAACTGCAAAGGATCACGCTAATGAGACATCTCTGTCCAGGCCGAGAGAATTGTTCAACGTGCATACCCTGAGTAGTGGAAATAGCCAATGACCTTTCAACCACACCCAAGAACAACAAAATGAGCTTTAAATATCTGCTGGTTTCAGGAAGTTGAAGGCAGTTTACTATGGGAGAATCTCTTCAAATATGACCTTTCTCCCATAACAGTTTCTTTCTTTCCCTCTGTCAGAAAGTCCCAATATGTTAAGTAAATAGGGTAGAGATTGAAGACAAAGTAAAGAACATACCGTTCATTTTTATCCTTTTTCTGTTATGAATTTCTAGCCTAAAGCATATTTAAAAAAAAACAAATTCTGTGTAATTTTATCACAGAACACCTCTAATTTCTAAATGATGCTACATTTTATTTATTTTTTGCTTTTGAGGCCACATCCAGTGGTGCACAGGAGTTACTCCTAGCTCTGCACTCAGGAATTACTCCTGGTGGTGCTCAGGGGACCATATGGAATGCTGGGAATTGAACCTGTGTCAGCCGTGTGCAAGGCAAATGCCCTGCCCGCTGTGCTATTGCTCCAGCCCTAAGGCTACAATTTAAACTTAAAGTGTGACTTCCTCTCCCAGGCAATGCCCATGCTCGGTTTTTGAAAATGAATTATGATAGCTTTGTAACTGTATCACACTGTGATTCAATACAAAAATAAACAAATAAAAGATAGCAAGAAAGTGTAGCACTTTCTGTTATGAAAAAATAAGCAGAAACGTAATGGTAAACTACCTGAAATCTTCATCAGTGGACTGGAAATAAATCCACAAAGTATGCAAGGAAATATTCCTCCATATGAAAAAGAGAGACACAATGTCATCTCAAAGTTGATGGAAATCAGAGTTTTGAATAAGATCTACACAGGAAAAGAAAAAACATATTGAAATTCCTGCTTTGTGTGTCCAGTGAAATCCCCCACCTCTAAATAAGATCTCTTTGAAAGTAAAAGTCTAATTGAAAAAGCAGTAATTTGGAATTAGATTGGAAGAGATAAGGAAAGAATGAGGGAGGGAATTAATTGAATAATCATAGAGTGAATATAAGAAAAGAGCGTATGTTTGTTAATTTGTTAAGGTGATGACACATGAACTATGATGGCAACCTTTTTTGAATCACATGCACATATTGAAATATGAAGATAAAATCCCAAAATTAATTATTTTTTAAAAAATTGGTGGGGGGGGTTGGTCCCATACTTGTCAATGCTCAGGGCTGACTATAACTCTGCACTCAAAGATCATTCCTGGCAGGCTCAGAGACTATGTGGGGTGCAAGGGATCAAACCAAGGTGTCTACATGCAAGATAAATTCCTTACCCACTATGTTTTCTCTGGACCATATTACATAAATAGTTTAAATAATACAAACTTGTTTCTTTTTTTTCCTGTTATATTCACTGAGGTAAAAGTTTCTTTATTTTTCTTTTATACTTCCATTGCCTATTACCATTCCCACCAATAGATTGTCAATCTCCCTCCAGTCTTTTCCAAAATCCCTTCTTCCCTCATACTTGCAACTTCAGTCCACTGTTCTGTTGCCATAGTTTAGGGTTTGTTTCTATTAAGGATTATCTGTTATGTTGCTTCCTTTGTACTCCACATATAAGTGATATCATCTGATATTTGTCTTTTTCCTTCTGATTCACTTCACTTGCTATGACACCCTCTAATTCCATGTAAGTTGGAGTGAACTGCAAGATTTTATATTTTCTCTGAGTTGAGTAATATTCCATTATGTATATTGCCACAATTTCATTATCAACTGATCCATTAGTAGATACCAAGAGTAGTTCTAAGCCTTGGATATATATGAACATACATAGTATGTGTCTATATACATATATATAGACACACACA
>JAOXYA010000020.1:25042890-25053670 GCA_028565675.1 Sorex palustris | reverse complement strand
ATATTTAAGTGTTGAGCTAATATGACTTGAAACTGATGTTTAAAAAAATACAGCCTTTCAAAAACATTTTACTATTATGAAAGTGTTAGGAAAGGATTTTGTCTCTCCTAAAATGTGCTTTTTTATATTAAAATAATAATAAAATCGTAAAATAAAATGTGAAAGCATTTTTGTTTTAGAAAGAAACTATTACCAAGATTATAGATACTTCTTCACAACTTAGAGCAACCTGACCCACTGATAGGTGACAACTCTCATATAAGTTGTCTGTTCTAATGTTTATCCTAAATCAGAAGAGAAGAAATTTTGAGACTTCTCTGCATGCTTTTTCAATTTCCCCTGCCAGCTTCTCTATAATGCCTATGTCATTTGAGGAAAATTTCTCCTCCACTTACAAAAATCACTGTAAGACCTTCATGTGAACTGACATTTTTAAACCAAACTGCCCACATATATTTTATCATTTAGTCAAAAATATGGTTGATCTTGTGTTCCAAAAGGAGGTTGTAAGTAGAAGATTCAAGTTAGGTTGTGAGGTGCTATCCAGAAATCTATGACTTGTCCAAATGGCAGTTCCTCCCAGGTAACAGGCAGCTTTATATGCAAAAGAAGTGATGGAAAGGCATAAGGGTTTTTTTTTTTTTTAATCTAATGCCCTTCTAAGGCAGAAGGGCATTCTGGAAGGACGCCGCTGTCTGGTTTGGGATTTAGCCCTCTCATTCAACACTGTCTTTGTGAGTTAGTGGGGTTTTTTGCCAGGGACCCAGTTGCCTTATAAAAGCTGACAGCTGACTCAATATTGTTTCTAATTGTGAAATAGCTACAAGTTCTTCTCCTTAGCTTTTTGGCCTTTATATAGTAAGATATTGTAGGGAATTATTAGGTGCAAAAGCTCAACCATTTCTCTGAAAACTGACTCATATTGTTGGAATTGCTGAGACTACTATTTCACACCATCAACTGGGAGGTCAAGTAGGGTAGGACTCCATGGATTTTTCTATATGATATCAATAGTTCAATACTCTTGTTCAGTGAGGTGCTTGTTTCTTAATCTCATGGTAAAATATATATACATATGACTCTAAAATATAAATTACTATATATATATGAGACATATATATAGCTCTAAAATATTTTTTGGATGAATAAATTTGATTTGTTGTTGTTATTGATCAAGTCATTCAGAAGCATGTGTTTAGTTCTCATGTTTGTATTTTTTCCTAATTTTTTTTGTTATTTATCTCGTCTAATACTATTGTGATTAAAAACTATGCTTTAGGGGCTGGAGCAATAGCACAGCGGGTAGGGCGTTTGCCTTGCACGCAGCCAACACGGGTTTGATTTCCAGCATCCCCTATGGTCCTCCGAGCACTGCCAGGAGTGATTCCTGAGTGCAAAGTCAGGAGTAACCCCTGAGCATCGCCAGGTGTGACCCAAAAAGCAAAACAAAACCAAAAAAAACTATGCTTTATATGATTTAAATCTTCACATGTTCTTTATTTGTATCTCAGTATATGAACTATCCTTACATATGCATTTGAGAAGAATATATATATATATTTATTTGCTTTGGGATGGGAATTTCTGTCTATGTCTATTAAGTCCATATAACCAAGCATTTAATTTAAGACCACTAATCCCTTGGGGTTTTTTTTGCTTTGTTTTGTCAGGATGAACCCATTGCAGTAAGTGGTGTGTGTGCATTGAGTTGCCCAAACAATAGGGTTGTTATGATTGCCTCAGCACATGCAATGGCACTGGGGATTGAGTTCCCAGCCTCATGCTTACTTATTGTGTGTGTGTGTGTGTGTGTGTGTGTGTGTGAGAGAGAGAGAGAGAGAGAGAGATTGTGTGTGTGTTTTCAGTTGTTGTGTCATTTTTTGAGCACCTTCTTGCTGGAGATCTCAAAACTAGAGCTGTCGAGATTACTTCTACTCACACAGGCAGCTCAGTTGAAGATTAAACATCAATTTTTAACTCAGTTTTTTGTGGAACAAAGTACTCTAAAATAAGCATGTTGTTTAAGTATGTCAAGATAATTCACCACTGACAGACACTCTATTCTATTTTCCTGTTTCCAGTTCTGTTTCTCCCCATTGATAACAAATCACTAGCCTTGATTCTAAATGGCAACCTTGGTTCTAAATGTAATTTGAAAGCTTTAATGCAATTAAAAGTAACTCACTCCAATGTAACAGCTTCAATTTATAAAAGATAAATATATCTTCTCTATGATTAATAATGATTGTATGAAGTTGTTTATATGCATAAGAGTTTGCTTCGCATTGATTTAAAAGATGCAAGAGTTATAGTGGTTACAGTGTCACAGCTAACTAATCATAAGACACAAAAAATTAAAGCTCAAATGGAATCTATGAAAGCACCATGAGAGGGTAAAGATTAGAACTTACTTGAGGGGAGCAGAAAATGATCTAGTGACAATAGTCACTAGAAAATAGTCACTGCTAAGACATCAGATGAACTCATCAACTGAACCAGATGCTTTTATCTAGACCTCATATCTGCTTCTCTACTTGAGGTTATGCTAATCAAAACCCAAGTTTGAAACTTTCACTTGAAGAACTAAGATTTTGAGTTAAAGTCACATCTTTGATATTTTTCAAGTAGTAGTCTCTTCTGATAGTATATTCATATCTTATTATATCTTATTTTAGATTTTTGTTGCCCTTCCTTTTGTTTTTCACCTACACTTTCCTCCTTCTTTCCACCACTCCACCTTGATAGTAGTTCTTAGCATTCTTAATTTCTATATCTAATTTTTTAAAAATATTAAGGATGCAGCAGTGGGATGTGGGTGCAGCTGCCAGAGCTTCAGCAGGACAGAGACTTGGACCATCAGCCTCCTGAGGGCACCCCAGATACTACAGCCACTGGACTCAAGTCCATAACACTTTTTTTTAATCACCATGAGATAGCAAATATAAAGTTGTTCATTACAGGGTTTCAGTCATACAATTTTCCAACACCCATTTTCCAACATTAATTCCACTGAACATGAAACTCTCCATGTAAGTCATTTATAAGCAAATTTTATGACTTCATTCTTTCTAAGAGCTGCATAGTATTCTATTGTGTAGTTGTATCATAGTTTCTTTATTCAGTCATCTATTTTTAGGCACTCAGGTTGTTTCCAAATTCTGGCTGTTGTGAATAGTGCTACAGTGAACACTGAAGTGCAGATAATTTTTCCTCTGTGTGTTTTGGAGCCTCCAGGGTATATTCCCAGAAGCAGTATTTCAGAGTCAACTGGGAGCTCAGTTTCTAGTGTGTTTTTTTTTTTTTTGAGGCATGCCCTTATTGTTTCCAAAAGGGCTGGACAAGTTAGCATTCCCATCAAAAATGAATGCAAGTCCCTTTTTCCCTGCATCCAAGCCAGCACTGGTTGCTCTTGTTCTTTTGTATGTGTGCCAGTCTCTGTGGTGTAAGACAATACATTACTGATGTTTTGATTTGCATCTCCCAGATGATTAGTGATGTAGAGCATTTTCTCAAGTGCTTTTTGGCCATTTGACTTTCTTCTTTGAGGAAGTTTCTGTTCATTTCCTCTCCTTATTTTTTGATGAGGTTGGGTGATTTTTTTCTTGTAAAATTCTACCAGTGTCCTACATAACTTTGATAGTAACCCTTTATCAGATGAGTATTGCATAAGTAACTTTCCCATTCCATAGACTCTCTTTGTATCTTAGACACCATTTCTTTTGAGGTGCAGAAGCTTCTTAATTTCATGTAGTCCCATTGTTTATCTTTTCTTCCAATTGCTTGGTCAGTGGTGTTTCATTTTTGAAGGTGATTTTAGCTTCAATGTCATGGGGATTTTTGCCTACATTTTCTTCCCTGTACCTTATGGATTCAGGTCTGCTATTGAGGTCTTTAACACATTTTGATCTGACTTTTTTTGTGCATGGCATTAGAAAAAGATCTGAGTTCATTATTTTTGCATTTAGCTGCCCAGTTTTCCCAGCACCACTTGTTGAAGAGGCTTTTCTTGCTCCACTTCATATCCTTGCTCCCTTATCAAAAATTTAATGTTCCAGCTTTTGAAGGTCTGTGTCAGGATATTCAACTCTATTCCATTGTAGACACCTTTTTTAAATCAGTTACTCATTGTACCATGGGAATGTAGAGCTTGAGATAGCAAAGGGAAGAGAACAAAGGCATTTTTGGCCTGTTTTGGCAACTGTAACATCCATTCTTGCATTTTCAGCGTTTGCAAAATCTCTGGACACCATGCAATTTGAACTAGTCAGTATCATCGTTTTCCTCATTTCCTGCCCCACTCCCATCCCGCCCACACACACACTTCTGTTGCTTCAGTATTTCTGAATCTGAAGTTGTGAATTGGTAGGGAGGTGTTAGCAAATTACTTCATTCATCAAATAGGTATTAAATGCCTTCCACGTGCCAAATCCTGCGCAGGTGTGCTAGGTATGTTGGGAAGTAGGGATGAAGGAGGTTATTTGAGTTTCTTTATTTGTTCACAGTTTAAGCCTAGAGGGATGAAGAGTAGAAGTTTAATGAGATATTGGAACCAAATCATGTTATTCATTTCTATGATAATCTGATGATCATTTAGTGAGAGAATGAAGATGAAAGAACACGATGTGTTGTCAACAATAATGGCATATTAAAGCACTCCTAAGGTAATATTAAGGTGGGGTTCCTATCTCACAGTGAGTCCAACTAGTATCTAGCACTAAGAATTTTTAAAACATAGTAAAATTAATGAACTAATTTTCATTAGTATCTACTTGTATAAGTTGATCAGCACAGAGGAGGTTGACTGCAAAATATAAAATAGAACAGAATGAAATGGAATGCAGAAAGCAGTAAGTATTATTTGTATCCTCAGTAGAAGTATTTGTATCCTCAATGTCACAGACTTAGCAAACTTCTTTTGAGTCAACAAAGAGGGCAATGTTTGCATCATGTAGTTAGTTAAATGTGAGATAGTACAAAGAATATTCTTCCCACTTCATCTTTGTTTACGTTTTGGACACTGCATTTGGTAATATCCTGAGAATCCTGACTATGGGAGAAGTTCCTCCTAACAAAAACTCCAAGGTTGGGATAGTTCCCAGGGTAAAACAGTGTGGGTCTGAGATTATAAATGGGCCGCCAAAATGAGACAAGGGAAGAATAGCATAAATCACAGCAAAAATGCACACAGGGGGAAAAAATAGAATAATCCTGTTCAGCACTTTTGAGATGTAGAGGGCAAGATAGGCAAAACAGAATAGGAAAACTGTCACGATGTTAAGGGTGCCTGCTGATTGGTTATGGGAAATACCCCAGTCTCTGCTTTTAATGTACCCATTGATGTTGATGTGCTTGCTAAATGATTTTAATGTCTCCGTCAACTTAAACACACGTTAGGACCAGGTTGGGGAAACAATATTGCATCGAATAACTTTCCTGTCTGTGGACTCTTTTAGGCTATCCAGGTGACCCTGAAGCCTTGGACAGTTCTTGTGTGTTTATTTGCTTCTGTTTATGTTTGTTTGTCACATTATCTGTGACCAGCCTCTGCTAGACAGAGGTCATAGGTGACAATCTGATTTGCTTTAGATATTTGGCATAATTATTAGAATTATTTCTATGCTTCTGACTATATCTTCAATGTTAAAGCAGCCTCAAAGGATTCAGATGCAGTTGACAACAGTGAGTGAGAATAAGAATGGGTCTGATTTCAAGTAATAACTGGTAGTTTGATTATGACACTTGAAGTACACTCTCTGAGCTTTAGCAAACATAAATAGGTAAAGCGTCAAGAGGATATGACATCTTTTAAAACATGATTAGCTATAACTATCATATTATTAGTAATATTTTTCATTTATAGCAGAAAAGACAGGCAAAGAATGAAGGTAGAGATTTAAAGAGATTATAAACTTTTTAAAGCTATTTAATATTTATTTTTGGGTTGCAAGGGTAAAACTCATCTCTGAAACATATGAATTATGTGCTACTCTTCTATGTCCACAACCCCTAATAATGATTCATTATTATTAACATATAATTTAAATTTACACACATTTTTAAAAATTTTTATTAGTGAAACACCACTAGGTACAGTTGTAGACTTACAAGTTTTTGTGCTTGGGTTTCAGTTATACAATGATCAAGTACCCATTCGCCACCGGTGCCTATTCTCCACCGCCAATGATCCCAATATCCCTCTCACCCCCCATTCCATCCGTCCCACCCCCCCTCTGTGGCAGGGCATTCCTTTTTGTTCTCTCTCTTTTTTTGGGTGCCGAGGCTTGCAAAAGAGGCATTGAGTGGCAATCATGGTCGGTCTATAGTCTACTTTCAGCATGCACCTCTCATCCTGTAAGGATCCTCCCAACACCCTTTACTTGGTGTTTCCTTCTCTATCTGAGCTACCTTTTCCCCTAGCATGTGTGGCTGGCCTTCAAGTCATGGACAAATTCACACACTTTTGAATAGTACTTGTGTAGATGTATAGAAGTATTTCACCTATTCTAATTTGGTCACATATATATGTATCATTTTTAGTGCATTAGAAGGATCCCAGTATTCAGGTGTCTTCAATATACTCTCTATCACTTTATTCCCATCCAAATGCTTTCTTCACTTCTGAGAACATTTGAAAATTAGTCTTTCTCATTGCTTTCAAGGAATGAGTTTCACGGGGTGTTTAGTGTTTTAGTTGTTGTTGTTTTTATAGTTAATCATTTGGTCCTGGTAATTATTTCCCTTAATATCTATTAAGAAAGCAAAGAGGAGAATTAACTAGATGGGAACTATTAAGATGGGGAATGAGGACTAAGCTCTAACAACAAAACAAAACAAAAAGCAGACAGCAGTAGGTAGGTAAATAAGTAAAGAAGATATTAGAAGAAAATCTGCAAAACTTTGTCTTGAACATTTATCTAAGAAGCAGAGGGGAAGGTTGGGAGAAATCACTCCCCGGCAGCTGCCCCATTAGTGAAACTAGGAAGATCACTTGAGGGAGCATGCCAGAGAGAAATTAAAAGGGACACCATCATAAGCATTCATGAACTTAGTGACATAGAACAGTGCAATCATGTGTTACTGACACATGGGCTAAAATCGAGGGATTTAAGGTAGGCTTGCTCCTAAGTCTGAAATTAGCTTTTCAATGGGCTGAAATTGATTGATTCAGGAAATTCCTGGCTGTAACGTGCCTTGGGTATCCCAGATGCTACTGTAAGCTAGCCCTGACTTATCCTTATGGAAGAGACAAGGTTGCAAGAGAGGAAAAGGAGACAGCAAGTACTTTTGTTGATTTTGCTTATACTTCCCACTGGCCAAAATTTGTCACAAGGTCACATTATTCAAACTACGTGTGCTGTTAGAAAGCTTGACCCCAGGTTTATGTGAACCATACAGCTGGAGTCTGCAACCCTACCAGGAGCATTGCAACAGAAATGGTTTGTGAGGCCATTGCAATAGTACAACAGGTAGGGCCTTTATTTACCTTGCATGACACTAACCCAGGATCAATCCCTGGCATCCTGTATGGTCCCCTTGAGCACTGCCAGTAGTAATTCCTGAATTCAGAGCCAGAATATCCCTGAGCATGGCCGGATGAGCATGACCAGAACAATGACAACAAAAAGATTTGTGATTTTAATAGCCAGGTATACACACGCCCCTCACCGCAACCCTGCCCACCATGAACAGATATGTGAACAACACAACTGAGGGACTTTAACCTCCCAGGAGCACTATGATTGAATGGACACACACCTAATGTGTGACTTCTGACAAGCACCACGACTAAATGTGCCCATGTCCAGGCATGTGCATTACCATTGGTCATTGCAACAAGTTCAACAAAAGGAAAAGTAGAAAAGGAAAGAAAACAAAGCAATTTTATTTTTCAAAATACTATTAAATGACGATAAGCAAGAGATTCATTATAATAGTCATCTTAAATAGAAATTGAAGGGATAGTGAAAAATAGTAAGGAAATGTGCTTTTGGTAAGTTTTAGTTCTCTCTATTCCATGATTATACAAATAATGGGTCATAATTATTAAACATATATTCATACATTTGTTCTAAAGTTGGGCTGGAGTGATAGCACAGTGGGTAGGGCGTTTGCCTTGCAAGCAGCCGACCCAGCTGACTCAAGTTTGATTCCTCCTCCCCTCTCACAGAGCCCAGCAAGCTACCGAGAGTATCTCGCCCACAAGGCAAAGCCTGACAAGCTCCCCGTGGCGTATTCAATATGCCAAACACAGTAATAACAAGTCTCACCATGGAGACGTTACTGGACCTGCTGGAGCAAATTGATGAACAATGGGAGGATAGTGCTAATGCTAGTGTACTAAGGTTAGCTACACATAGGCCAATGGTGAAACTTTTTAATTAATCAAAGACCATGATTAATTTAGATGTAGGACTAGTTTACAAAAAAAAGTATTAAGTGAGCAAAGGTAAATGATTTAATTTTGAAGACTCGTGTATGTCTTAATATGTATGTTTTCTTATTTGTTTTTTCCTTAATGCTTTTAAAGACATGACTTTGGTATCCATAAAATATGTGAAATAACATAAAAGTTATTCTCTAATTACAACCATAAAAAATACCAAACTATCAATGCCAGTCATACATTTTATCTCTTTTTAAACTTAATTCTATAAGCTACCAGTAAAATGTAAAGTTTTGTTTGTTTGATTGTTTTTGTTTGGGGGCCATACCCGCCTGTGCTCAGGGCTCAGTTCTGGTAAGACTCTGGGAGACCTTATGTGGTGCCAAGGATGGAATCCAGTTGGCCGCATGCAAGGCAAACAGCCTACCTACTGCTGGCCTATCACTCTGGCCCTAAAATGGGAATTTTATAACCATGGTTTTGTTTCCTCTTCAGCCATTCTAGGACAATATCAAGCAGTTAATTTTCCACAACCTATCATTTGGCTGCCATGACTAATGAATTTACATAGAGGGAGCAACATTATTTTTCTTAGATTTCAAAATAACTAGGGGAAAAACATAACCTGGTGAAAAGTAAACCTATTCACTTCAGATTTCTATTCAAAACAATGAAGAATGGAGAACTTAAACCAAAACGCTCAGAAATGATTATAAATGATGTCAGCAGGACAAATAGAAATCTGAGAAGTGAATCCATATTGATTAAATTATGCGAATTTTTATCCCAGGCAGAGGAAAAGGTATCACAAAGTACCTCCTCACCCCAGTCCTAAATAAATGAGAGGTGGAAGAGTGCTCTGAGAGACCAGAGAAAAACAAAACCTGGCTGTCACCCTGAAGGCAGAAACAGATGTTTCTTTTCAAAGATGATTACTACTGGGAAGCTTTTAGTAGACAGTGCAGCCACAGAGAATCCTCTCATTGAAGAGGATACTCTAAAAGAACTTATTTAGAGAGGCACAGCTCTCCCCGTGTGATACAAAAATTAAGCTGAATTAATTCCTCAAGGAAATGGCCATAAGGAAAGCTAGAGACACTCCAGGGAAAGGGTGGCCTGTGAACTCAAACACTGTGAATTATCACAGAAGAAGGCTTTTCCGATGCTCGTCACCCAGCGCTTCATAAAGTTCACTCAAGATAGCCAGGGCAATTGTGGGAGAAGGAGGATGAGGCATCTTTTTGCGACATTCACTCTGTTAGGAAAGAATACAAATATCTTATATTCTGGTTTTCACCAACGATCCACGCAAATTTCATGGTGTACTTTTTGCCACCTTTTTCATTGCTCTCAAATCTGTTTCCACATGTGACTTCTCTGTCTCTGTCTCTGTCTCTGTCTCTCTCTGTCTCTCTCTCTCTCTCTCTCACACACACACACACACACACACACATTCATGAGAAAAGTTAGTGTTCTCTTGAAAAAACTATGATGGTTTGGAATTTAAAGTATTCCTAGATCTTTAAGAAAAATCTTCACCTTCCTAAGTAAGTTTTCTAAGTGAAGGCAGGCAAGGTTAAATATAAGATTTCTAGGTTTGTCTCAGTGACTTCAAACAAGATAAAACTTTAACGCTTGGTAGCAGTTGTCCCAAATGCCCAATTCTTTTTTTTTCCTACTGAGGCAACGGTAACACTGGAGCAGAATAAGCACACTGCTGGAATACCAGGGCACAGTCTTTGAAAGCAGTGACAGACTAAGGGACCCAGAGTGCTAGTCCTGCGGGTAGGGCATTTGGCTGCATGGGGCCCACCCAGGTTCAATCCCAGACATCATGCATTCCATATGGTCTGCCAATTCCTGACCAGAGAGCCAGGAGTCGGCCTTGATCAGGGCTGTGTGTGGCTTTATCAGTGGATGGCCATGATTACTCTAAGCTTTCTTTCTTTTTATGCACAGGTGGGAAACACTTTATACTTCCCCAAAGCTGATGTAATTGTTGCCAGTGGCTCAGTAAAGTGAGGGGCTAGAGAGGTAAACTTGGGGAAAGAGTGTTTCCTCTTCTCTGCTTGGTCCACCAGGGAAAGTCAGCCACAAGCGCCTACATAGGTTGGACGTTGGTGTCCTGTCAGCCCCAGAGGGCAGTCAGTCAAACTGGGCCTGGAGTCCACTTGCTCTACATGGTTTGGGAAATAATCCCTGCCACCGATTTCTAGGGGCACTTTCCCAGGAGCCATGGACTCAGGCTGGAGCAAGGAGTTGCTCTTTGTCAGAAAGGAGTCAGTCCTAAACAGTATAGGACTTGCTGGTCCATCATTATTGTCACTGTCACTGTCACTGTCCTCCCGTTGTTCATTGATTTGCTCGAGCGGGCCCAGTAACGTCTCCATTGGAGAC
>JAOXYA010000020.1:24964963-24989138 GCA_028565675.1 Sorex palustris | reverse complement strand
CATGTGTGCGGAGAGTGGTCTCAGCATGGTGGTGGCTGGTCCTGGAGGTCTTCGGCTGCCGGAGCCCTGGTCGGGGTAGGGAGGAAAGCTCAACCCACTCCCCTCCAAGGGACCCTGGCGAGGGCAGCCAGGCGCGGGGGCAGGAGAGAAGGTATCATAATTGGGAAAAAAAGGGTCACAGTCCATTCCATAGGTTTCTTTATTTTGATGGAAAGAAAGGCCATGTGATACTGGGATAGTGATGAATCTCCTTGAACAGTATTTGATTTTTCTGTATAGCCTACAGGGTGGCTGTGCGCTGTTGAGCACTAAGAACACAAGATGAGTTGAGAGTTATTCAGTCTATAAAGGTGCTGTCCAGAGGGACACTCAATAGGTGAGAAATTTCAGTGAGCTGTGGTGAAAGCAATTGCAAAGTGATAGCTACTTGACTAAAATAGAAACTTGTTACTGTGGCATCACCTAAAGAGATATCAAGTTGGCACTAACACATTCTGTAAGAAATGTTTCAGAGGAATTAGACTCAAACTTAAAGGCCAAGGAAGAATTTAGAAATCTGTAGTCGAATTTTCAAATTCTGCTGCCTTTGGAAATATTCAGGAAGAGTTTATAGATGGAAGAGAAGAAGATGGCCAAGCATAGAACTTGACCAAATAATATTAGATTAAATGGAAACCATTGGGGATGGAGGAAATAAAGCCAGAGAGGTAGATGGCTAGCGAGAAAGGTTGCATCCAAGAAAATAAAACATTATAATCATCCTTCAGGGTTCTCATAACCTCTCAGCCTCACATCTTGTCCAACAACAAATATGCTGGTTCTCCCTTTAGAAAATTTACAAAATTTGACCATATTTGCTTTTTAAAGCAGCTCAAATCTAGAATTTTCTGCATCTATGTGTGTTTCTCTTATCATTTTTCCCCCTCAAACCATAATGCCAGTTTTTTTCAAAATAAAGTTCAGATTATCATACCTGCTATTCCTTGTCTTCAATGCTGTCCCTGTCATTCTAATACAGATTGAGGTTGGCCTTCAAGCCAACGGTGCCCTGACATAGCTTCAGCCTCTAGAATTTCAAGCCTTAGATGACCCTGTGGGATAATTCTGTCAGTCCGAAGCCAAGTATGCTCCCTGGATGAACATTTGGAAAGCCTTACCCGACCCTCTACAGAGCTTTCAGTTCTTCAAAGAAACTTTACCTGGCCACCTGTCTGAACCAGCTCCTTCCTTGTCATATTCCATTTATTCACAATCCTTCCCTTTATAGATATTTTTTACTTGCCATATTAAAATTTATTGTTTGCTCTGTGTTTCATTGCCTCTGGAACAGATCCCCATCCCCAAGTATCATAAAGGTAAAACTTTTGTCTGCATTCCCAGGCTCTTCTATATAGTAAATGCTCAACAAATATCTGGGTGAAAGAATGCATCTAGACCAGCTTGCCAAAAGAAAGAAATCAGATCACACAACACAAAGTTTAATCCATCCACCCCAATAGTCTCCCATGACTGTTGGAATGAAAACCAAACTACTTTCCATGGTGAACACGCCTTCTGCCATCTTGGACTTAGCTGAGACTGACCTCTTAGCTTTTGTGCCAGTTCACCTTGATGGAGTACACTCCAGACATATTGACCTTCTTGTTCTTCCTGGGACTTGTTGAAACTTGGCTTCTTACTCACTTTCCCACACCTTCTCACACCTTTCACATGGTCGGTGGGCTCCTTGGAACCCTTCCAATCTTTGCTCAAATATCACTTCTTCAGAGAAGTCCTCCTGGATTGCCTTGTTTGGAAACAGTGTTTCCAAGATATAGGCTAATTTTTTATGTCATAATTGTTAATGAGCAATATTGTTAACTTATTAGCATTCTGCTGCTGACTTGGGTTGTGCAGTTCCTGAGTTGGGGGGTTCTTTTCTCTCTTATTTATCTTTACTTTCCTAGCATCTTGTAGGTAGTACTTTGTTCCTCTTTTAAAAAAACCCAATACTTAGAGCATGTATGAATGAAATACTTTTGTGACTCCTATGAGGGTGTTGCTGTAAATACTTGAGTACTCTTTCAATGACACACATCGTTTAAATAAATGCTTAGAACTTTTAGGAGGAAGATTTTATAGTTTGAACATTAAGCAATGACACTAGCTTTCCAAACGGGCTCTTGGAATTCTGGTACATTACTTTAAAAGATTTCTTTTGCACATTCTTGGGAACCTAAACCTCTCAAACTTTCAGGATGTTGTAACTTTTATTTTCAGATGTTGCCAAAAACATTTTAGTGATTCTCTGGGACAGTAAGTGCCACATTCACTTTCCCCTGTCCCCAGTGTCTTACCCAGAGTTTGTCAATGGTTATTTTAAAAAGATCTGCGTCAAATATTTCGCCTTTTCAGTGAAAGATCTTTGCTTTTGTGAATTTTATATCTGAATTCCACCCCACCTCCCCAACCTTCTCCAAGAAACTTGAAGTTTAACTTTTAAGAAACGTTTGGTTACTGACAGCTCTACAGGAGAACTGAAAGAGTAATATCCCATACTAAATCTAAAATCTGTCCTCCAAGCTCGAGAAACAGAGAGGACCTATAATCACTTATTCACCGACTGTGGTTCCCTATTTGGATGAGGTTGGGATGGAGGCAGGGAAGGGCTCCATAGCCCAGCATCCACCTTCACTCTGATTTTCCTTTTGATAAAACAGCCAGTGTTCAGTGTGGCTCCAGAAGTTTTGGTTTGGGGATTAAAAAAATGAGCAGCAGGTAACTGTGACGCAGGTTTTGCAGAGTCACTGGGCTGCACACACCTTAAGCCAACATCACCAGTGAAAGGTGGCAGTGTCTGAGCTGAATCTATGCTTTAGATGCAGCCGCACCTTTGCAATAAAAGCACATTTATACAGACTCCTTAAGAAGTTTAGACTGGAGTGCTGTCTCCAGAACCTGGGCCCCCTTCTGCCAAGCCCCATTTGTTTGTCTTGGCAGCTTCACTGTGTCTGCTTGGCTGGTGCTAATGCTGGGATGTTAAATTGATGAAACACAGAGCTCTTGATCCTTTTTCAGTGAGGCTTCTATTTGGTTAATGGCAGGGTAGAGCTCTTTGCTGCTAGCCACCTGTAATAGGCCAAGTTAAAAAATTATATAGAGAGTATGCAGAGATGTGGAAGAGGAAATTTTTCTTGAAAAAAAAAACCTTCCCCAATACTTCATTTATTATTTGTTTGTTTGCCTGTTTTAATGTCCAAAATAGATTTTTAAATGCTGAGGAGAAAGTAAGAAAAACTTAGATCTCACCATGATTTCAGGGCACTGGCAGTGATGGGAGAGGTATGGTGAATGGATACTCTTGCAGTGGAATTAGAGATTTGAGAACCTGCGGGAAGATGGTTTATTAGAATAATTAACCAAGCTTTTCATCCTGGCATATTTTTTTCTTTCTTTGGCCTAGATAGATTTTTCCCCAAGTGATTACAGTGTATGATTCTGCAAGGTATCCTGAAACATAAATAACTATGAAGGGGTTTGGATTTTTGAGAATTTGCATATTTCAGAGTCATGAACCAAGCGTCCTTATGCAAAGTGCACTCATGTTTATTTGATGGACTTAGTGTATTAGCCTACCCACAGTCATCCGTCTCCATCACTGTACAATGTACCAGAAACCTTGGGCAATGACCGAACTTTTAAGAACTAGCAGCACAGAAGGGAAAAGAACATAAATCATCTCTCTGGTTTATGTTTCTCAGGAGGGGTTTACATCAGTGCTTAAGTTGGTACAGGCATTGATAGTAAGATTGGTGACTATTGATTCCTCACTTTATTCAACTTTGGACTCAACGTTGCCTCCTCAGGAGCAGGAAAGATAGTACAGTAGGTATGGCCTTGCCTTAACTTGGCAACCCAGGTTTGATCCTCAGCACCCTATATGGTCCTTCAAGCTCTTCAGAAGTGATCCTTGAGTACAGAGCCAGGAGTGAGCCCTGAATATGTCCAGGTGTATTCCCCAAACAAATGCAAAAACAAAGCAAACAAAACAGTCATCTCTCTAAAAGATCCAAGAGTTTGCTCAGAGCTTAATAGAGAGCTCATTGGGTCTGGGTTCCACTCCTGACACCACCTAGCACTGTCAAGAGTGACCCTGGAACCCAGTCCCAGCAGCCAAAAACCTCCAGAATTCACCAACCACCATGCTCAAGGCCACTCTCCACACGATTGGACCAAGCCTCATCCACAAGTGAACCTATTCCTGGACTGCGTGGCTGCATTTGTGGCCTTGTGACAACTTGTACCTTACGACCCCCAAACTCCAAGAGTACCACACGGCATTTGATGGGGTTTAATCTTAGAGGGAAAAATTTTTTACACACACACACACACACACACACACACACAAGGCTCAACCTTTAACAACATGTTAGTAATCTCTTACAGGACGTCTTAATGGTCCCTGGGTGTAGCACAACAATTTTCACACAATTTCCTCTAAGGAAACTTTATGAGTCATTTTCAGAGGTTTATCATAACAAACAATACAAAATAAATTAGTTCGATCTGCTTTGGGACAGAGGTTGGGGTTTGGGATGGCAACATTCAAAAAACTGGTGGTGGGAAGGTGTACTGATGGTGGGATTGGTGCTTGAATATTAAATGTAATCAAATATTGTAAGCTACTTTATAAAAACAAAATAAGATTAAAAAAATGCCTGGAGGAAGGACATAATTGGTTTTCTTTTTTTTTTTTTTCACAAATATTACTCTTGGAGCAATCTCTTCTTAAACCTTACCCAAGGAAGTAGAGCATGGAAAATAATTTAACGATAGCTTCTACTAATTGGAATGTGTCACTTACATTTCTATGCTTATTTATTCATTGTTTAGTATACAGAAGCATCAGGGTAATCTTATTGAAGGGTTCCTTAAGTATGGAAACTGAAATTTCTAAGTAACTTCTTTTCACATCCAAAGTCTTAAAGAATTACTGTCATTCTTGAGCTCTGTTCATTCATATGCAAACTATAAGATTTCCTATGATAATTAACACTTTCCTTTATTTATAGAAAACCTGTAACTTTGTGAATAACAAATTGCATCTACTTTGTCAGTTTTCTATAAATATAATAATAATTACTGTTAAAGCCAGTGGTGACTTTTTAAAAAGTGCTTATGATAATAAATAGGGATGCCATTTACATGCTAAAAATGCAAAGGAGGAAGCCGGGAAATATAAAGACTATAATCACTATCTCTTGTAGAATCCAGCCCATAATTTCTAATGTCAGAATTCTATATCCATATTGTTCATAATAGCGCTCATTTTGCTAAATTCTGTGCATTTTAGAAAGAGAGATAAAAACAATATGACTGAATGAATAAGCACCAGTCTAAAATCACCACATTCACATCATTTCCTGTCTTTAAGGGAGCAGTACACAGTGTAAACAATGAGCTTATGCCCTTGAAATGTAAATGTTCCTCTCTTTTCAAATATTTCGAACTTTTGATGGTCCCAGATCTATCTATCTATCTATCTATCTATCTATCTATCTATCTATCCATCCATATATATGTTGCTTGTCACCCTTGAATTTAGAAACTTAAGTTTCATCGTGGGTTCCTGTATTAGTTTAATGATAGTAGAATTATCATACTATATAGCTTCCTTAGCCATGACGTTTTACAGTTTTTAGTTGAGCAACATGGTAAACCTATTCAACATTCTTTTTAACAATTGAAATTCGATAAACTGAGAGAGGGAGATAGGTCAAAGTGCTATAGCACTTGCTCTGCTTAGAGGACTGACTCTTAGGTTCAATCCCCGGAACCACACCACATGATCTACTGAGCACAGCCAGAATAACTCCAAGCCACAGTGGTTAACAGCTAAGAAGTGCCACTTGTGTCCCCAAAACAAAGTCCAAACCAAACAAAAACTCACCAAGTAAAATTTACATTATGGGGTCTAGAGCGATAGCACAGCAGGTAGGGAGTTTGCCTTGCATGCAACCAACACAGGTTCGATTCCCAGCATTTCATATGGTTCCCTGAGCACCACCAGGAGGTAACGCTTGAGTGCAGAGCCAGGAATAACCCCTGTGCATTGTCAGGTATGACCCAAAAAGCAACAACAACAAAAAAAAAAGAATAAGAGAAAAGCAAATCAGGTCACTGAGCCAGAAGCAGGAACCCTCACCCACCATGACCTATTGACCCCATGGCCATGAGTTGCCACCTAAGTGACAACTGGCCGTGTCAGAAGTAAGAGGGAAACGGTCACACCTTAGGGTTGGTGGTGCAATGAAACAATTTCTAGTTATTACTGCGGGTCATTAATTAGGAAGTCCCTTTTAGCTCAAAGATCTATGCGTCTGTAATTAAGTATAGTCTGCAGCCTATTATTTTACTCTAGGAAAAGGTTTCTAGGGTCAACAAGAACTCCTAGGTTATGACTCAACAGCAGACACTATGAAACTCCAGTTGACCCTACAGTTCGTCAGCGGCTTACCTCGTTTGAGAATGTGCGGACATCAAAGAAAGCAATAATGGAACCAAGTTCACTGGACATCATGCACACGGAAAGCGTGAGGCTGTCGCAGCTCAGAGCCAGGTGATGGATCGGGAACTTCATGGGAACGAGCAAGCTCTGCACTTGGTCAACTGCGAAAACAGAAAGGCACAGCTGAAAACGGGCGCTGTGTACGCCTGAACCACAGCCCTTTCTCCCCGTCTACGTGGAGTAATTTCTGCCTCTCTAAAATCATACACATACACCTTCGTGCCTGGTGTCGCAAGAGATCTTCCCTTTCCTATAGACGTGTGGTGGCGCAGTAGCATCGGAACTCAGCCTCACAACCTAGAAAAACCAAGCATGGCCCTTCCCCTAGTGGAAAACAAGTACCGAGGGCTGGAGAATTAGCACAGGAAGCACTTGCCTTACACATGGCTGCGGCCACGTTCCCTAAGCAGAGCAGGAGCAACTTCTGAGCACCACCAAATGTGGCCCGCAAATCCAAAGTGGCCCCCACTCATTTTCCTACCCATTTCAAACAGTACACATTCCCACCTGTTTGAGAGGTACTGATTGCCCTCGTGAAGAAGCTATGCAACAAAATCCTGGTCCCAGAGAGCTAAACCCAAGTTCAACTGTGGAAAAATAAATGTCTGATACAGCAGTAAATTCTGCTTCTTCCAAGCTCAGAGGTAAGACAGTTACTTGAAGGGCAATACAACAGGTAGAAAAGAACACTTCAGAAGCTATTGGTATCCTACTGAAATTTCTTCTTGGGGGCCAACCTGAGGACAAATAGGAGTTTTGATTTGTTTATTTTGTTCTGGGGCCACATTTGATATGCTCAGGGGACCAAAGAAGGCCAGGACTAAACCTAGGCCACTTAGGTTCAGAACATGAGGAGAACTTACTGGGTAATCATGCCAACCAGGAGTTTTAAATCTTAATAGTGGAATTATTTCTTGAGAAAGAAATTACACAAGCACTTCACTATGCTCTATCTCATTCTCTGTCTCTCTCAGTGGCAGGGGTGGGAAGCAGGTCTACTGGTTCTGTACTCCTGGCAATACTCAGGGATGCCAGGAATCAAACCTGGGTTGTCCAGGTGCAAGGGAAGCTCCCTCCCACTGTGTATCTCTCCAGTATCCATCTTTCTAGCATAGATCTACACAACATACATCTCTGAACTTGATCAACTATGATTACGTTAAAAAAAAAAAGAAGAAAGAAAACACAACTTACTTATCTTATTGGGATCATCTCCAGGTTTATTCTGAATGAGAAGATTTTTGGTAGGAAAGATCTGCAGCCCACTGGCTCCGCCAGCGAAGACCATCCCGTACTTGTTGGACACGGCAAGCAGGCTCGAGCGCTCCCGCGGCAGATCCTCAGGGGAATCGAAGATTCTCACTTTCTTCAGAGCTCGAAACTGAAAGTCCTGTCGTGAGGAATCCAAACAAGGAGATCAGCTCGTGACTGTCATTAGATTTCGGTGCAATGACAAAACATTATCACCAAAAGCCAAGGATGGCAGCTGTCTCGGTTTTTTATTCGGTTTTGGTTTTGGATCACTCCTGGTGATGCTCAGGGCTTACTCCTGGCTCTGTGCTAAGATCTCTGTTTTTCAAGATTCAACAGCAGAAAATACTAGCCTTTACCAAGGTTCCAGGTACCATATGCGATGCAGGGGCCTGAACCTGGGTCAGCTGCACGCATAGAAGGTGCCTTCACCTCTGCACTATCTCTGGCCCATGGGGAGTTTTTAAGCTTGTGTGCATATTGTGATGCCTGGCACAGGACGTTGACATACTGGACGAAAAAAACATCATTGACACTTTCCTTCGCTGGCTCAGCTCACACTGACCTTTACCTCTTTTCAATTCCCAGGCTACTTATCGCCCAAACCACGACACAGGCTGTCCTTCACTCTTCAAAATCTTCTCCTGTGTGCTGTCTCCTGACCCAGAGCCATGGCTCATAAATCATGGAGGTGCTGGGGAGCTGGCTCAGTGAATCAGGAGAACTTAGCATGCACCAGGACCCAGGTACCAACCCCAGCACCATCAAAAGAGGCACTTTATTAGTATTGTTGCTAAGTCTTACTTCTAAAAATTAACTTGTTTTTATCAAAGCACTGTAATTTATAAAATTATTCATGAATTTCAGGCATACAATGTTCCAACACGAAACATTTCATCAGTATCCACTTCCCTGTGTGTGGCTCCTAAGGGCTCAGAATACTACTTGAGTGGCCCTGGTGGTCCCTAGCACCAAGGGGCCTAAGCAGCTCACAGCTACAGGTCCTAGTATTGAGCTGACTGGCACAGCTGACCAGCCACTGCTCCAGAAGTGGCTCTTGGCACCTGAGCATGACCTGAGAAGCCCCAAATAAAATAGTTAAGTGGCAGGGATGAAGCCCTGGAAACGACAGTACGACAGCAGCCTAAACCAATCACACACCCAAAAAACTGTAACTGGAGGGTACCATTTTCAGTGAAGTCAGAGGGAGAAGGACAAACTCCACACAGTCACTGACCTACACGTGACAGAGTGACAAAACAAGCAAACAAAAGGGGCAGAGAGAAGTAGGAGACACAGTGGCACTGGCCAAGGGTCAGAACATTTCTATGACTAAGAGGTGAAGTAACTATGTACATCAAACCGTTAAGAGCCGATATTACTGAAAAACACATGATCGAAATAATAAGCACATTAAAAAACAAAATGAGGGGGTCGGAGTGATAGTACAGCACGTAGGACGATTGCTTTGCACGTGGCTGACCTGGGTTCAATCCCCAACATCCCATATGGTCCCCCAAGCACTGCCAGGAGTGATTCCTGAGCGCAGAGCCAGGAGCAACCCCGAGTATCGCTGGGTGTGACCCCAAAAGCAAAATAAATCTTTAAAAAAAATGAACTAGCTTCGATGGGGCAGATCACGGATGGAGGGATGCTTACAAGGGTGCTGAATTTGGAGTTGGAACAATGAGTCCCCAAAACTGTTCGTAAAAGCTTTGCAAGTGGGATCAGTGCTGGAACACTATGTATCTAAAACACAACTCGGAACAACTCTGTAGATCACAGTACTTTAGTAAAATAAAAATTTAAGATAAATAAATGAAAGCTCTATAGGGGCCAGTGAGATTGTACAGCAGGTAGGCACCTGCCCTGCACGCAGCTGAGCTGTGTTCGATCCCTCTACCCCAAATGGTCCCAAGTACCAACAGAGCATACAGAACTGGACGGGAGCCCTGAGGAGCGCCAGGCATGGCCCCAAAGCCAAAAATTAAATAAACATAAATATAAGCACTGTAAACCTCGGTACCTACACAAAAAAATTTAAAGGCAGGGGTAAGGATGTGGCTCAACATCAAGCTTATGGGACTGGAGAGATAGCACGGTGGGTAAGGCGTTTGCCTTGCATGTGGCTGACCCGGGTTCGATTCCCAGCATCCCATATGGTCCCCTGATCACTGCCAGGAGTAACCCCTGTGCATCGCCAAGTGTGACCCAAAAAGGAAAAAAAAAAACTTATAAAGCTTCATTTCTTCTTGATCTGTGGGCTGTGAACTCATGTAAACTGAATGTGGAGATCGCCAAAAAATTCAGCAAGAGCAAAAGGTTTCTCAATGGTAAAACCAAACTTCAATTCAAATTCAAGTCACGAATCCAAAGTGCGCCTGGCAGTGCTCAACCCCACTTGTATTTCTCAGGAGAAGGCCGGACATGAGAAAGAGCTCAACTACACTTTACCTGCCCTATGTGAAGGCCACACTTGATCCCAGCTTTATAAACGAATCAACCAAAACTGTCTTGTATGCATCAGCTTCCCCAGTAAGCTCCAGCCTCCCATGCGGCATGCAAATCACAAACCGGCTCACCTGCAGCAAACACTAAGATACCGTTGCAGGTGAGGGTAACGGTCTCTCAGTGTTCAAACCCTGAGCGTGCCTGGAAGCTAGGGCGGCTGAACTGAAGCACAAAACCCTCAACACCCCAACACAGGCACGCCGAGAGTCTTCCTGTCCAGGCTCTGCCACAGCCCTGGCTTCTGCCACCCTCCACCACTTCCAGTCCTTGCTGCCTTGCTGGCCTGGGGCCTTCCCCAGCTCCTGTCCATGCTGACCCACCTGTCTGCAGCCACCAATGTCCGTGATTTCAGAGACAGCTGTCACTGCGGACGGCCTCTTGCTCTAAGAGCCCCAGGAACAGGCACCAACCACAGGTGAGGGCAGAACGCACGTGGCTTACTTTTTCAGCTGTGTAAGGTTATTTCGGAGGACACGGGTAAAGGGTTTGGGTCGCACCCAGCAGTGCTCTGGGAGGGGGGATTATTGCTGGAGACCAAATGAAGGAGGAGGGAAAGCTCAGGCAAAGCATGTGCTTCAGTGCCTTGAATTAGTTCCCAGCTTCCTCTTCAACCCTCAACAAATCTTTAAATAGGGATTTTTCTTTTTTTTTTTTGTTTTGGGGTCACACCCAGCGATGCACAGGAGCTACTCCTGACTCATGCACTCAGGAATTGCTCCTGACAGTGCTCAGGGGACCATGTGGGATGCTGGGAATTGAACCCGGGTCAGCCGGGTGCAAGGCAAACGCCCGACCCGCTGTGCTATTGCTCCAGCCCCTAAATAGGGATTTTGGTGACAAGAATATGAATCCGCTGTGTGCCTCCAGTCCCACGGGGCTTTCAAGCCCCGGGCAGTCCTGCTCAAGTGTCTGTTCCCATGCCAAGGATCCCATAGACATGCACAGCATGTTCTCAGCCACGGAGGGTCCTATCAGTCTTTCAGCCTCTGGGTTCTCCGGAGCGTGCACGAAAGAAAGCAGTTTTATTATCCGGGGCATGTGAAAAAGGAGGCCGAGGGGCAGAGAGTGAATCAGCCCCTAGGCTGGGGCGGGCGGCTCCTTCTCTGCTTTGACTCGCGACATGCACACTCTGCAGTTCCCGCGCGGCTGGAGGTGGAACCCAGACTCGCTCTCACCAGGGACCCATCCCGGGTCCGACTCGCTCGGCTCCGAGTGTCTCCGAGACCCGCAACTGACTTTCTCGGCGTTTAACACCAGGGAGCCAGAAGCTGGAGAAGACAGTCGGGTCGCCCAGCGGGGGCGTCCCCGGGACACGCACCCCGTGCCCCGGGGGTCCGTCCACCGCCCGCACCGCCGGGAGTGCCCCAAGCCCAAGGGCGGGGGAAAGGCGGCGCCCCCCGGCTCCCCACCCGCACGGGCAGCGCCCCCAGGGCTGGGACCCGGGAGCCCCCACGCGCGCCAGGGGGCGCGGCCCGCGCGGCCAGCCCGGAGCGCGGCAACTGCTCGAGCAGGAGGCGGGGCGGGCGGGCGAGGCGAGGCCCGCGGCGGCTCACCTTCATCTCCCGCTCGGGGATCATGGCGTCCATCTCGTCTCCCATCGCGCCGCCCGCAGGGGCTGGAAGCGGCCGCCGCTGCCGCCTCGCAACCGACCCCCCACGCTGGAGGCCGTTCCGAGGCCAACTTCCTCCGCTCAGGGCCCGCGGCGCGCTGCGCGGGGCGCACTTCCGGCGCGCCGGAGTGACGTCACGCGCCCCCGCTCCGCGCGGAGCCCGAGGAGGCCACGGGGGAACCTTCGGAAGTCGCGCGCTTTCCCGCCCGCGGCTTCCCATTGGTCGGGGGCAGGGGGCGTGGCTCGGAGGCGCGCGCGCCCGCGCCCCCGGCACAGCCGGGCCCCGCCTCCGGCCCCGCGCGCGTCCGTTTCTTTCTCCGGGTTCCGAGTGTCCGAGACTGGACCTGGAGTCTGCAGAGACCAGCGCTGCTGAGCGCTTCGCCCTGCACGCCGTGCACCGAGCACGGCCCCAATAAACCTCGAGGACTGTGGCGTGTGGTTCCCCCAAACGCCAAAGTCAATTTTGGGGTGTAGGAGATTATTCAGTTAATTTAGAAATTTAACATATTTCAGGAGGTTACGCTTAGGAGGAAACGTGCATAGGAAACAAGACTCAGAAAATGAGTCGGGTGGGGCCTCTCCATGGGAGACCCGAGTCTGCAAGCCAGAGGCACAGAGTTTTCTGTTTCCTCCCATCAAGGTAATTATTATACGAACACTAGCCTAGAAGTTGAACAGAACATTTCAGATGGGCTTTCTTTTTTTTCTTTTCTTAATTAAAAAATTTGGCTACACCTAGCAGGCCTCGGGTTACTCCTAGCTCTGTACTCAGGAATTATGCTCGGGGAGACCACATAGGGTGCAAGGAATTGAACCTATGTTGACCGCGTGCAACGCTACTTGTTTTACTATCACTCTGGCCCCTGGTTAATTTTCATTCCTAATCATCTAGGAATTATTAGTGCCATTTTGTTGGTGAAGCAACTAAAGCACAGAAAATCCCCAGCAGCCCCGAATGTAGCTCAGTGGTAGAACCCTTTTGCTTACCCCTAAGTTCCATTTCCCACACCATAGAACAAAGAGAAAGGAAAACGGGGGTGGGGCGTTAAAGAGATAGACCAATGTGGAGAGCAGGGGGAAATCCCCAATGCCTCTCACGCAGAAAGTGCTGGGCTCTTAGGCCCATTTCAATCCCTGGCACCCCATTTGGCACCCTGCACCCACCAGGAGTCATCCCTGAGTGATCCAAGAGTAAGCCATGAGCACCACCAGGAAATGAACCTCCCAAAACACCAAGCGGTGGCATCAGGATTAGAATCCACCTGTCCAACTTTTGCTGGTAGATTATCTCAGTGCGCCTAAAATTCCCTGCTGTGGGTTAGTATATGATGTTCTAGAATAGAATGTTTCCCTTGGAGCCAGTGTATCAGCCACAAACAGAGAGGAAGCACGTTCTTTGGGACAGGGGCCATACCTGGCAGTGCTCAGGGATCATTCCTGGCAGAGCCCTAGGACTTTAAGATCAAGCCAGAGTCCAGGGATCAAAGATTGGCCGCTTGCAAGGAGTCTCTGCCCACTGGACTACCGTCCCAGCTCTGGGAATAGGGATATTTTGCCTGACTTCTTTCTCTTTTTTTTTTTTTTGGCTTTTTGGGTCACATCTGGCGATGCACAGGGGTTCCTCCTGGCTTATGCACTCAGGAATTACTCCTGACGGTGCTCAGGGGACCATATGGGATGTTGGGGATTGAACCCGGGTCAGCCGCGTGCAAGGCAAACGCCCTACCCCCGTCCTATCACTCCAGAGCCTTCTGTCTGATTTTCTGCAGATCCTTTGTCTGCTCCAAACCTCTCATTTAGAAATCAAAGATGAGCGGCTGGAGAGATACATTACATGCTACCACGCTGGTTCAACCCCTGGCACCCCATATGGTCCCCTGAGCCCCACCAGGAGTAAATCCTGAGCGCAGAGCCAGGAGTAAGCCCTGAGCATTGTCAAATGTGGCCCAAAACTCAAAAAGAAAGTGAAAACTTCAGGAATGACATAAAAGCTTGTCTCAGGAAGAAAGGAAGTTGTTTCCACAGAGCCCAATGTGTAGAAATTTCTCTTACTCTATTGACTCCTTTGAAATTCCTGAGCCTGGGAACTGTCCCCCCAAAGACCAATCAAAACACAGATGAAGATTCTTTATTTCATCTGCAGATTCCATCCCACACATCGCGCTGGCATCCATGCAACCACGCATCCACCAGCCTCTGAAACTTACCCACCACACTCCCCTCCTGTGAATGTGGGGAGGGGGTTCAAAGCCATACTTGATAACCTCCAAATGGTTGGTTGCTGGAGTTAGATTTGGTCTCTGAGAGAGAAATTCAGCTTCAGGGTTGGAAAAGAACCCTCAGAGAAATCAGGGGTTTGGACAATAGCCACAGTCTGAAACGCACCCAAGACCCACCCTCACTACTTCCCAGGGCCCACGCTCCCTCCCGGGGCAGAGTTCCAACATATGGTCTGGAGATGGAAGGGCACCAGCCCCGACCCTTTTCCCTGCCCTTCCCAGAGGCCGAGGACACGCCCACTCGCTCTCCAGATCGGAGGCTCCTCTTGGAACCCTCAGAAATAAAGTTGGCTTCTGTTCTGCCATGAGCGAGGAACGGGTCAGCTCCATCAGTCACCTGCAAGGACCAGCCTTCCTCAACGGTCTTAGCCTGTTCCAGAAAGAGGGGCCACGGGAAAACAGGATGGAGAAGCATTTATTTGCTCATCTGATGATGTCAGGGAAGAAAGGAATTTTTTTAAAAAAAGAGAAAAAGGGCAGGTGAGATTTGACATTTACAGAGGAATGTTTTGCTGGGGTTTAAACTTCAACGAGGCGTGTATGACTGAAGTAGCTCCTGAGACCCAGCCAGGCATGGCCAAATAATCTTGCTCGGGGACAGGCTGAGCCCAACCGAGGAATCCCCCCACCCCACCTCTCCCTGCTCCCCCTGCAGCGGCCCAGAGTGGCCTCTGGTGAGGGCAGCTCCCTTGTCCCAGGCATCCAGTGTCCAACAGCCTCCAAACCAGTTCACCAAAAGTATGCCTCGGGCTCTGCGGGGCCCCTGGGAATGCCAAGCTAGCACCCCCTTGTCCCCATCTTTCCTGTCCATCACCATGCTGGTCATCATGCCTGACTTCCTCCAACACTCTGAATCCCACATAACTATCCACATCACTGTCCCTGGCCCGGAGCAGGAGCTCATCAATGAAGGGGGTACGAAGCCCTGGGCTGGCAGAGGAAGGGTCTCCAGAGTGGGGCTGGGGGCTGAAGGGAGTCAAGGTGGAGTCCCACTGAGCCTTCCTGGGGCATTCTGCACTGTGGCCTGGCCGGCAGCTCTGAAACCCAAAGGCAGGCCCCTCCATCCCCCAAACCCAAGGCTGACTCTAAGGCGCCCACCCCGCCCACCGTCCCTCGCTCTGGTGACAGACAGACGCGGCCCCCAGCACAGCAGTGGACAGGCCTGTGGGTGCCAGCTCTGGGCCAGCGCCCTCGCTCTCCTGATCAGCCCTGTCTTCCTGGGGCCAGCCTGGCTTCTCACCTGGCCCTGCTTCCCCGTGGAGCGGGTCAGGGTGCTGAAGCCTCATGAGGCCCAAGAAAGGATAAAGCTGACCCCAATCCTGTTCCCAAACCGAGAGAGGAAAGGACACAGCCTCGGTCAAGATAAAGCTGCGTGGAGAACTTAAAGCTTCTGGGAGGTGATGGAGAGACACAAAGTGGAGTGAATGGATGTGTGGGCCAATGGTCACCGCGAGGTCGGAGGTCAAGGAAAGCGCCTCGTTCCCAGCTCCAGGCCTGACGGTCCAGCCCCTACAGCCACAGGCTGCCCTCCTCTGCCTGCCCCGTCCTCAGCACCCCCCTGCAGAGGGTGTTTACCTGAGCAGATGCCCCTCCCTGGGATCCCCACCCTCAATGGCCAAAGTTGCCCCAGGAAGGGGATTGGGGAGGTGTCCTTGCCCGGAGATGCCTGGAAAGGTATGATCAAAGGACTCCTTCTAGAACTTTCTCAAAAAGCTCAAATGGCCAAATCCCATCACCCTCTTCTCAGTCAGCTCAGCAAGGATAAGGAGCGTGGCCTAAAGGGTCTCAGCTGGGGCACTGAGCGGCCACCCTGGACACCCCAGAACCACATAGCTGTCCAAGGAAACGCAACGGCGTCCCCTTAGGCCTCCTCCAGCGCCTGGACACGGGGTCCCCAGAGCAGGCTGGCGAGCCTGCACTGAGCAGAGAGGCAGACCCCACGCCCCAGCATGCCCATAGCCTCTGGCTTTTTGGTTTGCTGCAGCCCCTCTGCATGGAGGAGGGGAGAAGAAGGCACAAGGGAGGCAGGGGGGACCCCCAGGCACAGCCCGGGGTCCCTGCAAGGTGAAGAACTTGAGCTTTCCAAAGCGATCCCGGATTCTGCCAGGGAAGATGCAGTCACAGCAGCCGCAGAAGCGACCAGACCCAGACGGGACAGGAGATAAGGAGGCAGTGGGAAGGAGGGCTGGGCAGGGGGCAGGGGCGAGGCCCGGCGGGGCTCCTCAGGGCAGGCTGGCAATGTCTCTCTCGGGAGGGGGCCCGATGGGCTTGGGGTCACTGTCGTTGGCTTTTCCTTCAAACATCATGACTCTGGATTGGAGAAACAGAAGAGCAGGATTAGGGCTCCCTCCCCGCTAGCCTGTCCCCTGCACCCCACAACCTGTCTCCTGAAGTCACAGGACACAACACAAGGGTCCACTGCACAGAGAGAAACTGAGGCAGCCTCGGATGCCTTGGAGCCATCAACAGCTCTGTTCCACCCCCCAGATCCCACCCAAAGGGGGCACTGCCAACGGGCCCCTCCAGAACAAGCTGTCCATTCGGCGTCCAGCTGCAAGTCCCAGCAAACAACAGCACCCCAAAACCCCCAGGCCTCACCCACCTCAGGCCTCACCCACCCTGTCTCTCCCATTCAGCCTCCTCTGAGCATTCTAGCATCCCTCGGCCCTGCCCACCTCTGCGCGGCGCTCCAGGGTGCAAGTCTCCTGGCACCAGGACGCGGGGGGGGGTGTCTCCCACTCTCCCCCTCAGCCCCGGCCCAGCGAGGTCTGGTGCAGAGAGCCACCGGCTGGTGCTCGCGCGGAATGCAGTGCTGGGTCGAACGAAGCACGTGCCCAGCCGGCATTACTTTTGCTATTTTTCTAACAACAATTACACCCGGGTCCTGGATCTGAGCTGAGGAGGGGCTACCAGGGCCCCACCTGGGGGTGCTCAAGGGCCAGGCAGTACCTGGCTCAAACATGAGGCCCTGTGTTCTGACTCTTGATCTCTGTTCTGGCTCGATCGCTCCGGCCCCAAGGGGGCTTTTGGAAACCCATCTCCAAGGGGCCAGGGATGTGGCTGGTGGCACGTTGCTAACAGTTCTGGGTTCAATCCCTCACAATTGAATCCAGAACCCCCACAGAAGTCAGCCCCTAGCTCAGGGCCCCTGTTCATCTGTTCACGTCAGAATAAAACTCTTAGTCCAGGGTTAGAGTGATAGTACTGTAGGGAGGGTGCCTGCCTCGCGCACGGCTGACCTGGGTTCAATCCCCGGCACCCCTATGGTTCCTCAAGCTTGCCAGGAGTGATCCCTGAGTACAGAAACAGGAGGAAGCCCTGAGCATCGCCAGGTGTGGCCCCTAAACAAAACAAGCACTGTCCTCCCGTTGTTCATCGATTTGCTCGAGCAGGCCCAGTAATGTCTCTATTGTGAGACTTGTTGTTACTGTGTTTGGCATTTCGAATACATCACGGGTAGCTTTGCTGCGCGGGCGAGATACTCTCGGTAGCTTGCCGGGCTCTCCGAGAGGGCGGAGGAATCGAACCTGGGCTCGACCAGGTCAGCCGAATGCAAGGCAAACGCCCTACCCGCTGTGCTATCGCTCCAACCTAAACTGGAGTGATAGCACAGCGGTAGGGCGTTTGCCTTGCGCGCAGCCGGCCGGCTGAGCCAGGTTCGATTCCTCCGCCCCTCTTGGAGAGCCCGCCAAGCTACCGAGGAAACAAAACAAAACTTAAAAAAAAACTTAAGTCCATAGTTGGAGTGATAGTTCAGCAAATAGGGTGCTTGCCTGGCATGTGGCCGACCCAGGTTTGATCCCCAGCACCCTTATGGCCCCAAGCCCACCAGGAGTGATCCCTGAGCACAGTTGGGTGTGGTCCCAAAACAAAACAAAACAAAAACCCCTCGAAGTCCAGCTGTGCCCTCACCCATCTCTGCCATCTCCTTCCTTCACAGCCACCAGCCTCACCAGCCTGAGCCTGCTGGAGATGCCCAGCACTTCTCTGCCCCAGGGCCTTGGTACATGCCAATTGCTCTGCCCACGATGCCCTGCTCAGCAACTCGCACAGGTCAAATATGGCTTCTCAGGGAAAGCCCCAGGCCACACACCTGCCGTTCCAGGCCTCTAGGTCTCTCCCCCCGCCACGTCCCACATGTGTCTCCCACATTGTTCTTTGTACCCCCACAGTCTTTTGTGGCTCTGATTTTTGGTTTTGGTTGGCGGGTTTCCATCATCATCCCCGACACCATCATCATCACCATCATCACATCATCACCACCACCACCACGAACATCCTCAGCTGCACCTGCTGGGCTCACAGCCTGACCCCGCCTGCAGGAACGCACACACGAGACCCCCAGAGAGCAGGGAGCCAGCGCGGTCAGGGAAGGGCAGGGGCGGCTGTGTGGGGAGGGACTCACAGCTTGAGCACGGCCGACCGTTTCCCCAGCATCATGTTCACGAAGTCCCGGTAAGAAATGGTGTCGCTGCTGCCACCCGTCACCTCCGCCATCATCTTCTTCATCTCCAGGTGGGTCCGGGGCACCCCCAGCTTCTCCATCATCCTCTTCAGAGACATCAGGTCTGTGGGGAAACGCAACGCATGGAGCGAGTGGCAGGCAGAGGGGGAGCTGACGGCGCCCCCCCCCATCCCAACCCAGCCAAGGAAACCCTGCCCCACGCCTCCGCCAGCCCGCCCGCCCCCAGCAACGCTCCCTCTCCACCGGAACAGGGAGCCCAGCACAGCCCCCATCTTTGCTGGGGCAGTGCAGAACAGTGGTCAGAGCCCCGGGATTCCAACACGGGACAGAGCCGACCCAGCACTTCTGCTCTTGGCTCATCCAGGCCCGACTGAAGCCCTGACCCCTCCAGCAATAAGTGAGGGCCTGGGATCGCTGCTGGGGGCTGCAGGAAGCGGGTGCCCCGGGAGAGAGGTGCTGCTCTCATCCTCTGCAGCTCCTGCAAATTGCGGGGAGCCATGGTGGGCAGCTCTGCGTCCAGGCGTTGAAAGTCACTCTCGAGTCCCAGGGCCGTGCCTCACAGGAAGCGGGAGGACCCCAAAAGATCCAACAAAGGAATAAAATTGAAGACAAGGGAGGCACCAAGTCACCCCGGGCCAGTGGGGCAGCCCTGGCACGCCCCGCGGCCGGCATCTGAAGCCACTTCCTTCAGATTGTTCGCTGAACAATGGGGTCACAAGGAGGGCGGGCGGGAGCAGGGCAGAGGGGCAAAGGCCGGCTTCGGGGGCGGGGAGCAGTGGCGTGCCAGCTCACCCAAGGGGCAGGGCGGGTAGAGCCGGGTGCCAGACCCCTAGGTGCCAGGATGTCCCAGGCATTTCAAAGAAAGCTGGGCAGCGTCTGCAAGAGGAAGCAAGACTGCTTTCTCTCTCTGCTGGCCAGACTCTAAATTGGCACGATTTTTGGAAGGACTTTTGGCAAGGCGCCTGCTAAGCCTTTGACCCAGAATGTCTAATTCCTGAGATTTACTCTTCAATGAAGATCATAAACCAGGTCGTGTATCACGAAATCCCCTTACAACCGGGCAGTCCCTCCAGGGGCAATGCCAAAGGAATGTCCGGCCAGTGATGGAATATTATGCAGATGTGAATCATAGGGTAAGAGGGAAAAGCTGATGGTCCATCAGCGGGGAGGGTGCTTGCCTCACACACGGCTGACCCGGTTACAATCCACTGCACCCCCACAGGGTCCCTGAGCCCCGCCAGAAGTGACCCCTGAGAGAGCCTGGGTTCAGTCTGAGCACTGCCAGGTGTGTGTGGTTCCCCAAACCAAAAAAAAAAAAAGGAGGAGGAGGAGGAGGAGGAGGAGGAGGAAGAGGAGGAGAAGGAGGAGAAGAAGAAAGACCACACAATCGGGTTGCTTATGAGCAGAAAAAGAGGTTCTCTGAGAGCCAGGGTGTGGACAAACGCTGTCAGTAGCAGCCTTAGGAAGGCCACTAAGGGTGGAATATTATTATTATTATTATTATTATTATCGCTTTTTTGGTCACACCCAGCGATACACAGGGGTTACTCCTGGTTCATGCACTCAGGAATTACTCCTCGCCGTGCTCAGGGACCATATGGGATGCTGGGAATTGAACCCTGGTGTGCAAGGCAAACGCCCTACCTGCTGTGCTATCACTCCAGCCCCCTAAGGGTGGACTATTCTGTCGAATAACAGGTTAGGGAGGCTGGGCCCCACCTGTGGTGCTTAGGGACCATGCCTGGCTCTTTGCTCAGGAGCGACCCCTAGTGGGGGACCATTATGGTGCAGGGGGTTGAACTGGGGTCCACGCCTTCACCCCTGTAACAGTCTCTCTGACCTCATCATAGGGCTTCATGCCAGCAACCACCCAACACGGCACCCTCCACCCAAGTATCCGCTCCCCTCCCCACCGTCCCCGGGTCCCCTCCCAGCCACTCCGCCCTGACAAAGCTCAGCTCTGTACACCAGTGGTGCTCTGTCTCCGAAAACGTCTATGACAAAAACGCATGCATTGTGCCCCTGAGACACTGAAGAATGAGTGTCTACATAAAAAACACGTCCAGAAGTGTTTTCTAGAGCTGGAGTCATAGCACAGCAGGGAGGGCGCCTGCCTTGCCCGTGGCTGACCCGGGTTTAATTCCTGGCATCCCGTAGGGTCCCCCAAGCCCTCAGGAGTGAACCCTGAGCACAGAGACAGGAGTCAGCCCAAGCACTGCTGCGTGTGGTCCAATGTCCCCCATATTTTTTCTCTAAAGAAAGGGCGGATGCAAGGACCAACATCCGCCCCGGCTGGGCTGGGCTCCGGGGCCGGTCACCAGTGACCAGGAACCCAGCAGTGCAGTCACATCTCTGAGCTTCGGTTTCCTCATCTGCGTGATGGGGAGACTCGAACCCACCTTGCCTGAATCCTGTGGTCCAGATGAAGGTGAGGCATGGTCACCCACCCTGGTGCCCGGGACGGCACAGTCAGGAGACGCAGAGGGTCTGGGGTCTGGGGAGGAGGGAGCCGGGCACCCCCGGGCAAGCCCACAGTGAAGGGCAGGTTTGCAGGCCCAGGAAGTGTCGCCCCAGTTCTCAGCGGCGGCAGCAGGACAAGAGCTGGGGGCTGGGGGTGAGGCAGGAGGGGCGGCTGGGCCGTCCACTGGGAGGCTGAGATGGGGCGTGAGGGAGCCCAGCCTCTCAGCCATGCAGGAGAAAACGGGGTCTTCATCCCCCCCAACCCACATCCTCTCCCCCTCGCCCCCCAGCCCCACCCACCAATCTCACCCTCGTTGTTCAAGTCGAACTCCATGTACTTCTCTGCAAATCAGAGTAAGACGGTCAGGGGCCAGGGAGACTGGCTCTAGCGGCTCAGCACAGACTCGCATGCAGGAGATGGGGTTCAGCCCCCAGCACTGCCCAGTCCCTACGCCCAGCACAGAGCTGGGAGGAGCCCCAGGTGACCAAGCACCACTGGGGGTGACCCCTGAGCACAGAGCTGGGAGGGGGTACCGCAGAGTACCGCAGGGTGCGGCCCAAAGCCATAGGAAGAGGCTTGAGCAGCAGGGAACCTTGGGACCCACCTCCCTCTGGGTCCCAGCAACTTGGGGGACCCCTGGCCTGTCCCCTCTGGAGGTGGTGAGAGAGGCCCACTCCTAACAGCCAGTGTCCTGATCATCATGGACGGGCAACTCCTGCCTGCTCACACCCCTCCCCCACATAGCCCAGCCTAGGGGTCCACTCTGACCCCAGGCCACGAGGGTGGCTGCCCTCCTGGTGCCCATGGTGGGGGCCAATTCCTGTCCTAGGAGGCTGGGATGGGAGGCATTTTGGGGGTGCTTCAATGGTCTCCCAATTTCTTTTTTCTTTTGGGGTCATACCCGGCGATGCACAGGGGTTACTCCTAGCTCATGCACTCAGGAATTACTCCTGGTGGTGCTCGGGGGACCATATGCAATGCTGTGAATCAAACCCGGGTCGACCACATGCAAGGCAAATGCCCTACCCACTGTTCTATCGTTCCAGTCCAGTCTCCCCAATTACTGAAGGCAGTGGTGGGTGGGCCCCCTCCTCCAGGGGCCCCCTTGAGGGAAGCAGGCACCGAGACCCTCATGCCATGAACACCCAGTACCCAGCGGCCCCTGATCCTCCCTGACCAGGGGTGCAGGACACCTCCTGACAGTGGCAGGAAGGGAGGGGTGGGCATCTTCTGACCAAGGCAGAGGGCAGAGGGCAGGCTGTGGACAGGTCACCCAGCCCGCTGCTCAGAGCCAGGTATCTGCTCTGTACTGGCACCAGGGAATTGGTCCAGGCACCAGCCCTGCTCCATACCTGTGGCCTGGTAGCGCCTGCCCAGCCCACAGTGACCCCACCCGCAGGTGCCCACATCCCTCACGCCTCCCTGCTGATGCCCGCACCCGCCTCGGAGCTACTCCTCAGCCTCTCACCCACCCTGTCAGCTCTTTTGGGTGGGGGTCCCCAATTCACCCCTGTCGCCACAGGCTGGGGCAGGGGGCAGAACCTGCACTGAGCTGAGGTGGGAAGGGCTTAGACAGCAGCGCCCACTCCAAGGAAATCGTGGTTCCGTCCCCAGGGCCATTGGACAAGGGTAGTGAGCACTGGGCTGAGGCCACTGACCACCACAGAGCAGGGGACAGAGCTGGGGCGTGGGCAGGAACAGGGTGTCTTTGCTGCGATTAGTGTCATCGTTAAGAGCACAAGTTTTCTTCTTGGCTTTTTTCTGTTGCTGTGTTTTTGGGTCATGCCTGGGCAGGACTCAGGGGCTCCTCCCAGCTCTGTGCTCAGGGATCACCCCTGGTGGTGGAGACCTTGTGGGGTGCCGGGAATCGAACCTGCATCATCAGTTAAGTCCGGGCAAGCGCCTTAACTCAGGACTGTCTCTCGGCCCCAGGGCGGAGGTTTGGGCCCCTTTGAGCTCTGTCCAGCGAGCTGCTGGCCCCTGTCTCTCTCTGTGTCTGCTTTCCTGCAGCTAGAAACGCAAGCGGCCCGGAGACCTCCTCTGGCCAGGCCCAACTCGGGGTGCTCTGCTGTACTGTGAGGGAACACTGCCTCCACTTTGGGGAGCTCCAGTACAGGCAGGCGCCCCGCAAGGAGCAGCACTCGGCCTCCCACAGCACTGGTGGGGAGCGCCTGGTGGGCCGAGGTAGTCCTCCTGCCAGAGTGGGGTGTGGCGCGCCCGGCCTGCCTGGCCCTGCCTGCATGCACGGCCCAGTCCTTTCAGGCTGCTGGCCGTGAGCCCGAGCGAACAGAGGGGCCTTGTGCAGCTGCCCCGCGCGGCTCCTGGCCGTTTGCTTTTCATCCTGTGCTGCGGCTTCAATGGGCAGAAACTCTGCCCCTGGCCCACTGCTGCCACACACACAAACATCCATTCTCCGCAGGGGCCCCCGAGACGCCCCGCAGCCCGGGGAGAGCGGCCAGGGCCGCTACAAAGAGACAATTGTGCGCCGGGCCCAGGAGCCGCCAGGAGCCAAGCTGGGCTCCGCAGGGCAGCCGCGGGCCAGAGGGTCAGGCATGGGCTGGGGCCTGCAGGCCGGGGTGTGAGAAGCAGGTGCGGGGTCCGCAGCCCCTGGCTGACTCCCCTCTGCACTGCAGGCTCCGAGGCTGGTGCCACCCGAGGGGCATGAGGGGGCCGAGCTTGCCAACCCTAGTTCACTTGTATTTTATTTTTGGGTTTGGGTACACACAGTGATATTCAGAGCTCCTGGCTCTGCACTCAGGGATCACTCCTGGTGTTGCTCAGGGGACCCTATGGGATTCCGGGGATAGAACCCAGGTCGGCCATCTGCCAGGCAAGCACCCTCCCTCCACATGAGGGTTCTGGCCCCTCCAGCTCACCTTTGTTTTGTTGTTTTGTTTGTTTGTTTGTTTGTTTTTAGTGAAACACCATGAGGTACAGTTATAGACTTATAAATTTTTGTGCTTGGGTTTCAGTTATATGATGATCAAGTACCCATTCCTCCACCAGTGCCCACCCTCCCCCACCATGGGTCCCAGCATCCCTCCCACCCCCC
>JAOXYA010000020.1:24837484-24848381 GCA_028565675.1 Sorex palustris | reverse complement strand
ATTGTTCTATTTTGGCAGGAGCCATTAAGAGATTCTATAGGATATCACTAACATGTTGTTAAAGTTAGAGTGATATGAGCTTTGATATATATATATATATATATATATCTGAAAATATGTATATATGCATATATATATATATCCCTCTATGATCCCTCTATGATTTGTTGCCTACTGTCTGAACCCCTTCAAATATGGTGTAGTAATTATGAAGAATGGGTAGGGAGTGTCCTATGATGTGTTCAGGAATATGTTCACTCATATGTGAAACTCGGCCCAAGCATGTGGGGTGCGGCCTTGAGTATGGCAGTGGTTGGGTTGTGGAAGTCGACTGCCAGGTCCTTTGGGGCAGAGAGGGCTCTCACCCACCCCCCACTGGGGCGCTCCAAGTGAAAACAGCCTGGCATGGAGTCCAGTGGCATGGATTTGGGGGCCTCATGTTATGCTCCCTTCCAGGAGAAGCAGCCGTGTGATCTCGGCTTTCAAGTTTTATAGCCTTTGACCTTATGACTTTTCAATTAATGAGCAGGAATTTGTGAGATAAGGTAGCTGATAAACTATTTCTGGGCTCTGACATAAAATATCTGGTTTCTCTAAAAGCAAAGCAATATCAATTTATTCTTTTATTCAAAGATATTATACACATCAGCTACCAATCTCTAATTCTTTATCCTTTTTATGATCCCTAATCACAAAGTCTTCTATTGAGCTATAAAAACGTCCTAGGGAATTTTCCAGAATCTCTAGGACAAGCAGCCTGCAAGTTCTTTTCTCTTCCTTCTTCACAAATACCCACATTATCAACAAAAGCCAAAGTCATCCTATAAGAAAAGGAGCAGTATTTTTAGCTCTGGTAGAGTTTCATTGTTTGATTTAATTGATTCATTAGTGACCCTTGTATACTGCCAGCTAATCTTAAAATTCTCTATCAGTGTGTGATTACCCCATATAACTTTAGTGAAGCCAAAATTTCAGAAATAGCAAAAATGCACCCAAAAAAGGCATATAAGTTTATTTGAACCACTATCGAAAAAAGGAATTTTAATTTCTCAAATTAAATATCAATAACTCCTTTTTGGCTTTACCAACAGTGAGCCTTGGGCTTACTTTTACTACCACTGTAAAAATTGTCAGGGGGTTGAAAAAAAAAGAGGTGAAAGTATTTTGTTCATTGAATACTCAAGACACTGAGTTCTTGGGTTTGCAGTACTGATTAAGAAAGAAAATGGTCATTAAAAATGAAAAATGTGAATTCCTATTTGAATATTCTAAGTGCAGATATGCAATAAAGTAGGGTCAATGATAATAAAAATAGAAATTAAAGAAAGTGAGAATAATAATATTTTTTGTTTAGTGACTTAAATTCCCTACCCTGACTACTATCAAAGAATTCATTATTCATGAGGGAAAATCTGTTGAGAGTAAGGCAAAAAAGAGCATCTGTGGTAAATACCGAACAGTAAAAGTGATATTTTTATGTATGTAAATGTAAGTACTTTTCAGAGATTCTCAATGTTCATCCCCAAGATATGTTATTAACCAGAGGAAAAAAAGCCACTTCCATCAGCCAAAAGGAAAAATAAATACAGGTACCTTTCATCACTCAAAATAGTATGAGTTAGTGATGCAAATATTTTAAACATAAGTGGAATGTTTTCTGGGATTCCAAAGTTTTCCAGATAGATTAGAGAAAATCTATAGATAAACTTATGCATGATTTCTTTCAGGATTTAATGTGTGCTATTGAATAAGGTAGTTAAAACTGTTATATCTACTCATACCTTGAAATATTTGTTCAAATATTTATTTTATAAACTTTAATATCTCCACCTCTTATTAATATAAAATTATTCTTGCTCCCAGGGAAATTTGATCATATGTCAAACTAAGTAATACTGGGAGCAGTATTTTTTTATATCTTACGTTGATAGATTAGAATTAAACCTAATAGCCAAATCCCAAAATATAATACATACCACATATGCATATGACCACAGATTTATCTATAGAATACCATGAGTTTTATTAAAATACCTACTTTGGTGGTAATGTATAACCTTATATATACATTTTATTTTACCTGACAAATTAATACACTGCATAACACTGTCCTTCTGTTGTTCATCGATTTGCTCGAGCAGGCCCAGTAACATCTCCATTTTGAGACTTGTTTGTTACTGTGTTTAGCATATTGAATACGTCACGGGGAGCTTGCCAGGCTCTGCCATGCGGGTGAGATACTCTCGGTAGCTTGCTGGGCTCTTCAAGAGGGCCGGAGGAATCGAACCTGGCTCGGCTGGGCTGGCTGCGCACAAGGCAAATGCCCTACTACTGTGCTATTGCTCCAGCCCCTACCTTTAATAATAATAACAATAACAATAATAATAATAATAATTACATGTAATAAAGTGAGCTCGTCATAAAAGAATATAGCCTAACCCAGGGCCAAATGGTGAAGGATATCAGTCACAGTAGATCAGAGCAAGTGAAAAAAGCAGAACCAGAGATGAAGAAGGTCTAAAAGTACCAAGAACCTTTTAGATGCAGAACTGGAGCCTCAGAGACTTAAGAATACCCTAAGGTCTAAGATTGTGCAGGCCTTTGGTGAACAATCAAAGGGGAAGTGTGAGGCTGTGCTTTAAGAAGCAGAATTAAGAATCTATTTGCTTACACCATCATTCACATTTTGGGTTGTTTTTATTTTTTATTTTTGTTTTGTATTTAGGAGACAACTTAGTTCTTTCACAAATCTTTCAATGTTACTGATCTTCTCTGGAAGCCAACAGACAGATTATTACTGGGGTGCAAATAGATGCAGTGTAAAGAGAAAACCATAGAGGTAACAACCAGCAAAGTCCGTATGTGCTTCATAGCGTGCAGCAGATTATTATCCTTAAAAGGTCGAAGTTCTGATTCCTGCTGCAACAGAGAGAAATCCTACGGTGAGTATAGAGTTGGGACATTGTCTACCTAAAACTCTCAACAGTATTATTAATCATGGTGTCTAAAGTTAGAAAATGTAAATTAAAACGTACACATGATGTAGGCAAGTAGACAGGGAAGTGCCTCCATGGCAATGGGATCCCTGGGAAATAATCAACCTAAGGCCATCAGGACCCACCTTGTTCCTTTGAGGTAGGCAGGTAGATAGGGAAAGGCCCTTGGCAATGAAACTTGGATTAACAAAGTTTCATGGAAGAAGAAGTCTAGGACTGATCCACCTTGTGGATACAGAAAACAAAGACCTGGTAAGACCAGAGGCAGACCCTAAAGATATAGGCCCCCTCCCCTTGAAGTTCATCTTTTCGAAAATCCTCGGACCTCTCTTTTAATCCGATTAACTTCAGTGACCCAGCCCCAAGGAGATTCCAGAACATTCCAAATCAGAATCTATAAAAGCCAGTCCAATAGCCCATTTGAGGCCCTCTCCACCCTTGCAGAAGCCTGCATTCTGTCTGAACGCGTTACTCTGTCTCTCTTACTCTCCACTCCTCTACTTATCCATTTATCCCTTTCTCTTTCTCTCCAAAAAACCCCCAAATAAAATCTGTTACTTCACTGCTTGTCTACTCCCGAAATTCTTTTCTGCGAGCGAGACAAGAACTCTAGAAACCCTGGGTAAGGCTTGGGACTGGCCTCTTCTTTCCTGCAAAGAGCAAATCCTTGCCTGAGTCCATGGCTCCCCGAGCAAGCATATGGCGGGGATCAACTCCCATGCCGAGAAGACCAAGCGGACTTCAGGTGTGGCCTAATGGCCACCTTGTGGGGCTGGCGGGGCTCAGGCCTGTGCCAAGCAGGGGCTCATTGCAGACTTTACTGGTCCTAGTCTTCCCAGCGACTCCTGAGTGGCAGTCTGCTGCCTTGTAATTCTCTGTCACATCTGATAAAACACTCTCAAAGAGGAATGCCTTTTGCCCATAGAAGCCCGGGGTCACAGGGACAATGCTCTTGCAAGAGTTTCACATGCACATCCTCTTTGCTCCAGAAATATTCAAGACTTTCCAAAAGTCAGGTAGCACTGTAGCATTGTCCTCCCGTTGTTCATCTATTTGCTTGAGTGGGCACCGGTAACGTCTCCATTGTGAGATTAGTTGTTACTGTTTTGGGCATATCAAATAGGCCACAGGGAGCTTGCCAGGCTCTGCCGTGCAAGTGGGTTACTCTGGGTAGTTTGCCGGGCTCTCCGAGAGAGGAAAGGGGGAATCAACCTGGGTCAGCCGCTTGCAAGGCAAACGCCCTACCCGCTGTGCTATCACTCCAGCCCAAAAGTCGGGTAAGATTAAAAAAAAAAGTGTTGAAATATCTATCCAACTTTTAAAGAAAATGAAAACAAATTAAAAGAGAAAGAAGAAAAAGTTTGGACTCCAATTATGTATACTTAAGCTCTGTATTTAGTCTGCAAATACAGACTAACTACCCTATACCACTCTAAGTTTGCTGAGGGAAGAGCCCTGATTTGGCTACACTTCTTACTGCCAGAGGCCAATCTGCTACCATGGCACACAGGTGCTCTTGATAAATACTTTCCTTCATTACTGTTGTTGTGTATATGTTGTGAATTATACCAAAAGCAAAAGCTTGTGTTATTTCCTGTAGGCTGTACAACATGCAGGTTGAAATGGCTGGACTTGCCTCTGCTCTTAGCCTTGATGCTCAATGCATATGCAAGTATACAAAAGAGGGTCCAGGCTTGAAATACTTTGTGTGGGGAAGTTCTTCAGGTTTGATTCCTAAGACCATACCAAGTTAGGAACAGCCCAGGGCACAGACAAGGTATGGCCTCAACATTTAAAACAAGTTTAAAAAAATTAAGACAATTCAACATCAGGAATTGGAGAGATAGCATCGGGGTTAAGACTCTTAACTTGCAATTGACTGGTCTTGATTTTATCCTGCACACTACATGTGGTCCCTGTGTACTACCAGGCGTGATCCCTGAGTATAGTCAGGAATAAGCCATGAGCACAGCTGGGTGTGCCCCCCCCAAAAAAAAAGGACAGGGAAAGAGAAAGGAAAAGAAAAGAAAAGAAAAAAGAAAGGGAAGGAAAAGAAAAGAAAAGAAAAAAGAAAGGAAAAGAAAAGAAAAGAAAAGAAAAGAAAAGAAAAGAAAAGAAAAGAAAAGAAAAAAGAAGAAAAGCATCAAACCACCCCAGAGAAGAACTAAAATCAAGATCTAGTCATCTGAAGAACCTACATCTCAGCAAACCTGTTACAGTTGGTGGACCTTATATTCAGAATGGCTTTCCCTTTAAGGGTGAGATTTTTAGCATTGCTTCATAAACATGGCATAATAGTTGAAAGTGAGACCTATAACCTAATCCTGTTCTTAGCTTCTACTAGTTTTGTAACCTGGAGAAAACCATTTAATTTTGTTTCTTAATTAGGCTGTCTCATTTTAGCAATAATAGTGCATTTCAGCAACGCTATTTGATTTTAAGCTGATCATGAAGAAGAGAAAATTGAATTCAACAAGGTCAGCCAATGTTCCTGATCTTTGTAAATTCCCACGCAGTCTTTTACTCTCCCTAATCCACATACTTTTTAGTGTGTGAACAACTAAACTGCTTACAGGAGATTTAGTGGTGATATAAACTCAAGGAGGATTCCAGAAAATTACATGTAATCATTTTTGCGTGTGTGCTTTAGAGCAGTGTGAACTTTTACCATTTCAACACACTCCTGAGTTATTTAATTGAAGTCTAAAATGTTAAAAATCCAGTTGGAGAGATAGTACATACATTAAGGCACTTCCCTTGCACAAATCCAATCCCAGTTCAATTCCCTGGCTCTACATATGTTCCTCTGAGCACTACCAGAAAAGAACACTGAGCACAGAGCTTCAGAGTATCCAGGGCTCTGCTGGGTGTGGCCCAAAACACCTCAACAATTGAAAAAAATAAATTAAAATTTTAATAGTTAAAAGGAAAAGTATAAAAATTAAAAATTCCTTATCCATGAAAATTTACATGGCATTTCTCTTTAATTTTGATACAGATACACATGAAATGATGATAAAGTTAGTAAGTGTCAGCAAATGAAACCATCAGGAGGTAGTTGACTGGAAAAAACAGGGCAATGGAGAGGGGGTGATTTTGTGATGCTCAGCTTATACTCTTGTAACACTGAAATTTAGGGTAAACGGCATCCCTGAATTGACAAGGATACTAACCCTTTACTAGAAGGCTATGGAGGGGCAAGGACTGGGGGTAAGGAGTTTGGGAGCTGGGTGCATGCTGGATAAAGATATAGAGATGATGGTACTAACCTACATTTTCATCTCACCTCCTCGTTCACCATCCCATCAGGGTCCTGATATCCTCCATCACACTTATAACAGCTCTTCAATTCAAAGTACATTGCTTTACTTTCAAACCTAATAAAAATGTTCTATCTAGGGCTGGAGGGATAGACCAGAGATTCTTGTGCTTGCCCTGCATGCAACCAAGCTTGGTCCCAACCCTGTTATCACATATGGTCCCCTGACACCAGAGCCAGAGTGATCCGTGAGCATAGAACCAGGAGTAAGCCTTGATCTTAGCAGGGTGTGGTCTCCAGAGAAAATAAAAGAAAACCAACAACAACAACAATAAAAAATCCATTATTTCAAATACTTACTTTAATAAAAAAATCTCACCAAGTTCTATCTAGTTCCTTTTTGGATATGTGCATAAACACACATGTCCTGTCATCTCCCGATGAATGTAACTGAAAACCTAGAAAAATGCATACAGTAGTTAGTCGAAGATTTAGAAAAGTAAACAGAAGCTGGTAATGAGGTCAAGATTTGAAATAGCACAGAAACAGCAGACTCACCAATTAATATTTTTGTAATACTAGTATCCCTGAACCACATACTAACTTGCTTAAAACAAAGAAGTTTTAAGATATCTATAAAGTTTTAAGTTATATATAAAGCCAGAGAAAATTCCTAGAAAAGCACAAACTTTGGACTGTTGAAGAATATTCAGGGGTCCCTTGGATGAGCTACATCTGTTAGATCTAAATCCTAACAGAGTAGGGTGAACCCTCTTTGTTTTCCTCATTTTAAATCTTTTTTTTTTTTTTTTGGAGGGGAGGTGGTTGAAGCACAACTAGTTGTGCTCAAAGGCTACTCCAGAATTTATGTTCAGGGTCAGGGTCACTCCTGTGAGGCTGAGGGGAAATATGCAGTGCCGGGGACCAAACAGGGGTCTGCTACATGCAAAGCAAACACCTTAACCCCAGGACTATTTCCCATGCCATCATAGGTATTACTTTGAATCTACAGATGATTTTAACAATGTTTATATTTACCATTCATTAGCACATATTTTTCCATTTCTTTGTGTCTTCTATTAGTTCTTTTAGTAATGTTGGAGTTTTCAGTTTATGGGTCTTTCATCTCTATTGTTAGGTTTATTTCCAGGCATTTCATCCTTTTTGATGCAATTGCCAATGAGATTGTGCTCCAACACTGTGTGCATAAAATGACTGTACATCTGTACAATCATTGCTTTTATATTATTCCACTTTACTGAAGATATTAATAACAAAACAAACACCGTCCTCCCGTTGTTCATCGATTTGCTCAAGCGGGCCCAGTAACGTCTCCATTGTGAGACTTCTTGTCACTGTGTTTGGCATATTGAATACGTCACGGGTAGCTTGCCAGGCTTTGCCATGTGGGCGAGATACTCTGGGTAGCTTGCCGGGCTCCCTGAATGGGGCGGAAGAATCAAACCCGGCTCAGCTGGGCCCACCGTGTGCAATAATTTAATTCAGTAATTTAATTTTATAATTCCCTTTTATAATTTAATGTTTTTCTAATCTGTGTTTCAGCATACATTTCATAGTAATAAAAATACATTTCAATAATGTGATCATGACTATAAAACTCACATGATTCATAATATTTAGAATCTCCCCCTTTCTTGTACTTACTTGAAAACTTTAATATAGTCAGCAAGTTCAGGAATGGAAGTGATGTCACCCTAGAAAATAATTAAGAATTTTTTTCTTGATCTATAAAACTCTCATAGGTCAAAACTACATATTACAAGAATTTTAAAAGTATAGTCATAATAAATAGCACAAAACTTTTTTGTTGTTTTGGGATTACCTGTGGCTCTGAACTCAGGAATTACTCCTGCAGGGCGACCAGAGGGATGCTGAGGATCAAATCCAGGCAAGGTAAATGCCCTACTCATTGTACTATTGCTCTAGCCTCTAAAACAGCTATTTTAAATGCATAAAAAAGCTAATAAAATGATAGTGAAAACTGCAATTTATACATCCAAAACTGTCATGAAGCAAGAATGTGGCTACGTGGTGGAGCACATGCCATGCATGGGTGAGCACTGGGTTTAAGCTTCCAGGTGGTGGCTCTGGTGTCCCCAAGCACAATGTAAATCATAAAAGTCCTAATTCCTAAGCTTTAAAACAAAACTTAACATTTAAAAATTGTCCGGAGACTAATTTTTCATTTTACTTTCTTCTTTTTTTGGGGGGGAGTAGCACACCCAGCTGTGCTCAGGGAACCATATGCAGTGCTGGTGATTAAACCCACAATTGACACTTACAAGGCAATAGCCTTATCTTTTATACTCTCTCTCTTACTCTTAAGAGTATAGGCGGCATATCAGAACATTTATCTTTACCTTGCAGGAAATTTTAGGAACTAGAATAACAATAATTTCGCAACTGTCCTTGAATTTCTGAAAAATGGACATCTTAATTCTCTAAAGCATTATTTCTCTATATCCCCAAACACTTCAGGAGAAACCAAATTCAAAAACAGGGCAATCATCAATGGAAACTGAAACAGTAGGTAAAGACATTTACCAAAATTGTTGATGTTTTACCCCCTTCCAAAGTAATCTCCAGGTCTGAAAGAGCAGCATCAACTTCATCGACTTCCTTGTCACTGTTGTTCAAATGATTCTCGGATGTCATGATTGACAGTTTATTAATATGATACTGAAACCAAAAATAGCATTTAAATGATTGTTCCAACTGTAAAACTTTAAAATGAGATTATTCTCCTATTCTGAATGCTTTTTAGTCAGCCAAGATGAAAAAACAGAAGTATCCAGGAATTGGAAATGACAAGAAAATAGAGGGCATTGGATCATGAAATTAGCTCCTGAAATTAATGTATAACCAGATAATAAAAATAATTATCCTGGGGTTGGAAAGATAATACTGTGGTAGTGTTGCCTTGCATGTGGCTGACCTGCGTCGATCCCATGCACGCAATATGGTCATCTGAGCCAACCAAGAATGTTCCCTGAGTACTGCTGGTCTGTCCATGAGCCGAAATAGTAATAATAATAGTAAAAACAACCCTGTGCATACAGAGTTTGGGAGGTTCTTGAACACAGTTTATGCACCTTCTGCTAAGATCAAAACAAACCGAGTTTTTTATTCTTATTTTAATGCAGTATTCCCTATATCGAAAGCAGGGTCTGGTACCAACAAATACTGAAATAAAAGAGTATGTATTAACACTGGCTATCAAGTATTGCTCTCATTACCCAGAAAGGGAAAGTCAGCTATCCATTTTTTAAGCTGAAAGCTAAAGCTCCACTTTTCCCCCATCTTCAATTCAGTGCTAAAGACATGGGATGATGTTTATGTAAGAATGATAGTCTATATTATGCATATGTGTGACTACATAATCACAGATGAATAAACACACACACTATGTGTGATAACTACTTTGATGTATAGAGAAACAACCTGGGTACAGAATAACAAATCATAATTTTAAGCATACTAAGCTGAATGACTTACAACAAACGTTAACCACTAGTTTTTGATGCTAAACTTTAGATTTTATATATAGCAAAACAGATCTTATATCACTTATTCACAGAAATATTCAACGAACTAATCAGAGGGTAATTATAATGTTCTTATTTAAGATTTGGTGAATCATGACTGGTACCTGGCTATACTTTCAGCTATGGTGAAATGAGACCCATATAGTCATAGAAACTTGTGCTCATCATTCTTAAGAGAACAACATGGGCTGAGGCAGTGGCCTCCAATATTTAGGTACATGTAGAAAGGTAGTTAAAAATATAGATTTTTCAGATTCAATCTGAAGTTTTGGCTGAGCAAATTTGGGTATGCATTTATACTAAATACCACAGGTGGTTCTGAAGCAGAAAGTGCCATGAATTACACGAAGGAACCCTAGTTATGAATGGGGCTACTCAAAACACCCAAGTTTGCTTTCAAAGGTGCATGGGATCAGTTTACTGTTACAATACATACCTGTACCTAAATGCTTTAAAAACAGTGTTACAACCGAATTATCTTTTTATCCACAGTTCCTTATTTGAATTACTTTGAAAAACTACTTATACCTATGGTAAACTGATTTCTCACAAGGAATCAGAAGACTCAAGGAGAAGTTCAACAAGTTGGTAAGCCATATCTGAAATAAAACATATAAACATCTCCTTGGAAAGCTCTCTTCTCTAGTTCTAGATGGCTCCATAGGTACTTTGAGTTGGTTTTTGAGAAGGCTTCAGTAACTTAGGTGATCTGTGATCAAAAAGTCTTACTAATTTTGGACTTTAAAATGGCCCAAGAGATCTGGGCTTGGGACATTCAGTCTGCACAAATAAAACTGTGGATTCTGAGTTTTCTACTGCATAGGAATGGAACAGTTGCTGTAAAACAGATGGAGGAATGCTGCAGAATAGTCCCATGTCTGAGAAAAGACAACTTCATATCAACTCCTTCAGCACCTACTACAAGTGCAAGGCACTGTTAAGTATCCATCTTAACAGGTTTTTAAAATTTCCTTTAAAATATGTAAGGTAAAGGTAAAGGTTCTCCCGTTGTTCGTCGATTTGCTCGAGCGGGCCCAGTAACGTCTCCATTGGAGACTTTGTTGTTACTGTGTCTG
>JAOXYA010000020.1:24751143-24762408 GCA_028565675.1 Sorex palustris | reverse complement strand
CTCCTAGAAGGGAGTGTGTGTATGTGTGTGTGTGTGTGTGTGTGTGTGTGTGTGTGTGTGTGTGTGTTTGAGAGAGAGAGAGAATGAAAGATAGAAAAAAAGGAAGGCAGAAAGACAGAAGGAAAGAAAAAGTAGAAAGAAACAGAAAGGCAAAAAGAGAAGGAAAGAAAGAAAGAGGAACAAGAAAAAAGGGAGGTTTAATAAGCAATTTCTCTGAGAGGGACTTAGCATTTGACAACTGAAATTTGCCATGAAAAAAAATTGTTTACAAATGTGGAGCAGAGGAGAATATAATGAACTGAACTGAGTAGTTTTGAGACTTCAGCAATCACAGACACTTCCTCAAAACTTTCGTGCCTGTGGCCAGGACGATATCCCAGAGGCCGAGTGCCAGGCTGGCATTGCACTAGGCTCTTAGTGAATGGGATGGTCCCCTAAGCACTAGTGGTTATAGCCCTTGTTGCTGAGCACTACCAGGTGAGGTCTGTCCAAACAATACCACCGCAAATAAACAAAGATGAAACTTTCCCTGGGGGCTGGGGTGATAATACACTTGATAGGACACTTGCCTCGCATGTGGCTGACCTCTGTTCTAGCCCCGACATCCTCTATGGTCCTCCATGCACCGCCAGGAGTAATTCCTGAGTGCAGAGCCAGGAGAAACCCGGAGAAATTCTGGGTGTGGCTAAAAAAGAAAAAAAAAAAAAAAAAAAAAAAAAAAAAAATCCAAACAATAACAAAAATTTCAGAAACAAATGATTAGATCATACAGTAAATGCAATGTCTCAATCTGGGCATTCTAGTCTAAATTGAAATAGAAAATTAGAGGCAGTTCAAAAAAATATGACCAGGAAACATTGCACAAAACAGACCAAAGACAAGTGGCAGGCCTCAAGAAGTAGGGAGAAATGCTTATTTATTTTTTTTCCCCCAAATTGAGGTATCACAGTTTACATAGTATTGAAGTCATTACCTTGTAATTGCAGAGCTACTATACAATCCATCTACCAGCACATAAACAGTTTTCGGGTGTGTGAAATCTGTCATAGGAAAGAAACGCTCAACATGTTTTGTGCAGCTGAAAAAGCAGAACTCAAGAACAAAAGCTATAGAAAGGCACACCTATGTTTCTATCAAGTATGACATCAAAGACACAAAGTTCCAGTCGTGAGAGGCTCTCCAGCAGGCCACAGATTACCACCTGACAGGAGTTAGGAGGCAACGTTGGCCTAATTGGTACTCCAAGTCCAGACCCTAAAATGTAATGATTAAGGCTCAATCATCTAAATTTCTTGACCCTCTCACAGGATTTTCTTGGGAGGACTACTCTAAACCCATTCTCAAAGGTACTATCACTTAAAAGGAAGGTGACTTTATTATTTTAATTAGGAAACAAATACTGTAGGGGCCTCCAGGAGGTGGGTGTGATGGCAACATGTTTGACCAGCCAATGCGGACTGCTCAGGCCTGTGGTACAGGCAAACTGAGGGGGTGGAGGGTTACCAGATTCACATCATCTTACAAATGAAAAACTGAAAAACAGTCTATGAAATAGTGGATTCCTGATCCAGGGCTAGTTAGGGTTATATCTTGGGGAGCCAGGACAAACACGAGGTGCCAGGGATCAACTCAGTGCCTTGTATATGCAAGATGGCAATCCAAACTTTTGGCTATCTCCCCTGGCTCCCAAGTAAAAATTTAAAACACATCATATGCACAAATTAGATGATCTAGAAACAGTAGCAGGAGACTGTTTTGTGTTAAGGCATACACTTCCATTTGGGTAGTAGATCACTATCACTATCATCCTGTTCAACGATTTGCTTGAGCAGGTGCCAATAACATCTCCATTTGTCCCTGTCATGTACTAGTGTAGCCGGATGGCATACTGGGGGCTCTTTCACGGTCAGGGGAATGAGGATCATCATTGTTACCATTTTTGGCATAACAAGTATGCTACAGGTAGCTTGCCAGGCTCTGCCATGTAGGTGGGATACTCTTGGTAGCCTGCCAGGCTCTCCTAGAGGGATGGAGGTTTTTGTGCTGAGGCTCCTGCGGCATTGCCGCGGTAAATATGATAAATAAATAAGCTGAAAGGGTTCAGGTCCAACAGGGTTCTGTGACCCTTCTGTCCTCTATACAGAATCTATGCCACAAAACACTTGGGCTAACCAGTGTTTCAAACCTTTTTTGTTTTAAATTTTTTGCTTTATTGAGGCAATACTGATTTACAAATAAATGTATAAATATGTACTTTTAGAGATACAACACTATCCACATTATTTTTCTTAGGGCTCAATTCATGTTGGCTTAATTTCTGTCATGTCCATTAAAGTATTTGAAATCTGTGCTAAATTTCTATCAGATTAATCTATATAATGTATTGCATTTGTTTAGAACATATATATTTGTGATATAATTATATATGTTGTCATTCTTAAATAAACATGAAATTTTTTTTTACTAAAACAATGTGACTTTAAAAGTTACCATCCTCTGTGTAAAATAATAAAAATAAGAGTATGCTTCCCTTTAACAGTTAAAATCATATCCTGCTGAGTCTTAATGGCATGATGTTGTCTTATTTTTCCTATAGGAACCAGTCAAACATCACTCGGTATCAATAACACCACTTTAGACATAGGATACATTGTTCACTATTTCTTACTTAATTCGTATACTTTTGTTTAGTTTGACAATTTTTTTTACTAACACCAAAAAAGTTTGTTAAAGAAAGTGGAACAGATATGTCATTTGATTCCTATAATTATTTATAAAACTAAACAGGCCCATCTTTGTAGAATTATCACATGCCAATATTTTAAACAAGAATTGAAATTTTATATTTAATTGAGGAATTATAAATTTTTCACATAGATATAAATAAGTATAACTAGCTGAATGTTTAGTTTTTATTAAGTTTTTAATGCCCTACACTTTTACCCCCTCATCCATAAATTCAGTTCCTCAAAGATCATCATAAATTTTTTTAGGTCAAAGAGGACAGCAAACTGATGCTGAAGACAAAAAGCATGAAAGAAGAAGAATGATCAAGTGAGTCACTCTCATTCAAAAACCCCAACAAAAGTTAAATTCCCACCATAAGTCAGGCCTATGACTTACTGATCTTTGTTATCGCTACCATCTATTATTGAATCAAGCGTACATCAGAGCCACAATTTCTTCAATATTTTATGAATATACTAATTATATGGTACGGAATAGTGCTTCTTTAAAAAAGATATCAAAGAACTCCTTCAAAATGTTATCTAAATAAAGTGTCTAAGTGTCATACCATGTTACGTGGTATTTACTGATTTTGTTAATTGAAATGACATTAATAACAAGGTGACTTATTAAAAATGTAAATATCTAACAACTGAATTAGTTCATACGAATGTTAATTGCTACTGACTGTAAGAGTGAAGAAATTAGTGATTCCTTATGAAAGGCATTTTAGGGGGTGGGTTAGAGAAAGAGAGGTGTTAAGGGGAATGAATGCCTGCATGTTGCCTGCCTTATTTGGCTCCCTGGCACAACATAGGGTCCCAAGCATCAAGAGGTACAGCACTGGAGGCCTCTAAAGAACCACCAGGGTGGCACAGATAACTGCAGTGTCTGACTAGCACATCTGCCAAGGCATTGACCCGTCAGCCCGTGTTGGCAGAAAATTTCTAGGAGTGGTCCCAGAATCTACAAGAATCAACTCTGAGGTTTTTTTTCCACCTAATCTTCCCCTAAAGACGTTTATATTCTCACTAAATACATCAGCTGTCCACAATTAATTTAACTATATATCAGAATACTAATAACTGCCTAACTGCAGGTGCTATAGCTTTATCAGTTCAATTAACAGAACTCCTACTGTATCCTTGAACTATTGCTTTCATTTTGTCACCACATATATAGTGATGGCATCTCTGTCCCACTGATAGGAAAACTTAATAGTAGAGGATTCAGGAAGAACACATCATGTAACACATCTGTTACAGACCATCACAGATGATGCAGTGATGCTCCTAAGGGAAGTTTTATGCCAAAGGTTCATCTAAAATCTTAAAACTGAGGTAACAGACCAATAAATAACTGTGTGAAATAACAAACAGGCAACTCTAGGAAGAACAGGAAGGATATACAAAGGCAACTGTCAGTGGAGTAGGCGTGGTTCACCCATTATTCTCCAAGCATCAGGTCTCTCTGAAAGTGCCTTTTTCACAAACTAATGCCTGAAAGACATACTTTGAAGGCAAATTACTTCATCTTAAATGCTTATTCAGATGAATTGCTGGTGACTTTGGAGGGGGCAGATGTGGAAAAGTGGGTTAGTGACCCTGGTATAGGCAAAGGTAATAAGGTTCTGAATCAGGGAAGAAGAGATATTACAGGATAAGCAAGAATATTCGACAAGCTGAGTTTGATAATGAAAACCATGGAGAGGCAAATGTGACTGAATCAGATATTGTCTTATCAGGCCCATTTTCTACTCCGTCGAACCATGCTCTCCGCTTTGGGAGCTGACCTATTTGGTCTAACAACATATCCTTCACTTTCAGGATTCCAGTTTGGTTTTCCCAAAGAATTTCTTGTCCACAGGTCATCAAAGGGAAGAGAGTGAGATCAGAGAAGAGATTTCTGTAGTTTTATACTGTGAGAAGGCTCAGGCTGTCTACAAATCCAATGTCACAGTATCTCTCAGGCCAGAGATCTCTACTCTTCTCTCTTCCAAGTCCCAGCAACTCTCCCTTTCCCCATCCATTGGGTTGGGATAGTGACAAACTATTACTAGCACTCTAGGTCATTGTGACCACATTACTAGACACTGAACTTTCCCTTATGGTTTCCATAACATTAACCTCAACATTGCAAATAATTAAATCCATCAAATTATTCTTATATGAGCACAATGCTTGCTTCCTGCTGGGACCTGAACGCGATTTTTGAATTTTGATCTTGGGAGAGTATACAATAGGGAATATTATTAGCTAAGATAAGAAATAAAAGATGCTAAATTCAACTGTGAACAGAAAAACCATATTTTTAATTGTGCAATATGACAAGTTTGTGGTTCATGGATAGCAAGAGATTGCAACAGCTGTCAAGGATACCTGGCATAAAGATAAAGAAAATTTTTAAGTCTTGGTTATTGGTACAATAAAGTTTAATTATAAAATTTATTTAACTTAAGAGATGGAATCAGAAAACTCTTTAAAATTAGAACCCAAGATTAGGATGCTCGCCCCTTCCTGGCTTAATTCTTTAGTGAGTGAGTTCAACCCAATGGCTTTAAGTAATATTCCTTTAACGAGGATTTCCAAATCTAAATCTAAATGCCCAACCTCCTGCAAGTTCCCGAGAAAATTAAGAGGTGCTTTTCATTCTTGCTTTCCTTATAACTTTATATGCTATATTTTTAGGTCAAACAACTTCTCTCAGCTTCCAATTTTTTCCTGTAAAATAAAGTTGTTGAACTATTTGATCTCTAAGTTCTCGTTAAACTCTGAAATTCAGTGAGTAGGAGTGTAAGTTTTGCATAAAGCAGAATAATCAGATCTAGTGTTTCCCCAGTTCTCCTATCTGCAGTTATATGTGCACTGAGAACTGAAATATATTACATCACACACATTTCCAATGCAAAAATTTACTAATTCCATGCCCCAATTATGTTTTCAATAAAAAATCATTAAATATAAAAATACTGCTTATAACTATGTATGGAGCTTACATCATTGCAATAAATTATTTAAATTATATTATAAAAAGACCAGCAAAAATAAAATTATAGAGCAGTAAACTCTCCTGATGGGTAAAGTCCACAGAGAGTTGTCAAAATTAATGGCAGTGCTGGCATTAGAACCCACAACTTCTGGGTTCCCACATTCACGCTCTTTCTGCAAAGTGCAGCATTTATCTTCACTTGATTTCAACAAGTCCCAAATATTGAGTTCTGGGTCCAGAGTGATAGCACAGTGGGCAGGGCGTTGGCCTTGCACACGGTCGACCTGGGTTCAATCCTCGGCATCCCAAATGGTCCCCCAAGCACCACCAGGAGTAATTCCTGTGTTTGGTTTTTGACAAGAAATTGTTTGGGAAAACCAAACTGGATTACAGAGCCAGGAGTAACCCCTGAGCATTGCTGGGTGTGACCCAAAAAGAAAAAAAAATTGAGTTCTTCTCCATCCAATGTCGTGCTGGTTGGCATGAGGAATAAAATAGAAGCATAACAGTTTTGCAGCAGTTTATGGTCTAAAAATTTATGAAATAATTATTAAAATGCTTTGAACTGAGACTAAAACAAACAACCAACCATGTAAGCTAGAGAAGTACAGAACAATCTGTGTGACAAGTTACCCATCAGCTGCATTTTGAGTATTCACAGATTTCGTATGAAGTTCTGTGTGAAGAGTTAGTACAGTTACACTTGATTATTATCAGCAATTAAGGAGTATAACTTACAGCTTTTAAGCAGAGACATTTTATCTGTAGAATATATTTGTTTTGTTTTTGTTTTTTGCTTTTTGGGCCACACCCAGCAATGCACAAAGATTACTCCTGGCTCATGCACTCAGGAATTACTCCTTGTGGTGCTTGGGGAACCATATGGGATGCTGGGAATTGAACCCAGGTTAGCCGCTTGCAAGGCAAATGCCCTACCTGCTGTGCTATTGCTCCAGCCATTTCTATAGAATTACTATTATACAAGCAGAAGTATTTGTAAAACTATTTTCTCTTCCCTGTACTGTCCTTACATCTAAATGGAAGCCTAAATGAATATACATTTTGCCAATCAAGAGAAAAAATTCTCTTAATATTTGTGTATGTATGTATGAATTTTTATGTGTTGCTACTCTTTAGGCGTAAGTATATAGTGATTAGGAGTATAAATGGAAATGCATATATGAAAGTTTACACAATTAAACATTAGAAATGTGCAGGAGTCCAAGGCTCAACTTCTAACAACATGTTAATGATCTCTTAAAGAAGGGCTTAATGGCCTCTGGATGAAATACAACAGTCTTCATTCTATCCTCTAAGGATACTTTTTTGTAGCATTTTCAGCAGCTTTATGTAACAAACAATAAAAAAATATATTTATTTTGATTCTGCTTTGGGGAAAGGATTGAGTTCCAGATGGAAATATCCAAAATGTGGTGGTGGGAAGGTGTAATGGTAGTGGAATTGGTGTTTGAATATTAAATGTAATTGATCCACTTTATAAAATAATAATAAAGAAATGTGTAGAAATCACATGTGCTTTATTCTCCTTATTTTGTTTTATGGTTTGCTGTGAACAATTCTAAAGAAAAACTTCATAACGGATTTCAATTATAAAGCTTTTATTATTTTTCTATTTTCATAATCTCATGACTTTCTGAATAGAATTTATTAAATAGCTTGGAACTACTTGCTTGAGCTTTTATATAGGAAATTTTTTCTTTAATGTGAAGATCTATCATAAATTTGGGAGATATTACTGAAATAAGGAAGAAGGCCCTTATTTCCATGCTGGGATTTAATCTTGAACTTCCCACCCTCAAGGCCTGTGAGAAACAGATTTCTTTTGACTACAAGCTATTGTCTATGGTATTTTGCTCTCACAGTTCAAGCAGACAAAGACTAATCCTTCCCTTTATTTTCAACTTTTCAAAAATAATAATGATAAATTTGGGGGGATGGGGAAGAAAATATTTTAAAGCTTCATTTCCCAAGATCTAAAAGGGGAATCTCATGAACTGCATGTGATGACTTCTAAAGTTCTACCACTCCTTCTACACAAGACAGAAAGGAAGAGATTTTATGAGACTCCACCCTTCTAGATGAGTTCACTGATAAAAATCAAGTATCATCAGGTTTGACATAGGATACTAATACTCTAAACACTGGAAACTGAACTGTAAAGCAGTGGATTATTTTTGTTCCATTCATCAGGTAAAAAAAAATACCATTAGTTAATGTTGGTCTTATCTTGTAGTCTCTGCATGAACCACGGTTTTGACTTTGAGTTCACCCAAGCATATTAATAGGAGACAGGATGTCTGCACACCCAGCTCAAGTATCTGTTTTTCTGTACTCCAACATTCATCATTATAAGAAGGCGATTTTGGCTCAGATGATTCTCATATCTGACACCAGTACTGCATAATGGCACCATGGAGGGTTGTACCCACTACTCACAGCGCAGCTACTTGGTACTCAGGTACAGCTGATAAACAAGAAATTTTACATACAAATTCCTGATAAATATGAGGTGTTTTTTTTTTTGCTTTAAATCTGTGGTTCTAAAAAATCCTGTTCCTTACTTACATATTTTTAGATAGAATACACCCTCCTGTTTCTCTTTCAGCATAGTCAGAAGTATGACAGAAATTATGACAGAATTATGTGAGCAAAATTTTTGGACAGCTTTTCAAAGTTGAGCTGCAATTATGTTAAAATACATATGCACATGGACAAAGAACAGAAAGCACTTTTTAGATGCATAAATTCTATTTGGGAGGCTGAATTATGAATGCCGTTTTCTTTTTGTGAAATTGTATTATTGTTGATATGGTATAAATTCAACAAAAGTTATTTTTAGCCCAGGTACTTACCATGGTTGGAAAATAACGACTTGTTTTGAATTTTTTCAGAGCCATAGAAGAGGTGTAGGTGCCCAAGAAGAGGATGAAAGACATGAGAGAGATATCAGGAACAAAATTACAGTTGTTCCCCACGAGCTTTCCTCCATACTTCAAGCACTCCTTTGTTGACAAAAATGTCCAGTCAAAGGTGGTGTTATGGTACTGAAAAAAAAAATTAAAGTTTTCTAGAGAACATTTACACATCAAAAGCAGCTTTTGGTACTTGGTTGAATATGTGAGGATCATGCTTAAAATTTCTATGAAACAGTCTGAGGGTCACCATTAGAGTATGGAACTTGATGAGGCATTCACAGAGTGACAGGCAGGGAGGTGGGAAGCTGGAACCCACCTATTACTGAGAGTGCAATAAGAATGATGCAGTCTGTTACTTAGTATGAGTGACAGTCCTACAATGACCCATTTGTTCATTGAAAACAAACCACAAAGTCCTTCTTTCCTGTTAACTTCCCTAAGAGTAAAGTGAGACACAATAATAAATCAAGATTTAAAATAATATGTGAAGGGACTCTGATAACAACTGTGTTGGTAAAAGAAGAAATCACTGTGAACTGCACAACTTCTTACATTTCAAATCGATGGCCCTATGGTTAATACTATAAAGGTTATACTAGGTTAACTACTTACTTAACCAACATCGTCACAAATGATTTATTTCTTTCCTAAATGACCAAGTTGAGGTTGATGATTTTAGGAATTAAACTATAAACGTGTTGATGATTCCTAACTTTTCCACTGCAAAGTCTCATAAAACATCACTATTTCCCATCCAAGTGATGAACACCTGTGATGGAATGTGCTACAATGCCTCTTATGCTGCCCAGTTGTATATAGGATATCCAACTAGTATCAGATATTAGATGATCTCAAAGCTCATAAGTTGATTTCTGAATTTTTCTTCTATATCATGAATCACCGTCATGTGAGTTATATCTGCTCTTGCTAGCTCTTTTCTGTTTCCACTTTCAGAAAGAATCTTTCCACCAGGGCACTTAGCCTCCTGTTGCTGAAGCGTGGCCAACAGCCGCCACCTCCTCTAGGGAACTATCTTCAGTCATAGAAGAGTTGTCTCATGTGGAATTTCATGCCCCCTTGCAGTTACAGACCAAATTAGTGATGTGTCACCTATCAAATACCTGGGCTCCCTGAAAATCCATATGTTGAGATTCTAAGACTTGACAGCACCAGACCATGAATTCAAGTTGTCCCAAATGCATGGACCTGGCATTCCTGGTGGAGTGCCAAACAACCTGCTTGGGATCTCTTCAGCCACAGCAAGAAGCTGAAAGTACACTACAGCTGGGTGTATGTGAGCATCACAAGTGAAAAAAAGAAAACGTGTAAGTTATGCAGTCATGTGCAATCCCCAGCCAGTACTACAACTAAAATGCATGAATAAATGTGCAAGCATCATAGCCAGGTATATACTTGACCCAACACTGAAACAATAGCAACAACAAATAAAGGGAGGTGGGGAGAAGAACGAAAAAAGTCATATGTTGAATGAAGTTAGGAAGATCCAATCATCTTTGTAAAGTCATGTGCTAGAACCTTCACGGATGGGATTTATATCATATTAAAAGAGACCTCTACTTTGCTCTTCCAAGCCCAGGTTCTCTCCTGAACACATTTTCCCCCCACTTTCCCCTCACATCTAAGTAAATTTTTTTTTTCAATAAAAATTGTCTTGCTTTAAAAAGATACGTAAAAATAAAAACAAAACAAAACACAAAATGAAAGAGAGAGACCTTTGTCAGAGGGATCCCTGTCCCTTCTACCATAAGAGGTCACAGCGAGAAGACTGTCTATAACCTAAGAAGCTGTAAATGTATCAGGATCTGGGACTTTCTCTTCAGTCCAATAGTATGCCATGTGCTTTAATAACAAAGAGTTATTTAAGAACACCTTGTGAATAAGTGAAAGGTAAATTTCACTTATCCTTTGGAGAAAAGAGTTCTACTCACATCAAACACATCAGCCATATCCTTTTCTATTCAATGAACTATATTCCTGTAAGTGACTTAGTCATGAAAGGACACACACACACACACACACACATACACACACACACACACACACACGAACTGATGGCCAGAGATAGTTCTTGTTTTACAAAAATCAAATGCAAAGACCTTACATAAGCCGTTAAAAAAAAAACATGATCTTACCCTGAATTGTTTCTTTCTTATTAGCTTCAACTTGTAAATAGCTGAATTGCATAATTACTTATTTAAAAGCAAACTCTGCTTCTGCAAGGTGATTAATCACATCTCATTTTGTTTTTCAGATTTCCACATATGTTTTTAACATAATGTATTTAAAGTTTTGAAATTACATTAATTTTGTTTTAAAACCAGCAAAAATTCATCACAATTTTAATTTAGCACATGAATTTCAGCATAATTTTTCTTTATAACTAGAGCTTCCCAAAGAGGTAAACAATCCCAACAGGCAGTTTTCTTATTTTTCTTACAAAGATTCATATTGAGGTTAAAAACCCAGGTATGCAGGTGTTTGTGAAATAGTAAGCATATTTTCTTGCTTACATCACTTTAAAATTCCATTATCACAACTTTTTAGGTCTCAAATGATTCCTTGTGTTCTTATACAAAATATTTAGCTACCAAAC
>JAOXYA010000020.1:24712704-24723869 GCA_028565675.1 Sorex palustris | reverse complement strand
TAACAACAAGTCTCAAGATGGAGACGTTACTGGGCCCACTCGAGCAAATCGATGAACAACGGGAGGACCGTGACCGTGGTAATTAAACCAGAATATGAGAATTATATTATTTTGGTAAACTAGATAAAAAAAGGTTTGGTCTAGTTTGTTAAATTAGACAAAATGGCAAAGGAATCTGTCAGAGATATTACAGGTTCAGTTCCAGTGCATGTACTCAAGCAAATGTTGCAATAAAGCACTCCATCTTTTTTTGTTTCTCAGTAACCAATATAAAACTTACATATGAAAGTTATTGTTCGTTGTGTTGTAGTCTATTAAGCACACAAAGGATTTATGTTTTAAGAAATACGGCACATATTTTGACTAAAAGTACTGTATTGCCAAAAATGGCTAGCCATCATATAAGGTATTAGCAAAACATCTTTTTGCTGATGGAGGATCTTGTGGGGGAAAAAAGATGTATGTATATTTATATATGTATATGTTTGCATGTTACAATAAAGGACATAAAATGGAATAAATTTCTCTTTCTCAGGTCATGTAATTCTTATTTTAAGACGTCTATATATTTATTATCAAAATACCCATAAATCACCAAATAAAAATAACAGTTACATGTCAGTTTAAATTTTTACATTATTGTAGTCAGGAGACATTTCATAAATCCATCTCCTTAAAAATGAAAGAAACAGAAATTCTGGTGCTCAGGAAACTTCATCTCAGGTCAATTTGATCTTAGGAACTGAGGCTCTTAAGAAGCCACTAATTCGAATTTCACTGCTGAAATGAAGAAGAGTTCTAAGAAAACCAACAGCACCAAACAACAACTCATCAGGTTGAAGTTTTCTCTGCCTGAAATGCGTGCTTGCCCCTTGAACCTTCAAAGAAGTAGAAGCTGTTGCAACTTTTATGATAAGATGCATCTTGCAAAACTTGGCTTTTTCTAATGTACTAAAAATTCTTTTCATGACCCAAGCAGAGTTTTTTTTGTTATTGTTTGGTTTTTATTTTTAGTCAATAGACAGATGTTATTCTTAACCAGAGGACTTTTTCTTTATTAATAAATTAGACTAAACATTGCATTTGTGTGGCTAAAAGGGCACAAACCATGTTGACAGCTCAGGGGGGAAAAAACTATTTGTGACCGTGATCTTTCTATCCACTCAGAGCTAGAAATAAGTCAAAGTTAGACTTTTTAATAGTGCCTAATTGTCTTAAAAATCTTCATGAGGCCCTGCTACCCTTGTGAGTTTTTTCCTATAACTAATTATGCCCGGGGAGGATGCCTCTAGCATCCTCCACAACAGAAATAAGTGCCAGATGATCTGTATCCGGAACCAATGGACTGTACTCACATTCACAAATAATTACCGGCAGAAATCTGAGCACAATATCAGAAAAAAAGAGTCAGTCTTCCTAAACCATTCAATCTTTTTAGAAAGGATGTATACCCCCCTCCGTCCTTTCTGATATATCCCAGCTATTTCTAAAATAAACTCAGCTTGTACCAATCCTTAATTCTCTTCTCTCAAAACAACACTAAATCAAATAACCTATTATTCATGTTTAGCCGACTTGGAAAACGTGGCTAAACTGTCGCTTCCACAATTGATTTATGAGGACCACAAACACCATAATCAACCATTATATACAGTAAACAGAAGCGAACAGCTAACGATGGGATTGTTGGGAAAGAAAGAATTGAATGAACAAGATCTCCAGCCCAAACCCCTTAATAGTATTTTAATTGTTCTGACAACTAAGTACAAACTACTTCATTTGGGCAAAACATCATTTATAATATAAAATGTAGGTTAACTTACAGTGATACCAAAACGGTAAAACGTTTTCACTTTTTAGGGATGGAGTTCACTAAATAACTATTCTTTTGATGTACAAATCAAAGCTGGAGAAAGACACTGCTCAGAGGCTTAAATTATTCTTTATGGATATACATAAACATATATATATATATATATGTTTGGGTTTTGTCCTTTAAAAATGATTTTACACACCGTGATGTACAATACCATTCAAGATGGACTTCATAAATAACAGATTTCTATACCGCACGCTCCCTGTGTTCAGTTCCTTCCACCATTGTCTCAGTGTCCTGCCTAGCCCCCTCTTATTCCCTCCCTTCCATCATCTATGGCAAGCTAAGTACCGAAGACCAGTTCCCAGTTTCTGTTGCCTTTGGGTATTGATTCTAAGCCTACTTTGTTTCTTTTTATCCCATTTATGAGAGAGAGAGAGAGTATTCTGTTTCTGTACCTCTCTTTTTGACTAAAGTCACTCAACATGATACTCTCCATATCCATCCATATAACATCAAGTTGGATGATTTCATGTTTCTTAAAGCCAAGTAGAATTCCATTGTAGATATTCATGTATCATATTTATTTTATTCCACTCAATCCTAAATTTCTTCTTTGACTCTCCCTAACAGTGGCCTCAGAGTCAGAATCTGCAGTTCAATTTTTTCCTTCTCTTGATCTGTCCAACTGCAAAATGGGAATATTAGTAGTTATTCATTTTGTAGCTCATAAATATGTTTGAGTTATGACCTCTGGACAGATAAAAGGATCAACAAGTGCTATAAGATGCCACAAAAATTGTACAACATAAATATGCCCTAGGAAATTGCCAAAGATTGTTTTCACATAAATGGAAAGAACAGTCCATGCACAGATAATTTCCACCTAGATGCAAGCAGAAAGACACAACAGATCAGCAAAATAATAGAGTAAATTGATAAACGTATGAACTGACACAACAGAAGCTACTTGAGTTATAGTGAAGGCAATTCTAAAGGTGCATGGTAGTACCACTATGTATAGTACTACTAATAATAAGTGTAGCAGTACAAGTTTCCTCAATTTCCAAAAGAATAATTAAAAAAAGATGTGCATGCACAGATTCTGGGTCTTTCCAGAACACAATAAAGCTGCCTGCATCTCTTGTTAAAGCATAAGGTTGAGTATAAAGCAGTCCTTCCTAATGACTATCACACTCCTTGTGGAATTTCCTTTATTGGATTTCACAGGATGCAGTCATTGGAATGGCCCCACATTACTCGTACACAAAAAAGCTAATGAGACTCCCTACTCAATGATTACAGCTTACATTGCTCAGAAGAAAGCAAAGGGATAAAACTATTTTCTTGAACAATGTTAACATGCAAGAATATATTGTTTAGGTTATTGTCCTGAAATAGTTTTATGACAGTACTGAATTACATTCCCTTAAATTGTTGGAGTCCTTTGTTAATTCAAATGGTGCAGTATTTCCCCTCTACACTAGCACCACTCTCTAGTACAAAAGCAAAGGAGTCAGAGTAAGGGACAACAAAGTGGTTGCAATTTGCTGCTCAATGAATGGAATTTTTTGTTAAATAAAATGGCCTTTAAGATGACTTTATTTTAGGTGACTTTATTTGTAGATTCTAAAAAAAAATAACAAAAGAGACCAAAAAAAAAGCAAGAATGATTTCATATCCTTGGCTTTTTTTTTTTTTGAGCCCCTAAGAGATGAAAAACCATTGGGGCATTTGAGCTGGACTTCAATCATGTTCAACTAGCTATCTGCCAGGTGACTGCTCGGAACTGCAAGTCCCCTCTGAAATGTTTTCAAGCAAAAATCTAGGTTAAAAAAAAAGTACAGATTTTGATAATGGCATTAAATGAATAATTATTATGATCTCCTTTCCTCTGCTATTTTTCCAAGTACTGTCTAAGTTTAATTTCTAAGTACCTAAGAAGCATAAAACTAGGAGAAATATAGTTTTATGATTAGAAAAAAATAAGAGCTATGGATTGAGCAGCTGTTAAGAAAATGTTTTCCTAATTTTCTCTGGGATTGTCTTAGCACATACCTTAAGCCCCTTGTCACTGTCAGTTAATCACACTCAGACTATCTGTGGTCACCAAAGAAAATTCATAGCCCTTTTATCTTACATGGAAAAATCTACAGAAAAATTACAGAAATGACACCAAAAAGAAAAAAATTCAATTATGCCATAATTTTCTGATGTCAGTCTGATTACTACAAGCTTCTCTTTTAAACTACTCCTCAGCACAAATTTAAGAAAAGCTTAACTTCTTTTCACCTAATTTCACCCCCCAAGTCATTTTTCACTTTATTAAACATTCATAAAGATAAAGAGAATATCTAAAACACTCTTTATTGTAATAAGCACGTTATTATAATGCTTAGCAAACATTTATGTGGCAATAGAAAAAATTAATGTGCAAATTTAAGCATACTGTCTAATGATTTTATTTTGCATATACATACATAAATATATGTAGACCAGTAGCCAATTTTCTGACAGAATGAACTCTAACCTCTGAAATGTTTATCTACTGTCAATACTTTAAAAATATAGTAGGAATGGGGACTGGGGGGAAAGTAAGTACAGCAGGTATTTGCCTTACATGTGGCTGACAAGGCTCAATCCCCAGCATCCAATATGGTCCCCCAAGCACTACCAGAAGTGACCCCTATGTACATAGCTAAGAGTGTGCCCTGAGCACACACAGCTGGGTATAGCCAAAAAAAAGAAAAATCATAAATTTGTGAGGGTCAAATACACTAACCCCAAAGGAGAAACGCAGTATAGTAGTAGTAATAATAATAATAATAATAATGTTATTAAATGAAGAAACTAAATGAATGAATGAGTGAATGAATGGGGTTGTATTAGACAGTGTTTTGTAGGTAAACTATGTGATCATACAACCAATATTTTAATGATAATAAAGTTAATAATAGTATTATTATGTTTTATAATAACAATAAAGTTATTATTATTATTATTGCTACTGCAATGCAAGTGCCAAGTTATTTGATAGTATGAACTAAGCCATTATTTCAGGTTACTTTCTCCAACAAACTTTCTCTGAAGAAATTCTCATTTTGTGAATTCCCTGGTCAAGAGAAAGATTTCACTCTGATCACAGCGTAGATGAGGAACAGCTTACCTTGTGGGCACGGGGACCTCAGTCAGGGCCCCCAACATAACAGCCTGTTGTAGCCGAACAAAGGCAATGAAAGGCGTGTCCAGGAAATCAACCTCCCCAACAAGCACATTGGAAGCTTCTGCATCTCGTGGCAGTTTTTTCATGAACTTATTCTTCAGCTGAATGGGAAGAGTCAAGAAAGCACAGCTTGTGAGCAGAGATGGAAATAAACAGAGAAGATACAATATCATTTGGGAGGATTCCTTAGTGATTCAACATACAACTGGGCTTAAAGGCATTTTTCTATTATGTGTAACCGTTCTATTTAACAAGCATTTGTCTTTTGGATTAAAAATATTGGTTGTATGATCGCATAGTTTACCTACAAAACACTGTCTAATACAACCCCATTCATTCATTCATTCATTCATTTAATTTCTTCAGTAACCATGAGCTGAGTCTTCTAGGAGCCAGTAACTGATCTAAATCCTAGGGTTACAGGGTTAGCACTGTAGCACTGTCCTTCCGTTTTTTGCTTGAGAGGGCACCAATGACGTCTCCATTGTGAGACTTGTTGCAACTGTTCTTGGCATATTGAATACGCCATGGGGAGCTTGCCAGGCTCTGCCATGTGGGCGCGAGATACTCTCGGTAGCTTGCCGGGCTCTCTGAGAGGGACAGAAGAATTGAACCTGGGTCGGCTGCGTGTAAGACAAATGCCCTACCCGCTGTGCTACCACTCCAGCCCAGGGTTACAGGGGTAAGAAGATCAATTACATGTCCACCTTAGGGTCACATTCCAGGAGTGGGGAATTAAAACATGGTTTAGAGGAGCGGTGAGTGCTAAAAAAGAAAGAAAGAAAGAAAGAAAGAAAGAAAGAAAGAAAGAAAGAAAGAAAGAAAGAAAGAAAAAATAGATAAGACAGTTATTTTATACAAGAGAATCAAAAAAGGCCTCTGAAGAAACACATGAACACTGTATGAGGGGGGAACACACACATGCAAAGACCTGGGCAAAGAACATTGTAAGCAAAATGAAGAGTAAGAACAAAGCCTTGAAGACAGCAAGGAGCTTGTCAGGGAGAGCAGCAGCGAGGTGAATACAGTAGAAGCTGAAGTTGCAGAGAAATTAGCAAATGAAGCTGCACACATAAAGGGCGGCCAGATCAAAAGGGCCAGGAAAGCACAGTCAGAAGTTTTGAATGTTGAAGGAAGGACGATCCACCTGAAAGTCCAAGAGGAAAGGTGACAGTAGGAAGATGTGAGGGCAGGAGAGAGCATCACGTCAACCGCACTTGAAAGATCATCGAACAACATGACACAGTCTCGAATGTGAGTGTGGGACCAGGAAGAAAGGAAAGATTTAAACCCTGGGCTTTGTACCTCTTCCAGGAATGAGAGGAGATTTCAACAGAGGACACACAAAAAGAGTTGTCTGTGAAGTAAAGGGAAACTGGACCTCACTTCCAGTCAGATCGAGGAAGGATGCAGCAGGGAAAGTGGGAGTCTCAGGTGGTGGAACTTCCCCCAGTGTGAGCATTAAGAATGAACTAAGCAGGGTTTCTTAAACTATTTGCATGTACCACCCTTTTAAACCTAAGAAATGCAAACTACACAAGCATGCTCAGAAACATCTGATGTCATTTTTGGACTTTGAATTAATTTTTGGTTGTTACATATTCAAAAGCCTGTTTACTACTGCCAAACCTTACAAGACCATTTATATGGGGTCACATACCACAGTTTAAGAAGCAAAGGACTAATGAATCTGGTGAGATGGAGATGCTAACTGAAAGATCCTGACAAAAGTTATTATAGTAGATCTCAGGGGACTCAGTATCCAGGGAGATGGGATGGAGACAGGGACTTCATTACTTTGGAAATGATTGCTACCAAGAAGAGCCAGAAATAGGAGCTGTGAGATGGTATAAATTAGGGAATCAGGTGAAGGGGGCTCCCAAGTAGTGCTCATAAAGGATTCATTGCTTCTTGGCCCCTGGGGTCCTGGGGATTACCTAGGTTACATTGGCAGTGCTAGGCCACATCTGGCAGTGCTCGGGAAACTCTAGGGTTGCATCCAGCAGTGCATAGGGAACCAGGTGGTGCTGGGAATTCAACCCACGTGGGTACACACTATGTATGTGTCTTAACTGCTGTGCTTATATATAAAATAAGGGATTTTTTTTAAAACTGGGAAATACACAGGGGCAGGGAGATAGAACAGCAGGTAACCTGCTTGCCTAGCATATGTACAACCCAAGTTTGATCCTCTGGGACTATCTATGTTCCTCTGGGCCCAAACAGGAATGACCCCTAAGCACAGAGCCAGGAGTAAGCTATAAGTACCACCAGGAGTGGCAGGAAATAAAAAAAAGAAGGAAGGAGGAGAGGGAGGTGGGCAGGAAGTTAGTTTATTCTGTAGCATTAATGAGAATACTAGAGACAGGTTAATGCTGCAGAAGAGAGGGGGTAGCCACCAAGGCAGCTCTCACAAGCCTGAAGTACCGAGAAGAAACAATAGCTCCACGCCAGGTGGAGATGTTCACTTGATGTTCGTAGTCCTCGCCAGGAAGGCAGTTGACACGGGCACAGATGGCAGTGATCTGGGAGATTTTGTGGGTTGAGGGTGAGGGATTCTGAGCATTTCTATTTTTACAATGAAATCAAGAGAGCTGACAGAAGAAGAAAGTGGGAGGCAGATGGGAATTTGAGGGAAAAGGTAAAAGTATAAAGTGGTTCTCTGAGAGAGTGAATGCTACTTAATTCACTCTCTTGGAAAGTTTATCTTACAGGTTTATATTCTACAACTGGGAAAAGGGCAGCCACAAGAAGAATCTAGAAAGATAAAATGCCAAAATTGTTCCTGTTGTCTAAAGGAGAGGCTGATGTGTAGGAGTTTGAGGAGAAAGGGAAAGGTGTAAAGTGATTTTCTTGGAGACTGGAGGCTGCTCAGCACACTCTGAAAGCTTATCTTGTAGGTATAAGTCTTTCCCTTCCCAACTCCCACTTAGGATTTTCCAAGTGTCATCAAAGACTGAGGAACACCCCTGAGAGCTCCAGGAAATCATTTCAACACTCATGGGTGGGTGGAATAAGAATTTTGCAGGACCATGCAAAAGGCACAGATTTTGACAGACACTATGACTGTAACACTGTAACACTGTCATCCCATTGTTCATCGATTTGTTTGAGTGGGTGCCATTAACATCTCCATTTGTCCCTGTTGCATGCTAATGTAGCCCAATGGCATCTGCTCACTCCAGGAACACAAAGAGCAGATTTTAGCAGTCTCTCCTTACTCGTCCTTCCCAACACTGCTGTATTGGGGGCTCTTTCAGGGTCAGGGGAATGAGGCCCCTTACTGTTACTGTTTTTGGCATATCAAATACGTCACGGGTAGTTTGCCAGGCTCTGCTGTGCATGGCGAGATACTCTTGGTAGCTTGCCAGGCTCTCCTAGAAGGGCAGAGGAATTGAACCTGGGCTGACCAGGTTGGCCACATGCAAGGCAACCACCTTACCCACTAGGAATTTTCCCCAGTCTCTTTCCAGAAAGAATTGCCATTTCTAACCCTGAACACAAATACCTATAATGATTTGATTTTGTTTCCCATCACAACCAGAAGATTCTGCCCTAATTAGGTAATGTGATAATAAAGCAATGAAATAACAATACCCTTCTGTTTGTTGTACATAGACTCCCAACCTCATTGTGAAAATTAGTTCTACCTTTTCTAAACATCCTTCAGCACAAATGCTTATAACATCTCAATCCATTTCCTTGAACTTCAGAAGCACTCATTTCTAGATCATGCTTTTTTAAAGTTGAAGTCTCTTCCCTGAGTTTCCTGAGGACTGAAACAGTTGCACTGAACACCTACTTTGCATATAACTCACTGTAATGGAGGTATTATGAACGGGATATAGGAATTCTGTTGCACTAAAAATCTCACCACAAGACTATCAAATGCCATAGAAGCTTAAGAGGTTCTTAATATTAATACTAGACTCCTTGTCTGCATCTGTCACTAAACAACTACCTGATTCTCACATCTTACAGTCAACTATAGTTCACAAATTCAATAGTTTAGTGACACCTTTATTGTTATTACTGTTCCCAAATTGAAAAAATAGGAATAAAATTGTGTGTGTGTGTGCATGAGAGAGAGAGAGAGAGAGAGAGAGAGAGAGAGAGAGAGAGAGAGAGAGAGAGAGAGAACGTGTGTGTATTGATGCCATACCCTGCAATGCTCAGGGGATCAGAAGCCATATGGGGTACTGGGGACTGAACCTGGGTCATTCACATGTCTTACCCACTCTACAATCTCTCCAGCCCCAATAAAGTAAAATTTGAAGGCCCAAAGACATAAACCGTATTCTAGATGCTCTTAAGAAAGCTATTTGCAGTGACAGCAGTAGATCAGTGTATCTTAAACTGTGCCTGGCAGATACTAGTTTGCGGATAAGCTAATAACCATCCCCAAGCAAAAATGTGAGGTTCCTGAGGTGCCCTCAAAAATCAGTGCCTGGATGGCTCTCCTCTTTCTGCACACTCCCTGGATGATCTCATCAAGTTCCATGTCTTAAAATACCATCTATAAACTGATGATTCACAAATTTTTATCTTTAGCTGGAACCTCTTTGCTGAACTCCAGACTGATAACATCTCCATTGAATGTTTAAAAGGCATTTAGCGTTTTACACATCCAAAACTGAGGACCACCCCTCACCCCAACACTCCCCCCACACTATCATACTGCCAAGCAACATTCTCTGAGATCATGCCTCTCCATGCTGACAGGGTCTGTCACAATGATGTCCTTACTGGGAGAGAGTAAGGTCAAAACACACACACACACACACACACACACACACACACACACACAGCAACAGAGACAGACAGAGAGAGAACGAGAAAGAGAGAGAAAAACACAATATTAAAGACAGAAAAAGAAGTGAGGAGAGAGATTGCCGATTCCAAGGCCCTGAGCTCTTGGAGCGTCTCTATTCATCAATTCATGAATTGTCAATTCATCAAGAATCCTTCCCAGGGATGGAGAACTAATGCAGGGGTAGGGCATTTGCCTTGCACATGGGTGCTTCTGGTGCTCACAGGCATGCTATATGATCCTGAGTCTTGCCAGGGGAGCAGAATTAAACCCTGAGCACTACCACTAGGTGTGGCCCAAGAATACTTTTTAAATAAAATAAAACTATATTTTAAAAATTCTCACCAGGCGTATAAGCTAGAAAACTCAATTTGGAGAATTAATCTGAGGCTATTTCTATTTAGTCCCCTTTTCCTTCACAAAAGGAACAATGAACTTTAAATAAATTTCAGGAAAACTAGGGAAAATAATATTAAACAAGTTTCTCTATGACAGACCAGTGTTCCTCAAAGTGGGCATTATTACTCCCCAGGGGGAGCCAGGACCAAGACAGGCAAGCTGGTGGCAGCCTCAGATGCAGTTGGGGGTCATTTTGTTTAAAGAGATTTTTTTTCAGGGGGCCCTGGTTAATTTTTTTTTCTGAAAACGGGGTAAACCAAGTAGTTTGGGGGGTTTTACTATAGAATCTCTCAGAGTCTTTAATATCCTGTATGACTAAGAATGCTTTATTTCACACAGCAGGTAAATGCAGCACATTATGTCAAAAAAATATATTAGAAAATACTGCCTTGGACAAAAAAGTTCTCATCCCCTATCAAATTCCATTCTCAAGTGCATTTAATTTTCCAGATTTTATGAGTACTATAAAGTCAAGGCCAGGGAGAAGGCACTGTAGCATACAAAAACTGATTTCCCAAAATTTAGAATCCAATGAAAAGCACCAAAGAAAGAAACAGCTATAACGAATGAAGAAACGTAAATACATACAAACAGTATATCTATATAAAAGTATATATATAAAATAAAGGAATTGCATTTAGCTACAAAGTTCAAGAACTCAAAGTTATTTTTTTTGGTAAAGGCTTAAAAACTCCTTTCATAAAGATAAGCTTGTTCAATGGCTCATCTATGTTATATTTTCAAGTACCCCAATTAATCAACTAAAGGAAAAAAGTGGTGATCAAGATTTGAAAACTCAATTCTAGGCTTACACCGTAAATCACAAACAATAAGAAAATAAGAAAAAAATGCGAACATTAAACAAAGGTATACAAGAACCAGGAAAAGAAAATATAATTAAAATAATAATATACTGG
>JAOXYA010000020.1:24670066-24680740 GCA_028565675.1 Sorex palustris | reverse complement strand
ATGAGTAGTGTCTCCTGAAGATACATACTAGATATGAGGTAGTAGCACTGCACTGTCCTCCTGTTGTTCATCAATTTGCTCGGGCAGGCACTAGTAATGTCTCCATTGTGAGACTTGTTACTGTTTTTGGCATAGCCAATATGCAGCAAGGAGCTTGCCAGGCTCTGCCATGCGGGCGGGATACTCTTGGAAGCTTGCCAGGCTCTCTGAGAGGGACGGAGGAATTGAACCTGGGTCAGCCACATGTAAAGCAAATGCCCGACCCGCTGTGATATCGCTCCAGCGCAGATATGAGGTAGTACAAGAAATATTTTTAGTGTTGAGATATGAGCATCAGTTGCCACTGTACCAAAATTCACCACACCCTGAAGAAGGTTGGTGAGTCCAGCTCTTCTGCTTTGTCTCAAATCATTTCCATGCCACATAGATTCTTCAGTACTCTAAGGGAAGCAAAGGGGGAATCATACAAGCATATTGCAAATACCATTTCTTAATGACCTGATCTCTCTTTTCAATGTTCTCAATTATCAGCATGTGTGCTTTATCTAATTTTACACTAGAATCATTGGTTTTGCTGCTCATTCACTTATGTCTCAATGAATTAGACGTGAATCCTACCCTTAAGAAAAAAATATAAAGGTCAAGGAGATAGCTCAAAGGGGTGGACCACCTGCGAGGCCAGGTGTGACTGCAGGCACCACATGCCCCTTATAGAGACTGCCAAGTACACTCCCAACACCACTCCCAACTTCCAACCACCATCGCTGAAAACATGCAGTGCTAGCATTAGCGATGACCCACATACTATCATGACAAACATAATTAGATCAATGTCCTGAGAGGGGTCTCAAAAATCAATGCTTTCAGAGTTCCAGGTGAAAAGGTATTTCAAGTTTAGAAGGCTTTAAAGAAGAATGTGGGTCTTGTTGATTGGGCAGAATTTCTTTTTTTTTTTTTTGCTTTTTTTGGGGGGGGGGTCACACCCAGTGATGATCAGGGGTTATTCCTGGTTCTGTATTTAGCAATTACTCCTGGTGGTGCTTGGGGACCATATGGGATGCCAGGGAGCGAACCCAGGTCGGCCGCATGCAAGGCAAATGCCCTACCCACTGTACTATCTCTCTGGCCCTGATTGGGCAGAATTTTGACAGAACATTTCAGTAAAGAAGAGTTTTTATGCTTTTAATATTATAGAGTTTTTTAGTATTTACAGAAAATGTTCAAGGTAAATGCAGAAATAGAGAGGAAGGAACCCAGAAAATTCAAAAGAGGTAGGTAGCGACTGAAATATAGTATACACACAGGTAAATGCAGAAGCTTTGCAATGCGGTTTACTCAATTTTAGGTCACTGTACAATGGGCCCTGAGTGTCAGGCTCTGGGTTTTGGATGGTGTTTAAGATGTACTGAGGGGCTCACTGTCAATTCCCACCTAAGGAGGTAACTTATAACCTGCTATAACATTAAGTGCAAGGCAAGTTATAGAATGTGTTGGCATATACTTGGCTGTGAGCAGTGACCTCAGATAAGGTTACTGCATTAGATGCAGAAAGAGTAAGCAAGGATCTAACAAAAGCAACAAAAAGACTAGACAGGAGCTCAAGGTAAGCAACACTGAAAGAAAATAAGGATTAGATTTAGTAGTTCACTGCAGGTAGATGAGAAGTGAGAGACCATAATCAGAGACACTTCTAAAGTTCCAAGTCTGAAAAACGGGGAAAAGGTGGTCTGGAATAAACAAATCAAAAAGGAAAAAAAAACAAATTTGGTGGTGATAGGAATATGATTATGAACATATTTCATACAGCACCATTTTGCCAAGTACAAGTCTGAATGCTTACAAATTCTAAACTTTCCTTGTTGGAAAAAAATCTACATTTAAAATTCCAGCAGATTGTTAAAATTTTTCAAAATCTGTGACTCATGAAATCTCCTCCAAGTTCCCAGTGCTCTGAAATATAACAGAATTTCTAAGTTTGTGTTCTTTCTCCACATGAATCTCTCTACACATATAGTCCTAGGGCCAATATACACATTAGTTCATTGTAAATACATATCAAAAAAATGACTGATGAGTCCTCTTTTAAGAACAAATAGTAATTATTTCCCCTCCTTAAAAAGTGGTTAGAGGGGCTGGAGCAATAGCACAGCAGGTAGGGCATTTGCCTTGCATGTGGCCGACCTAAGTTCGATTCCCAGCATCCTATATGGTCCCCTGAGCACCGCCAGGAGTAATTCCTGAGTGCAGAGCCAGGAATAACCCCTGTGCATTGTCAGTGTGACTCAAAAAGCAAAAAATAGATAAATAAATAAAATTGATTAGAGAGAATGTTGCTGCTTAATTTCAGATACCAAATGAGTTTTCTGAATTTTAATAGACTGAAGTTAGATGTCAGCAAACTGAAATATTTTATTTCTTTTTATGTTTTGAAAATTTTGAGTATGAAAAGCAACAGAGTTAATTTTGTAATTTACACTTGGATCTTCTTCCATCTTTGAAACAGTTAATGTATGCGGGAATGATAAAAATAAATGACCCCTAAATAACATTCTCAATCAAGAAAAAGTTCAAATCTTGAAACTACTGGGGGGGGGGGGAAGGACAGAATAATGGAATGAGAAAGGCTTGGAATTAAAATTAAAATATTCTGAATTTACTAAGCAATAAAAAGACCTGTGACATTGTACATATTCTTCATCACACAGGTAGGTTTAGATGGCAATGAAAAACTAGGTTGATAATTTGACAACTAAATAGAAATCTCAACATCTCAGCCATGATAAGTGACAAATAAATATCCTAATGAAAGAGATCTTCAAAGACAGTGCCCTCGCATGCATACTTGGGATGAATTCTGAACTACCCCGCTTCTCATCACGTCTGCCATGAATTGCCCTTCTATCACCTCCTTTCTTATAAGCATACAACCAGAGGTGCCCTGGATTCTGTCCTCTTTTGCCTCTGACATTCAAATCATGAGAGATGCCATCAATCAAATCATGCAGATGCCATCACCAGAACAGCTCTTGCATTATATTTATTCTCCCTTCCATTTTTTTTCTCTCTCTCTTTTTTTTTTACTGGATTTTATAGATTGAATTTTTATTTTTTTGCTTTTTTTAAAGGTACACCCAGTGATGCTCAGGGGTTACTCCTGGCTCTGCACTCAGGAATTGCAAAATTACTCCTGGCAGTGCTCGGGGGACCATAAGGGATGCTGGGAATCAAAACCAGGGTCGGCCACATGCAAGGTAAACACCCCACTCACTGCGCTATAGCTCCAGCCCTACACTGAACTTATTAATTTTAATTTTTTTTATTGATTCACCGTGATATACACAGTTACAAAGCTGGTCATGACCAGGTTTCAGTCATACAATGTCTCCTTTCCATTTTCATGACCATATCCTATCCCAGATCTTGATTCTTTCTAACGAATGCACTGCAATCACCTCCTAATCCCTTCCACCAAGCATTCCCACTTCTACTACATTTAAGCAGAACCAGGCAGATTACTGCACGATTCTGACCATGTTACCTCCATGCTAAAAACTTACTCTGCAATCTTCATAATCTTGATACCCTTTAGATGTCCTTCGCCTCTAATTCCACATAGATTACTTTATCTCATACAAGTTCTTTATATTTTCTCAACAACCCAGATGCTTCTATGCTTTTCTCTCAGTTTAGCACAACCTCCCAAAGTCTCATCCTGCTTCCACAATTATCCATCTTTTGAGACCCATTGAAAAGTCCTCTTCTTCCAAGAACCATTTTCCCATCCTCTTTGAATGCTCCCTTTACCCACTGATCTAAAAAAAAAAAGTTTCAGAACATACAATGTGTGCTACTGTGTCACACACTGTAGGCAAATGGTTCTGCCTATAAACTCCTCCAACAGCACTGACCATTGTCTCAAATTTTCATTACCTGTGAACCTCCTTCATCACCTTCTCTTCTATCAAATGAGGAACTGCAGAGAGTATGTTAACCCTCTCGAGTGAGCAGTTCTTGACTTCAACTTGTTAAAAGCTAATTCTATGGATCTTTCCTTTGCCCAAAGAAACTCAATTTTTAAAATTTGTTTTTGGGGCCACACCCAGCTGTGCTCAGGGCTTACTCCTGAAACTGTACCCAGGGAACACTGCTGATGCCAGGGATTGAGCCTGCATGGAAAGCAAGTGTCTTAGCTACTATACTATCTCTCCAGCCCCAAAGCTCAAATATTTGTAAGAAAACTCTTAAATTATGTCATGCAAATTTGTGTTTTTCACTTAGTCAGTAGACTTTCAACAGCTGGAAGATTTGGGATTCCTTAATTCCAGAACCGTCCCAAGAAGAAATACCTAGCTTTCTTTTTTAGAGCATCAAGGTTCCACTTTAGTTCTTTTAATTTTAAATGTCAATTGTATAATTCAGTTGTAGAATGGAATAAGACTCTATAATTATACCTGTGAGGTCTCATATAGAGAAAAAAAACAAAAACAGAAGAACAGTGTTATCTGATATCAATACTTAGGATAGCAATAATATTAAATATGGGCTAAGTAGCTGGAAAGCAAAACAGCGACCTGACCCGGCAGGGTCCTGGTGGTGAAATCACAAACCAGTCCCTAACACACACAACACAAAATGAAGGCAGAGATTATAGAACATGGAGAAGATGGCAGAGGAAAAAAACAAAAATCCTTGTTTTCTTCTTTAAAGTTCAAACCCAAGAGTCTGAAGCGGCTGATCTGGACTGCCAATAACTGCGAAAGGACACTAGTGTTTTCTAAGGGCTCAGAGGATGGTGTCTCTTAGACGTCAATCTGAATTCACAGATAAGCGCTCAGAGTGAAGTGCCATCCGGGATCCAAGATAGGGTATGCACAGATGCACAAATAATGGCAAAGCGTTTAGGTGGGTATTAACTTGTCCTGAAAAGTAGAGGTGAAAGCGTCTCCTTTGTTCTCAGTGGCCCAGGCTGGTTTTAGACCTGTAAGAGGAAATTATTTTTGGTCTTGTTCCAACTTCCAATTCAATACCCTGGCAGCATTTGAAATGGATAAGAGCTGTAAGCTCACATCTGCCTCAGGTGACAACTAAGATAAGAAGCATACAATGTAAAAATGATGAGAGCTTACTCCCCCAAAGCAACTTTAAATGTAGCTTTTTAAAGATAGTTACTTCAAGCTACACTAAGCCTGAAAATAGCTTGCTAAGAATACTAAAAGATTAAATTAATGAAACTTTGTTCACAAACCTGTATTTTAGAGGATATTCTTGGCAATGTTTTTTTTTTTTAAAAAAAAATCATGTTAACTATTAAAACGACAACCAACTTCTTCAGACTAAAAGAAACAGAAATATTGGGGAAACATTTTTCAGGTAAACAATATTCATTTATGGTGACTGAGATGGTCCTCGGTTGAAAAACTGGGCTGTAGATTGTTTTTAGCGAAATGACAGTCTGTCAGGATCAATAGTTATTTACTGTACAACTTGGGTTTCAAGTACCTACACTATAGCAGAGAAGACAAAAAAAGCATGAGATATGAACCCTATCTTAAGGAGATTTTTTTATGTAGCTGAAATGAAAAATACAAGCAGTGAAATGTTGGAGGACAGCACGAAACAATACACAGTAAATCTTCAGTTGTGAAACACAGACAATAAGAGCTGTGGAATTTTAAGATCTGAAAAGACCTTTTGTGTCTGTGAGCAGTATTGCATAAAGAGGATGAGGCTTCATCCACGCTCTATTGAAGTTCTGGATAGCAGAACTTGAAAAAGCATTCTTGGAAGGGACAAGTGTTCAGCTATAGCACAGACACAAGACTCGCCACAAGAGAAGCCAAGAGATGAGCTAGCTAGAAGAGAGCTTCATACTGGGGAGAAATGAAAATGAGGACACATGGGCAGGCAGAGTCAGCAGGATTTAACACCACTTCACACTCCTCATCATTTAAAATTATCAGATTTACGGAATTGATGCAGATAATAGAGAGTCCCAGGGAAGTTGATTGAGATTATACATCAAAGTTGTTTGTGTTTGCCCTCGGGATATAATAAATAGGCAATGAAAAGAATGTTCTTTCATGACTAAAATGTGCTTTCTCAAAGAGGGTGGTTCAGGATGCGTTCGTAGCTTAATTTACAAAGAGTTGCCATATTCCTAAATTATCAACCAAATGATCAACTTCCTTGATGTTTTACCCACAACAATATTTGAATCTCTAGAGAGCTGACAGAATAAACAGAACTTTGAAAGGATAATCACAACCACAACGTCTTAAGCAATTCCTATAAACACTACGCTAATTACAATGTGCTGAAGTTACTGAGTGCTGAACAATGTATTAATAAATGTGACATATATCTAGCATAAATTCATGCAACAACCCTAGTTGGTAAGGTTAAACCAATTTGATAATGGAGACACCCAAATTTACAGTAGAGATGTAAGTTGCCCAACCTTTGAGGCCCAGAAGTAGAAGATGTAATTCAGAACTAATCCAGCCTGATTTTAAACCCCAAAGATAACTTTCTATCTGAATTTACTTTTCCCCTAAGAGGCATAACTAATGGGGGAAGGGAGAGAACTTATTTTAAGGAACATAAGAATTTTGCAGAGTAAATCATGTGAATGTTAGAAGTTCACTAAGGGATTAGTAGATTCTTTTGGCAATCTAACTATCCTATACTTTAACTTCGTTATAACATTAATCATCAAAGTTACAGCTGAGACTATCATATGATAAAGTTCAACTTCTAATATGTGTGATTTGGGCAAGTTACTAAACCTCTCTAAGCCCCTTTTTTTCATTTGTAAAATACGGATAACAGCAGCACTTTTGCGGACTGTTCAAAAAATTAAATGGCATCACATAAAGTACTCAGCTTAAGGCTGATAGCTGAAAAGTAATGAATCGTGTTTGCATCTTTCATTAATATTCAAAGAAAAAATATTGCTCAAGTATCCTAGATATACTACATAGCTGAAATTGATGGAAAGTTGATATAATATTAATGTAATATAATATAAAGTTTGTAAGACCCTCCCCCAAATCACTGACCACCAAACTTATACCCTTTCCTTAAGATTTAATCCAAATATCCTCACCTCCAAAACCTTCTTCTATTGCCTCCACTCTCACTCTCAGTCAAGCAATATTTCTATGACAGTACATTTATGTATTCAGTCATTTTAGCTGCATTTTATCATTTGTTACCCATTGTATCTTGTTTCCTTCATTGTAAAAGATACCCTTGAGGAGACACAGTTATTCATTCCTAAACAACCTGTGCTTGGATTGCAATAATACACCACATAAACACATCTTAATGGACACAGAAATTAATGTAATGTACTCTTTCCAAAAATATCATATTTACTGCAAGAAAAGTCTTGGAAGATTTAATTGTTACAACAAACCCTAAATTTGGATGAACTAAAACTTCCCCCTCATTACGGCATCTGAGAAAGACATCTTCTCAGAAAAGTAAAATTTTCTCATTCTAAAATAGTAAAAAGCTTGAATCAGGAAAGGTAATAATAAACAGTTTTTAAAAGCCTGTTCATGTCACTGTGGATAGACTTCCCCAACACACACAAACACACACACACACACACACACACGTATATGTATAAATAATTTTTTAAATTTGAGAATATTAGGAGAAAAATCCATGTAGTTTTTATTTGTGATTTTTTTTTTGTTGAGTTATATAGTTCTTGAGACTTTAACAGAGATCTCTATTTTTTAAATATAAAAATTCTATCCTATGCTGCTTTTCCATTGGCCATAAAACCAATAGGCATTTCTAAAATGAAACAGGTAGTTGGAATTTTTTTTTAAGACATTCAAGTTAGGAAATTCTCTCCTCTTACCAGCACCTGACCAGCACCACCTATGCAGACTCCATTTCGAGTAATAGTCCCCTGCCAATCTCAGAAATAAGAATGCCTGGCATCATGACCTCCACTGGGAAACTAAATTTCCAAGACATGTACCAGGAGGGAGGCCAATTCCAGACCTCATTAGTTCCCAACTCCTTTCAGAAGAGATCCTATGGTATTTAACTTGAATTCAAGATGTAGATTACCCAGAAAATGTTGTGTAAATCTTCTCTGCTAGGAAAAGAAATCAGGAAAGGAATCTCTAAGCTTCTTTGTGACACTCCTGAGGATGTCGTTCTCTCTGCATCTGTGAAGCCCATCTGGATGCACTCCCCTCCCCATCACCACCACCATGCCTGCCCTTTCCCCAGCCATTGACTTACTTAGCCATCCCACGCTGGGAGTGCGCCGCACTCGGGGGTCATCATCCAAGGTGCGGGTTGCTAGGCAGGGCACTGAGTTCTCAAGCGGGCTGCGTGCTTTAGAAGCAGAAGACAGGTGGAGGAGGACACATGAGCAGCCACAGCAAAGATGAGGATGGAAGCATTAATTAGAAGAAAAAAAAATACTAAAGCAAATCACACAAGCGAGTTAAAGGAGAACAATGACATATTACATTGACACACACTCCCTCCCATGACCCTGAATCTTCAGATGGAACAATTACCAACACAGAATGAAAAAGCCTTAAAAACATGACATTCAATCATTGGAGTTCCCCAAATACCAGTGGATGATCCAGTCTGCAGTTCTAATAGACAAAAGATGGATTGCATCCAAAAAAATTAGCATAGTGAACATTAATCTCATGGTGTAAGCATTAAGACTTAATAGTTTTGCATCACATAAGCACACACAGAAGGAAGTCACAGACAGCTCTGTAAAGCAAGTAAGGCAGGATGTTATATTAGTATGGAGCTTTTTTTTTTTTTCTGATTGACCCAACAGACCTTTGGGATATTGTGCACAGATGCAGAAAGCAGCAGCTCATACTTCCACTTCTGAAATATTTTCTTTGCTGAATATACAACTGATTCTCAATTCCTTTAATCTCCTACTTTATAGTCCTACAGAAACATGTAGCTGGGATATAGCTAAATCAATATCTTGATACGACCCACTTAGAAATAAATATTAGGCTTCATTTTCTTGTACTTTCTCATAATTTACAATAATTTTAATATTTTGTGTGCCTATAACAAATCTTAGCCTACAGGACAAAGAGAGAAAAATAAATAAGGCTAAATATACACTGTGGTTCCTCCAGATATTTTTTCATCAACTGGAGAATACCATCAACTTCTTCCTGAAGGCAATTTCATTTGGTCCACATGTTGATTACTTTGTAGTCAACACAGTGAAGCAATTTAAACACCTCACTCCAAGCTATTAAAAAATAGACAGCATAATTATCCTTCAAGGAATGACAGTAGTTAGAATATACATAACAATCAGACTATATACAATTTGACTTGAGAGAGTTTTTATCTCTTAATAATAATATAGTGCTAGTCATTAAGTGTCCAAGGCAATAAGCAACACAGTTCCTATCAGAAACAAGTATTAGGTAATCTATTCACACCCATGCACAAATGACAGGGAGAATGGTCTTCTTAAGGCTTCTGGTGATTTGGGAGGTAAAGCTTTAACTGAAATCATTTACAAATTAATGTAAGTTTATAGTCAAATTTGGACATTCTGCACGTTATAAGATCTAGAAACATTTTTGTCAATTTATCTGTCTGTGTTTAAAAGCTGTAAATAAAGCCAAGACTTGTGAGCAAGCCATCTGTGCCAGCACCTGTTTGAGGCAAGTCTGATGTCTTCTCTTTGCAATCTGAATTTTTAATTGTTTCTCATAATTGAACTTCTTGCAAGTTTTTACTGCACTAAGAAAATGAAAAAGGGAAATGAACCAGTTGAAATTATTGCAGAATTGCTTTTGTCAAACGGAGGCACTTAGAAATACGTAATTATCATACTGACCAAATTTCACCTTTTATTTCTTTTGACAATTGAGTGACCTGCTTAAAGAGTCAATATTTTTGCAGACTTTGCTGAAAGGGGGGAAAAGAAAAGAGATGAGACAAATGGTGGTCATTTATCAAGGCCTAAGAAAGAGTAGAGTGAAATTCCATATCAGTGAGGACTGACAGAAGTTGGTAATGCAAAGTAAACCCGCAAGAGCATTCACATTTGTTTCAGCTTCTAATCAGTGTGCAGTTACCCACATTTCATCACTGATACCACAGGTTGATCTTAAGTGATCATCCCCTGTTCCAAAGCCCAGTTGCTTACCAACTTCCTCCCCAGTAGCTTTTTCCTCTTCTATTCTCCTCAACATATTAGTGTGGGGTTTTTCAGTTAGGATCTGAAACTGGAAACTCCTTTTTGCACATACAGTTTACAATGATGCTGAGCCTGGCCATCAAGAAGAACAGTGGAATGGAGCTGGCACACACCCACAAAGAACCTGGCTCCAAACACACAGGCATGAAAATGAAACTGCCCGTAGAGACTTGGCACCTGTGTTTTAGCAAAGCTGATCAGAGCCATCTGGCCGCTCACCCTCATGAAAACTGGGAGGCTCTCAGCATCCACCACTTACACAGACAAATTCCAGTGTTTGGATTCACTGGCCCCTCTGTGTCCCTCTATGCAGGGAATAGATACAAACTCTGGGACCCTTTCTTGTCTCTTTTTTTTCTCTAAAGTAAGGCCCTCCCGTTGATCATCGATTTGCTCGAGCGGGACCAGTAACATCTCCATTGGAGATTTTGTTGTTACTGTGT
>JAOXYA010000020.1:24586553-24604552 GCA_028565675.1 Sorex palustris | reverse complement strand
TCCACAGATTTTCTTCTGCTAAAATATTTTTTGCTCGAGCGGGCCCAGTAACGTCTCCATTGGAGACTTTGTTGTTACTCTGTTAGCTACTTAGTGTTAATAAACAATATAAAATTGTTGTAGGCCTGCAAATTATTGCAGAACTGCTAGAGGAGTGGTTGGGAAAATGGAGACAATGGTGGAGGGTAGGTGACAGTAGTGGTGGGATTGGTGTTGGAATATTGAATGTCTATGACATCATCATGAACAACTTTTTAAACAGCGTTCAAATAAAGTGTGTGTGTGTGTGTGTGTGTGTGTGTGTGTGTGTGTGTGTGTGTGTAGGGGAGAGGGGAGGCACCGAACTGGAAGAATACAAAAATACAACAAAAAAAGCATGTGACACTAAAGCATGGATGGTAGCAATCCAGAATGCACAATGGGTCATTATTCTAATTTAAATGCGAAGGTTTGGAAAAACATAAATACAAAGAGACTGACTGATAAAGCAAGACTGAAAAATCATTATTAAATAAATAACACCTGTTTAATATTATTGAGCAATGACATGGAAGAAAACAGTTAAAGAGAATATATGCCTTGTTGCCCAAAGTCAAGAGATTTTTATAATTGTTATTTTCAAAGACTTTGAAATTGTTATATAGAAAAGTGAACAAAAACTAGCTATATTAAGTGCACAACTAAGATAAAAAGGGACAAATCACAAAAGGGATGATTTTGATCTGGTGAATGAAACACATTTTAGCAATTAAAACTGTCTATAAATGGAGGTCAGAGAGATAGTACAGTGGTTAAGGCTCTTACCTTGTACACAACTGACCCCAGGTTCAACCCCTGGTACCCTGTATAGTCTCAAGACTTATTCCTGAGCACAAAACCAGGAATAACCCCTAACTCTTGAGCATTGCCCTAAAACAACAACAACAACAAAATTCTGTCCACAAATGGAATGAAACATGGCGAGATTTCTGCTTCTAAAAGTGTGAATTGTGGGGTTGGAGCAATAGCACAGTGGGTAGGACGTTTGCCCTGCACACAGCCAACCCAGGTTCGATTCCTAGCACCCCATATGGTCCCCGGAACACTGCCAGGAATAATTCCTGAGTGCAAAGCCAGGAGTAACTCCTATGCATCGCTGGGTGTGACCCAAAAAACAAACAAATAAATAAATAAATAAAAATAAAAGTGTGAATTGTGGTCATAATTGTGAAAAATCATAAAAAGATTTTTTTTTTGGTGAGAGATAGAATAACTGGCCTTTAAACTCCGTTTGGGTACAAATTCTATCAAAAAATAGTTCTATTATAAATTCAGTTTTTATTATTAAAGGAATAGTGGTAAGTCTGGCTAAGAACACAAAATTTAAAATGATACCAATCTAAATGACAAGTAAAAGACCTTTATTCCCATTCTGAGAAATAAAACAGAGGAATATTTTTACTTATGACATACTGCTATTAGCATTACTCCCCTTACCTTCAACACCAATGGCAAGTTTCCAAAATAAATTTATAAACTTTTCAAGTCAAGGCAAAGGGGAAAATTATTCTATTCCTGAGAGCTGACTACTGAGAAATTCTAAAATGGAGCTTTAATCTCCTCATTTAGCATTTAAATAAATAAATAAATAAATAAAAAGGAGGCAGGTTCTGCAGCAAGAGAACTATAAAAGGCTCTCGGGTCTGGAAGGATGACACCGTGGGTCAGCCTGTGATCAGCTTACACTGAGCAGAAGTTCCGTACCACCTGGAACACAAGCAAAACCAGTGAAAATCTTGCAGAAGAAAAGGAGTCAACATTCCATACTAATCTGGTTTTTGTAATAGCAATAAAAGTTTAATGGGTACAATTAGGTGATCTATGGCTATGAATTGTAGGAAGCCTTCGATGATGAAAGAGGATCATATAGCAATAATGTTGGCTCAAAAGAAGCTGACAGCTAACATTTCTCTTCCTGAATGGTAGAGTCATGTGGTCATGGATTAGCATTTCTCAAGATAAGAGTGGCCTTCATACCTGATACTCAGGTCAAGACTGCTGCCCCCTAAAGCAAGATAATTAATGCAATGGAGGAAGAATTAGCCCATTTGTGAATCTGAGTACTGTGAGTCAAATATCATCTCTGCACATTCTTCTCTACTGTGCACACTCTGAACTGAGAATGTCCTTTTATTTCAGGAGTCATTGCCATAAATGAGCACACAAATATCTAAGATGGAAATATGCTTCTTAGATGATGAAAGATGGTAATGTGGGAGAGAAATAAAGGCTATAATACTGTTAAATATTACTGGGGGTGTAGTTCAGTGGTAGTGTTCTTGCTTGTACATGCGAGGTCCTGGGTTTACCCTCAGCACAAGAGGAGGAGGGGGAGGAGGAGGAAGAGGAGAAAGAAAGAGAAAGAGGAATATGAGGAGGAATAGGAGGAGAGGAAGAGAAGGAAGAGAAGGAAGTGGAGAAGGACAAGGAGGAGGAAGATGAGGAAGAAAGAAAAATATATACAGAAAATCAGTAGAATCATGGCCATTGTTTACTGCCACACTGGAAATGCAAACAGTTTAAAGTTATCAATAAAGGAAAAATGTATTATATACATTCTGAAATAGATGAGTGGATACCTGGTAGATACTTTCACAACAAACAGCCCAATATTTATAAACCATACATTGTTTTCCACACACTGGCTTCGTAAATTACGCTTTGGAACTTTGTCAAAGCCATGAGTAATTTTTTCTTTTTCTTCTTTTTTTTCACATCTTGGGACCAGAGCAATAGTACAGCAAGTAGAACACTTGCCTTGTACATGGCCAACCCAGGTTCAATCCCTAACACCGCATAGGGTTCTCCAAGCCCACCAGGAGTGATTCCTGAGTGCACAGGCAGGAATAAGCCCTATGCACTGCTGGGTGTAACCCCAAGACAAAAACAAAACAAAAAACCATAATTTTCCACCCCCTATCTGCTCATATCCAAAACCAATGTTTCCAGGCTTTTTTTTTCCAACAGGCTTCATGGTAAAAGTACAGATGCTCTTCCTCAGAATTGTGCCAGTAAGCAAGATCTAAGATTGTGTTATTTAAATATCTAAGACAGAAGCCGAGTGACGGTACAGTGTGGAGGGCACTTGCTTTGCACAATGTCAACCTAGGCTTGATCCCTGGACCCCATAAGGTGTTTCAACACCACCAGGAGTGTTACCTGAGCACAAAACCAGAATAAGTCCTGAGCAGCACTGGGTGTCATCCAAAAAACCAAACTAAATAAATAAACTAAGACATAAATTAACTGTATCATGAAGTCATATTCAGTCTATAAAAGGGAAACAAAAAAGAGAAAATAAACCAAATGGTCCTAGCCAGCAGCTATTGAAGCTGTACATTACTCATGACAAATCATGACTACATTTCATTTGGCAGTATTAAGTACTGCTGAGAGATCTTCAATTCAGAAAGGCATGCAATAATTTGAGTTTTATTTTTCTGTTTTGGCTTTTTGGACAACTTGAGCACTCTCCTAGCATAGCTCAGGGGCCCAAATGGTAGCAGGGATTGAACCAGGATTTCCCACAGAAAAAGGATATACTTAGCCCACTGAGCTATCTCTTGGTCCTATTAAATATTAGACTAGGAATTATAATCTCTCAAGCTTTTTTGAAAGAGAATTTGTTGAGCAACTAACTCATGCAATATTCATTTGTGCAAACAATATAGTTTGCATTTTATATCAATGGGTCATTTCTATAATACCAACATTTAAATCCATTATTAATTGATTAATCCAAATTGATCCATGCTTCATCCCTCTCAAAGACCCAGGCAAGCTACTGAGAATATCCCACCCACAAGGCAGAGCCTGTCAAGCTCCCTGTGGCATATTCGATATGTCAAAAACAGTACAACAAGTGTCACAATGAAGATGTTATTGGTGTCCGCTCGAGCAAATCGGTGAACAACGGGAGGACAGTTCTACAGTGCCACATATAAATCTGAAGTTGAACTCATATCCCACTTTGCAGTTCTGGAATAGTTTTAAACTGCAGCTCAAGGGTTACTGCAGAATTCTTAGTGATGAATATGATCGCTAATATCTGCAACTACTGCTCAACTCCAAAGCAAACACAGTACATTCGAGTAGCAATGTACAAACACAACACAAAGCAATCAGGAAATAAAATTTTTGCTTGGAAATGTAATCCTTAGACCCTGTTCCAGGGATCAGAGAAAGAATTAAACAAGCAAGTGCAGGCTTTCCCTGTGGAAGTCTCAGCACTACTTCACCTTGTGGGACCACCACAAGCAAACCTCACACACAGAGATCCAAGTAGCCCCCCACACCAAGGGCCACCAGATTGACTCCCCCCAAAAATTTTAATATCTCTTAGTGCTTACTTATTTAAATATACAGTCGCCTTTGCCAAAAAGTTCTCAAATTTATTGTATCTCTTTGTGTTCTTTATAGTGACTATGTAAAAAACCTATGTAAAGACAGGCCCAAGATTTAAAAAAAAAAAAGTAACTTTACCTGAACTTAAAACATGAATATTTTCATATTTGTATTGTATTTGTACTTAAAGGGAAAATCAAATTAAAAAAATAAACTTTGATCTAAGTTTCACATGAACACTAATTTGAGGGGAAAGACAGAGCAGAAAGTAGAGCACTTGCCTTGCACACGGCCAACCCAGATTAAATCCCCGGCTTCCCAAAATATCCCCTAGTATTTCCAGGAATAATTCATGAGTGTGAAGCCATCAGTAAGACCTAAGCACCACCAGGTGTGGCCCAAAAACCAAGAAGAAGAAAAAAAATTTATCTGAAATACATCATAAGTTTATTTCACATTTTTGAAGGTAACACAGAAAAAAAATTTTGAGGATATGTGACTTATCAAAAAGTTTTAGACATAGAATCAAGTGTGATCTATAAAAGAAAGAAATAGTTGATAAAATGGACTTCATGAAAACATTAAAACTCTGTTGCACTAAGAAAAGAACCTGTTAGAAGAATGAAAATATAAGGTCCAAGCTGAAGAAAGTATTTGAAAGTCATTTATCTAACAAAGCACTCATATTTAAATCCAATAGTAAAAGAATAAATAATCCCATTTTAGAAAATGGGAAAAGATGACATGCAATATTTTACCAAAGAATATAAAAAGTACCCAACACCATTATCCATTTGAGAAATTCAACTTAAGATCAAAACAAGATTATTACAACATGTCTATTAGAACAGCTAAAATAAAAAAATAGTGACAACACCAAAGATGGCAAGAATTCAAAAAATTATCTCAAATATTAGTTGTGGGGAAAAAATATGGTATAATCACTGAAAAAGTTTGGTAGTTTCTTTAAAATCTTAACAAAGATTTACCATACAACCCAACAACTGCACTAAAAGACATTCATCTCAGAGAAATGAGATAATTTTCATTTAGCAAAAAAAAAAAGAAAGAAAACTGTACACAGTTGTTCAGAGCATCACTAATTGTAATAGCACAAAATTTAAAACAACCAAAGTGTCTCTTGGTATGCAAACAATTCATCTGCAATACATCTATACAATAGATTTCTGTTCAGCAACAAAAAACAATTTGCAGCAATTTAGAATGACCTCAAGGGCACTATGCTGATTTTTGAAAAGCCAACTTAAAAGATTTATGTGTTATATGATCGATTTGTATAATATTTGTTACTTTCATATATATAAACACATATTGGCAATTGCCAACTGTGAGTTGTAATATGAAAGGAAAGGATATGATTATAAAGAAATGTTCTGACAGATTGGAGACATGTACAGTGGGTAGGACACTTGCCTCACACACAGCTGACCTGAGTTAGATCCCTGGCACGACTTATGGTCCACCAAGTCCTCCAGGAATGACCCCTGAGTACAGAGCCAAGAATAAGCCCTGAGCACAGCCTGGTGTTGTACCAAAAACCAAATGAAAGAAATTGTGGAAAGTTATTTGTAGAGGTGGAACTATTCTGTAACTTAACTATGTGGCCTTTATAAAAACCAATACCGAGAGGACAAAATTACATGAAACTAAACTGACACTGTCCCAGTGCCAATTTCTAGGCTTTGATATTACATTATAATTATTTAAGATTTTCAGCCATTGGAGGAAATAGAGTGAAGGGTGCATGGGACTTCTGTGCGCTATCCTTCACAACCTCCTATCAACCTATGATGGTTTTCAAAACAAAGTTGTTGTTGTTTTTTTAATTAAAAAAAAAAACAACCTATTTTGAGGCATGGGACATACATTCCAGTTTTTTACTGCCACAAAAGTCCAAAGTATTCCAGTACTCCAAACGAATTGACACACTCTCTCCTCAGAAAAGTCCCCTGTCTGAAATTTGAGCTCATTTGTTCACTCATTGCACTGGAAACTCTAATTCGGTCACGTATGCTTTCACTTTGCTCTAGTGTCTCTTTATTTCAGGACAATTTGGCAGACACATCCTCATGGATTTGACCCTCAACCTCATTTCCAAGCATGGCTTCAGAATGATGGAAAATCTTTCCACTCTTCTAAGATTCTAACGTTGCTGGAATAGGGTTAACACTGTGGTAAATTCAAGTCATTATGTAAGAATTAGGAAGCCACAGCCCAATATAGGAAGGAAACGTGGTGTGGTAGAGAAAACACTTGTCTGAGTGTTAGGGGCCAAAGTTAACTCTTTGGGTCGCCTGGACGAACTCACCTGTCCTCAAGCAGTCTCATCAACTAAATTTGGAGATTTAACTAATTTGTGATATACCTCTATAATACCTCTCCAAGTGCTATCCAAAAAAGAAGAGCTAATAATCAGAGAAGAAAATCTTATTACCTTAAAACTTTGAAAGACAGAAAACCAGCTCTGAAATATTCTCATAATACATTTAATCATCACTGCCTGTCACCATTATTTTAAGGAAAATTATGACAACCAGTTTTAACAAGTCCCAAATGGAAAGGAAACTTTTCAGGATGTATTATAAAAAGCGACAAAACCTTTTCAAGGCACTGTGCCAACATCTCCAGTTTAAATGACCCTTTGCTCAAAACAAAATTGTTCTTTCGGAGAGAAAAAAAAACTATATTCTTGTTTTTTGGACTTATCTTCCCTATTCATTTGATTCATTCATATATTCACTCTGGTGACAGCTCAGGGCAACTCAGAAAAGGGTTGTCCTGCCCCTGGCAACAATTAAAGTAAAGACATTTCCTGTGCCTTCATCCTCTGGGGCCACTCCTGCTGGTGCAGTGAAAGAATTCAAAAGAAATTTTTTCAATCAAGGAAGGAAGCAAAAGATCCTCGGTCTGTGAATGAGCTGAGACATTTCTGCAACAGAATCAATGAAGGACAATGGAGAGTTCCTAAGGGATAGTTTGAAATTTAAAAAAAATAATAATAATAACAGAATCTCTAACCAACTTTCTTTGAGTTCCTTTAAAAAAAAACACTTGAATTACAAAGTCACAAAGATTCATTACATGGTTTCAGGTGTACAATATTCTGAACACCAATCCCTTCACCAGTGTCCACTCTTCCCTCGACCAATGTCCCCAGCTTCCCTCCCGTCCTCCAGTTTGCCTCTCTGGCAATGGAGTAGTTTTATTTTTTTTTTTCATTTATTTCCTCTATGTTTAATTTGTGGTTATCTGAAATAAGCTCTTTCTGTCAAGCTTCTATTTCTGCACTTGAGTTTATATAGTTTTCTATAACCTCAACTAATTTACAGTAGGAGCATATGAGAGCTAGAAGAAAATTTAGAGACTATCTCCAACAACCTCTCATTATATGATGCAGCAAATTGAGGCCCAAACACATTTAAAGATGTGCCAAACGTCAGAAAACTGGTATGTGGCACAGCTGGGCCCGAACGCCATTCCTTCAGTGGCATGAGTATAATCTCCCCACATCATCGGATGACCCCATTCCCAGAAGCTGAGAGTAAAAAATTCTGCAGAGTTTGATAATCAGATTCTCAAACATCGCTAAAGATACTAATTGCTGTGGCACCTAAATTAATTCAGAGATATTCTATTTGGTGAACTCCAATCCTTGCCAATTTACACTCTAATTCCTCATGTATATGCAAACAGTTTGAACCATTTTTAATGAGTAATCTCAAATGGCACCTGTTTATTGTAAGTTTACAATATACCAGTCACTAGGCTGAGCACTATAAGGTGATAAACTCCCAGGTACTCTAATGAGTTAATTACGGTTGGCCCTGTTTTTCAGATGAAGTTGGTTAGCAGGTTCAAGGCCACACAGACAATCCAGATCATTATGACTTCAACATTAAGAACTTAACACCTATAAGCTGCTGAGACCTTCAGACTTCTTAACCACTTAGGTATACTTTCAAAATTGTATGCCAACTTTCTCAATCATGCATTCCCAATCCAATATTCAGCTTACAGATCAAGTGGACTTGAGGTCAAAATAGGTTACTATCAGTAATAATAATTTAAAAATAAAAAAAAAACAAGTGCTTTACCTGATGAGGGAATCTTTGAAGAATAACAGCATAAGGTATTCTTTCTGGATTTTAATCAGCTTTTTATTGTATGTACTAAAACTCGGACTGGGCTGGAGCGATAGCACAGTGGTAGGGCGTTTGCCTTGCATGCTGCCGGCCCAGCAGAGCCGGGTTCGATTCCTCCGCTCCTCTTGGAGAGCCCGGCAAGCTACTGAGAGTATCTCGCCCACACGGCAAAGCCTGGCAAGTTGCCGGTGACGTATTCGATATGCCAAACACAGTAATAACAAGTCTCATGATGGAGACAATACTGGGCCCGCTCAAGCAAATCAATGAACAACGGGAGGACAGTGTTACAGTGCTACTAAAACTCAGTCAGTGAGTACTAGTCCCACTATACAAATCAGGCAGGAATAGCCTCTTCCAAAGAAAAGTACCAATTTTATGCTTTTTTAAAAGATCCCTGACCCTATTATTTTTTCACTTCTATCTTTAGGGATTTAAAATCACTTGCTGATGAACTAGTTTCCACAAAAGAAGAAAGAAGAAAGGGTTATAAGCATCTTTTTTCTTAATCTACAATATACAGAGAGCAGACTAAAGCAGTGAGCAAACCACATACCATCTCTGTTCTTCGGGTGACTTACCTTTCTACATTTCATTAGCTATAAAAAGGAGGCAATGATTATACCACCCTCATAGGCTTGTTATGGGAATTAAAGGAGCTACTATTTATCAAGCACTCGGTAGATGTTACTATTCTTACTGTGGTGGTGACAGATGTAGTAGTTATTACTGTTAGAAAAGTCACAGAATGGGAGTAACTTCACTCACATAAGTGATCATGTACTGGAGGACTATCAAAACAGCCAAATTCCGAGCAAGGAAAGATAACTCCAAGGGCCAGTGTGCAAGCCTGATATGTAGGTAGCCCTACATATTTTGACACCTAGCACCAAATGTGTGCTGAGCACAATGCCATGAGTAACCCCTGAGCACTGCCAAGTGAAACCCCAAAACAAAATTCTATGCAAAAAAAAAATCACTTCTGAAAACATTCTACAAAACTATACTTGTCCATATTGCTTCTTGACACTCCTATAACTGGTACCTCATGCGAGCTGGGGTGTTTCTTAGAGACTCTAAAAGAAAACCCACTGAAATATTTTCAAGGCTTTTCTTGACTGTGAACATCAGTGGGAACAGCTTTGAAATTTTTGCATGTCAAGTCATATTACTCACGACTTTGATGAGTACTCTGATCTGGCACTCAGCAAGTTAACACTAAAGCATGTACTAAACCTGACCCAACTCCTTTCAAGGAAAATTCAGATTCGTCTGGGCTATCATTACAGTCTATCTCCAGCTAAGGTGAGATTATCTTCCTTCCAGATTAGAGGAGTATTTTTTTTCCCAAGAGAGTAATAACTTTACCATTTGCCTAACACATGTGTGCATTTCAGTTAGAAATGTCTGTATTTGAACCTTACCTCTGAGCAGGTATAGGGCCCTTTACGAGTCATTTAATCTCAGCAAGTTTCACTTTCCTTGTCTGCAAAATGGAACTACTAATGGAACCTTTCTCTCCGGGCTGCTGGAAAGCTAAGGAAGATAATATTTGTAACTAGCCTAGTATTTCACAAGAAGTAACCATTGTTCCTAGTTTGGGGAAATAACTCGTAAGCAGCAACAAAATATGAACTCTCCTACTCTCCTCTTCCTTCCAAAGCCAGGATGACAGAAATGATGTTTACAGAAAATGATTCTCTAGGGAAGGAAAGATATCACAAGAGGTCAAAAGTTTGTCTTGTACGTGGCCAGCCCTGGTTCCATCCCAGAACCGTACTTGGTCCTCAGATCACCCCAAGGAGTGATCCTCCTCTGTGGGTCCTCTGAAAACACATCTTCAGAAAATGCAGAACCACAAAAAGACAACATGTCTGCTTTTAGTGAGCTGAAGTTATGAAGGCATCATGACAGCACGCTGCTGCAGAAAAAGCGGGAGCTCTAAACTCATACAAGATCTGAACAGCAAGCACAGTTTTACTTCTTACTAGCTACCTGGCCTTGAGGAAGTTATATAAATTTCTGAGACTGAGCTAGCTTATCATTAAATAAGAACAGCAATATCTTAAATGCTGGTTGTAGTAATTAAATGTTTATGAGGGTTAAATAAAATTAAGTAAGCCAAGTCCCCAATATAGTGTCTGACATATAGCAGGCATCCAACTATGTTAGCCCCCATGCAATACATGTCTATGTTATTCAACAGCTATAAAATATGTTTGGGAGAATTATCTCAATTATTCTTATTACCCCTTATCTACATTCTCAAGTAAAATATTCTTTTGGAATATGGTCCTACTAAAATCTTACTTCCCTTTAGCTTGTTTTCCTTTTCTGATAAGAAACATGTAAACGCTTGTGTTTCTCTTTTTATCTTGGCTACCAGGAAGCTCAGAGACAAGTTCCATTCAAATTGAGTAACAATATTGGTCCTAATGGTTCTGCAAATTGTTCTGCCAAAGTTTAAAATCGATTTTTCACCCATATATGATAATTATAAGGCCCTTGAATCTTTTTATAAAATATAATAAGTTATTCATTAATAACTTATTAATTTAGCTCAAGAGGCACTTAATCTCATAAGTATTACAAAATGTGTCCCAGACTTAGAATGTTCCTATTCACCCCTATTTCCTCCCCCCACAAAACAATCCCGTTAAGTTTGGGGCTGAGAGGGGGTCTATATATTCTCACATGTCAAATCAGCCTAATAATCTCTAAATATCTCTCAGAATCATTCATGTATACAAGTGTGCTTTGTAAGCTAACAAGTGCTATACAAAGCCAGGTATGAATATTTGTATGATCCACTCAGGGCATGTGTCCACAGCAGTGAAGGGTGCTTATACATGAAGATTACGGTGCAGCACTGAGGACCCCTGCAGGCAAGCATGGAAGATGTGTGGGAAGTGAAGGGGCTCCAAGGGGTGGCCATGTAAGGTTCACAGACAACTTCAGGAGGGCTCCCAGGAGATGAAGAGGCGTGTTAGGTATGAAAGTCAACACCTTGGGGGACTGGCCGGGTCAATAAATCTCTCAAGCCTTGTGCTGCCTGGTTGTTAATCTAAGCAGAGTTGCTCAGGAAACAACGAACATGAGACCATAGTGTGTTACCCAGAAGCTTGTTGGGCTAGAATCAAGTGGTTCTTAATAATACGAAGAAAAGTATTTCTTCATTTTAGAATAATTTCCCAACTTATTCCAAAAGGTCAAGTGTGCTCACAGCATCTCCAAGTCCTTTATTCCAAAACTTTAATCTCTTTTATTAGCAACTTAGTACAGCAGTTGTGAGCCTATGGAGAGAAAGAAGGGAATTGCTACAGATGTTATTTTGGAAAAATTGTAAGAGGTGGAGTTGAAAAATAATAGGGGATGGAGATTCAAGTCCCAACTCTTCTTTATGTACAAATGTGATCAAGTCACTTAATAATAATACTCACTACATTCTCAGTTTTATTATATGCCAGTGTCCTGTAACAACTTGATAATTCATTTAACCTTCACATAAGTCCAAGGATGTAGTTCCATTCTCATCTTATTCTATAGATGACAAGAACAGAAAGAGAACAGTCAAGTAACCTAGCCACCTCAAAGAGCTGGGAGGTGGGGCATACTGGAATCTGAATCCAAATCATGATCGGAACCACCATGCAATACTGATCTTGTAATTTTTTTTCTTCATCTGTAAAATCAATGAATTTTAAAATGGACATTAGGTTTCTCACAAGGGTTTTGTGGTGAGAAAAAGGATCACAGAGGTGACAGCCCTGAGAAATGTCACACGTTCCCTCTCAAATGAACATCCATTTCCTAACAAGCATTGGACTGCAAGGACAAGCAAGCAATGTGCCTAGAAGAAGTGAATTATCTGAATATTAGGGAAATCTGAACAGAAAGAGAAAAAAACAATACACTAAAAAAAAATCTGTGAAAATGACTGACTGCTATAATAAGAGCAATATCGGCCAAGCTGATGAGCGATGGGAAAAGCCCATTCAGACTCTAACACGCCCTGCAGAAAGACACACTGTCACCTCAATTGCTGGAATTTCAAACACAGCAAAAGCTATTATATTGCTCTGCACATCCATTTCCAAGGCAACACACTTTAAAAGGAGTTTTCTCTAGGATTCAGTTGACTTTAGACCAATCAAGTAGAAAACAACTATTCATAGCTGTAATTTTCTAATTTTGAATACACCAAGCTTGGGAGAAATGAATAATAGAATCCTCCAGGATTTGATCATACCCAGTCAAATGCTCTTCCTTTTTAGCCTAACCACTACACTATTACAGCTTCATGATACAGTATAAAAAAAAGAATCAGATCAAAAGTTCAGGGAACTTGTCCTAATCCTAACTTCTCCAGTACAAGATAGCTCAACTCAGGTAGTTGTCCTGTGAGATCTCTGACTCCTATTTCTAACATAAGAATAAAGCTTTCTCTAACTGCATTAAAGGTTATAGCTCAGGGCCAAAATGATAGTACGGTGGGTAGAGAGCTTTTCCTACATGTGGCCAACAAGAGCTGGATCCCTGGCATCCCAGAGGGTTCCCTGAGTCTCACCAGGAATAATCCCTCAATGCAGAGCCAGGACTAAGTCCTGAATACTCTGGATATGGACCAAAAACAACCCCCCTCAACAAAAAATGAAAAGAAAAAAGAAAAAAAATACCTACTGTTATGAGACAATTATACACTGTGTACAGAAGTCCCTACAATTTATAAAGCTCTGTACAAATAAAATCATTTGCAACATGCAATAAATAGCTAGATCAACTCCCTGTATGGCCTTTAAACTTTCCATGAGGAAGTATTGAAAGAGAACCTTCAATGCTGTCTACATGAGCTCTGACAGAAAAGCAAAATTTGGAGAAAATAAGCAAAGTGTGAAAATATTTTAATGTACCATTTATACATAATAGACATATATGTGTTAATGTGTATACACACACATACACACATTCTTTGCTACAGTCAATCAGGCCCTCTTGAAATGTTTTTCATTTGTTTTTAGGAAAAACATGCATTTCTTTATGGGAAACTTCAAAAGTAAACTGAGAAAAGGCGCACTGATACACCTAATACATAAGGTTTTAAAATTCCCCTGGCAATACAAAATCTCACTTTGCATCAGAAATAACTCCTCTTCCCCTAGTTTTAATCGAACGAGCCAAGAAAACAAAACCACAGCATAAATGTCCTGGTAAGAAACCATTCCACACTCCAGAAGTGTATGTAAAGTCCTTTCTGAAGGGAATCATTCAGTAAGCAGAGGCCAGTCTGAGGTTTGGTGTCCTCTTGACCCTGTTACTTGATCCCCCTTCCCTTCACATCATGTGATTCACAGAATGACGTGTGTATGATTAAAAGTCCTCCTGAAACATTCACCCAGAAAGGCCTGTGCCTCTACCCTTCTAAACTATACAATTGGTTTCCTCGGGGGATTATTTTGACTGCCAGTAGAGCATTATGCCAAAACAGACAGTCATGAAGGCACTAGAGATGGTAAGAATTCCCCTTTCCTGCCAATGCCAAAGGCTGCTGCTGAGAATCACTAGTGACTCAAAAAAAAGACATGCTTTTTTTTTAATAATTCAGTACTATTTGCAGAAAGGAAGGTTTAAAAAGATTAAACAGAGGTTGGAATTTATTCTGTAAATAAACAACTGGGGGGGATGGGAAACAAACTCATAAAGCAAAATATTCTACCTAAACTGAGATTTTGAAAATTGATGGGTGCACTTGACATCCTATATGGCTAATGACAGCAGTACCTTTCATTTTTCAAATACTAGTTGTATAAAAGGTGGAATTATTTTTCTTTCTTTTTAGCTTTTTGAGTCATACCCCAAAGCCTGGCAAGCTACCCGTGACATATTTGATATGCCAAACACAGTAACAACAAGTCTCACAATGTAGGAGTTACTGAACCCGCTCGAACAAATCAATGAACAACGAGAGGACAGTGACAGTGAGTCGTACCGGAAATGCTCAGGGGTTACTCTTGGCTTTGTACTCAGGAATCACTCCTGGCGGTGTTCAGTGGACCATATGGGATGCTAGGAATCGAACTCTGGTCAATCACATGAAAGGCAAATGCCCTACCCATTGTGCTATCGCTCCAGCCCCAAGGTGGAATTATTTTTCAAATAGAACTTTTTCTCACTACATTCACATTTCTTTCTGGCCCATTGTCATTTTGTGCCTCAATTTGCCTGCAATGTTCTCTTTAACCTTTGCCAAATTTTTCCTTTCTCATTCTTCACATCTCAAATCAAGTACAATTTCTTCATAAGAATGAAGGTGATTTCCTGGTCCCCTAATTAGATCAAATTCCCCTATTTAATCTGATTTTAAACCATCACGGGCCTCACGCCAGCATGGCACTTAGCACAGGGCACCTAACATTTATGATATGGGTTTTTAATTAGTGTTTCTCCCAGTGGTATAAGCTCTCTAGGGGTAGTGAATGCCTTGGATTTTTGCTATCATGTTCCAGGATCTAATATTTTAACACAGCGCATAGTAGTCATTCAACAAATAGTCTGAATGAAGGGATAGATGGAAGAACAGAGGGATCTCATAGCTCCTGATACTGAATAGTGCTGGGAATTCATACTTCTCCCTAAGATTCTTGTACTGAATAATTTTTCCATGATTTAATTTGCTCAGAGAAATAGACTGAAAGACTAAGATCATGCAAAGAAGGGAACTGAGATATTTCATAAGAAAGTCACTTGCAAATTAAATTACCAAAATATTTCAAAATATGACTCTAAGGAACAACTGAAATAACTGACAGAATTTCAGAACTTTAAAATTTAAAACAAAGGATACAAGAAAAAAATAAATGATGAGTTTACTGGTAAATGGATTGGTAAAGAGATAACAGATTTTAAAGATAAACATAGTGATACTTAATTTTCAAAGGAAAATTAAATGTCCATACAAAATTTCATTTATACTAACCATTCCATCTAATCATTCCATCTAGCCAATTCTATCATTTGTTTTATATACTTGACGCAAACTCTTTAAAAAATCTTGGAAAACATAACTTTCAATTCCAAGCTAATATGTCTAGGTTAAACATGTGGAATGTTAAGGGAAAAAGTGAAAGGAGTATTTATCAATTTTGCTTAATCTCTTTATCATTTTGCAGTTCAGAAAAAGGAAATGAAGAATATGTGTTAACAATAGTGAATTTGGGTGTATATAATGTCCTCCATGTCATATTCCATTCACCCTAACTTGAAGCTGTTAAAAAAAAAAAACCCTGCTCTAATCTTTTTATAACCAACCTAGCACAATGGCTATGCAGTGGCTAACAGCCTTTGGTGTCTGAAAGATCCTGGTGTCCCAGCAATCCACATGCCAACCACATATCAGATGAGCTATTCACCTTGGTGAGCTTCAATGTGATCAACCATGAAGCAGAAGTCATTCATCTCATAAGGCCTTTATGAGCGAAAATAGATTTTGTTTTTAGTGCTTACAGCACAGATAAACTGAAATTTGTCTTCAGAAATAGATATAACAATGAAATTTAAGTCCCTATACATAGACACATATTCTCTTTTATTATTTCTCAGGACCCTCTACTATAAAGAAATGAGAAAATATGGACAGAAATACAAATAGATCAACCTACAAAAATGTAAGGGATTGATTACTCAGTCTCACCATTGATAACAACAAAGAGATGTCAGATATTCCTAGAAATAAGCACTGTAGCACTATCCTCCCATTGTTCATTGATTTGCTCCAGCGGGCCCAGTAACGTCTCCACTGTGAGACTTGTTGTGCTGTTTTTGGCATATCAAATACGCCACGAGTAGCTTGCCAGGCTTTGCCGTGCAGGCAAGATACTCTCGGTAGCTTGCTGAACACATTCAAATTATTTATAATATTTTATTAGGCATAATTTATTATATTTATTATGGCCTTTTGATATTATTTATATTGTTTATAATTTTTCCTATTTACAAAATTGTGCTCAAGCGGTCAAATATTCACTCACATACACATTAAAATGTGTCAGTCATCTAGCCTTCTTCATCAGAAAAGAAGCATTTCTTCTCAGAACCACCCAGGCACTCAAGTTTACACCTCAGATCAGAAATAAGCTATGTAACCACATGTAACTGCAAAAGAAATGAAAAAAATTAAGATTTTTATTTTGTGTTGTCGTCATAAACAAAATTTGGACTCTGAGAATAAAGAATATCAGGCGGACTGCTGAGCGGTCTCTTGAAACAGTTTCATGAATATGAGAACATTCATCTTCTAAAGTGGAAAGGGAATGTCTCAGTAGAAAAGTCTCCACTTGCCCATCTGTCTACACCTGGGTGATGTAGATAGAACCACCTCATCATCTGTCTCACATACTTTAGCTCCCAGGGTCAACCCAAATTTTCCTGTTTCTATGAGACCCTCTCCAACACTCCCAGCCAAACTCGGTCTCCTCCTTTATGCTCTTGTAATATTGTCTGTATAATTCCATTACACCAATTACACATTCTCTTATATCTGTCTGATCTGTGTCGTTTTTTTCCCACATAACTATCAATTTCTTAGGAAGTTTTCATCTTTGCAGACTCAGTGCCCAAGAATGTGCTGAGAAAAATTATTCGCAATTATTTACTCCGGTGGCTGAAAATGGACTGAATTGAAATGAATGAAATTGACTTGCACTGAACTGAAAGTGCAGGGATGTAGCCACTTCTTTTTCTCACCCTGCTCTGGTAGCCAGCAGGGTGCCTGCCCCAGTGCTATAAAGGATGATGACAAGCTTACACGCTTATGGTTCATACAAATAGATCATGTCTCAATGAGCTCATGCGTTAGCTTAACTTTCTGGCCAAAAAAGGAGGGTCAAGAGGCAATTACATTAGCTTATTTCCTCTCAGGGGAACGAAGGAGAAAGAAGTAAAAGTCACTGTTTACCAAACATAAGGCTGAGAAAATGATTTTTACATTTAAGAAAGTGACAAATTAGTGAAAGTGACAAAAACTAAATAAAACCCTACCACATACTCAAAATGCTGCACAATTGCCTAAAAGCCACTCTGTAATTGTGAATGTGTTGGCATTTGGCACCGAGTTTAGAATTTTAAGAAAGCAAGTCACTCTTTTATGAACACTAAACAGAAATGTCACAAGCAGCTTTTGATTAAACTATGATTGTCACAGTATATAGGAATGAACTAACATATGGTGTTTTTAAAATAAACTACTAACCACTTCCAGTGGTTTCAATTAAAGAACAGTTCATTGCTCACCAAAATTCTCCTAAACCCAGCTGTCTTCCAAAAAAGTCCCATTGCCTCACTCTGAATTTCCACTGTCATCAAGCAGATTACTAAGGGCAGTCCTGGATTTGGTGTGGACACTTACAACAGGCTCTTAGTTAAAAAGTATGCACCTCACTCTAGCTTTGTTTGAGGTTG
>JAOXYA010000020.1:24514532-24529318 GCA_028565675.1 Sorex palustris | reverse complement strand
ATACAATGATCAAATACCCATCCCTCCACCAGTGCCCATTTCCCACCACCACGGATCCCAGTATCCCTCCCACCCCCGGTTCCACCATCCCACCCTGCCTCTGTGGCAGGGCATCCCCCTCTGTTCTCTCTCTCCTTTTGGGTGTTATGATTTGCAAAAGAGGCATTGGGTGGCAATCATGTTTGGCCTACAGTCTACTTTCAGCATGCTTCTCCCATCCTGGGAGGATCCTCTCAACATCCTTTATTTGGTGCTCCCTTCTCTATCTGAGCTGCCTGAAAAAGATTTCCTTTTAAACTCTCTTAACTTTCACATCCTACTAACTGAGAGAAAATACTTGTGTGTCGTATCTCCAACATGGAACTAATTTCAAACAAATAAAAGAAACTCATACAACAGTGAATTGTATGAGGGGTTTGCTCAGCAACAGTGAAAAAAAATCAGATAGGCCCTATCAAAAAGTGGGCAGGAGATGAAAAGACACTGATCCAAAGAAGATATATATTGATCCGACTTCCCCAAGGAAGACAAACAGTCTGCCAATGATCAACAAGCAAATAAAAATTACTCACAATCATTTATCACTAGGGAAATGCAAATCCAAAAGCCACCAAGATCCCCCTCATACCCAGAAGAATGATTTAAACACAGACCAGAAACAAGTGCTGGCAGGCGTGTGGTAAAATCAGAACCATCAAACAGTGCTGATGGGAATAGAAAATGCTTCAGCCTCTTTGGAAATCATCATGGATGTTTATCAAGATGCTGAAAACATACTTATCATATCCAAAGAACATAAAAACACTAATTCCCAAGGATATTTGCACACCTTTGTTCACTGCAGTACTATATACAATAGCCAACATATAAAGACAAACCGAATGTCTAATGATTGATGAGCGAATGAAGAAGATATGGCATGTTTATACACAATAGAACACTACTCAGCTCTAGAAAAATGAAATGTTGTCATGTGCAATCACATGGATGGAATTGGAGGGGATAATGAGAGGAGAAAAGGAATAACGAGAAAGACCAAAAATGGTGATCTGACACAGACATGGCATATAAAGAAACAAAGCAAAGGGACAGACAAAAACACCTTGGATTCAGCTGCTAAACTGAGGCTGCAGTGCTCAGAGGGGAAGGAACAGGGGGTCCCGTAGACAGAGTGAAGGGATTGCGGCCTTTTGCTGGCAGGCATGGCAAAACAACCTGCTTTTGAAAAAGTGTGGAAAAGCCTTTTTGAAACGCACCACGTTACACCCCAATACTACCTTAATAAGTTAATAAAAATAACAGTAACAGGCCCATAGTGATAGAAGAGCAGGTAGGGCACTTTCCTTGCACATGGTCAACCCGGGTTCAATCCCCGGCACCCCATATGGTCCCCCAATCCCACCAGGAATAATTCCTGGGTACAGAGCTAGCAGTCACCCCTAAGAACCACTGGCTGTGGCCAAAAAAGAATCCAAAATAAGTTATAATTATAAATTACTCAACTATCAATTCTCCATGTGGAGGGTTCTGAGGTAAATGAGTAAGGTCCTAAAAGAGGAACGAGGCAACGTGATATGGCTGAGGAAGTCCCGTGTGGAAAGACAAGAGGTGGCAGTGAAGAGATCTATCCCGCCCTCCCTCTCACCACTGCCAGGTCTTCAGTCAAGAGCCACACCCCAGCCAGCAGCAGGGGACCAGAGGCAGATGGGAACTAAGAAAGGTGACAGGAAGAGAAATTATAGAGGAAAGAAGTATTTATTTACACTTAGATGTCCAGGTGCATGGCTACTGTTACTCAAGGGCTGATTGAACAAGTCCAGACTCAGACGTGAGGACACAACACAATGGAGTACTACAGAGCTGGGAGGAAAGATGGAATTGTGCCGGTAGCTGCAACATGACCGGGACTGAAGGGCATCATGTCAAGTGAAGTAAGTCAGAGGGAGAAGGGCGAATACTGGATGATCTCATTCATCTGGGGAATACAGTAACAAACATTGACAAATCTCTGGCCTTGAATTACAAAACTGATTTTGTTGTAGGTGCAGAGGGTGGGTGGGGGTGCACTGAAAATAGGGCTAGAGATGACATAGACATTTTGGTGGCAGTGCAGTAACTTTGTACAGCAATGCCATAAACTTCAATACTATTGTTATCCATGTTACCTAATTTTTTTAATTATGTAAGCTTATGGTATGTGAAGTCCTTCCTGCCCTCCCGCCGCAATTATTTCTCACTGGTCTATTCAGCTTTGAACTTATTCCCCTCTAGTTCATCCGTTTATAAAACAGAATGATAAGAAACCTTAAAGAAAATTCACTGGTCATTAACATTATTATTTTAAATGAACTCCAATATGTGCATGATGAAATTCAAGTCTTCCACACTTATGTCTTGCTCTCTCCCATATTATATCATTCTGTGAAGAACCTACCATGTCTTAATGTACAAGCAATTTTCCCTAATTGACATGTATTTTAGTTTATCTATTCTTCAAGATCCACTCAAACCTTTCCAGAACCCTCTCTCCATTCTCAGTACACTCTTCCATAAAGAGAGCTGGGCGCTTTCTTCTGTTTGCCATTAGCCCTGACTATGCTTGCTTTTCAAACAACACACACTACAGATCAGTGTCGCTGGCATTCGACCCCCTTGAATGTACTGCATCATACTACAGCAGCGTCCTCACCCCACTTGAATGTACTGCATCACACCACAGCAGTGCCCTCACCTCACCATGTGCTCTCTCAGAACAGGAGTCCTCTTTCCTTACTGCTAGTGACAAGTGCAGCTGCTATACAGGACAAAAGCTGATTAAACAATGAATGAATGGATGAGTCAACTAGGGAGAAATGGGTACATGAGAGTATATACATGTTCTGTAGTAAGTGGATCTCCACATGTAAAGCTTGGCTTTCATTTTCTGAGCAACATAAAGCTCGTTCACAAGCAAATTTCCATTACAGTCTAGTATCGCTTAGTGATGTTTCATTCTACAACAGAGAGCACACACCCTCACTTCTTAAATTACCGCTGACCACCAGTTCCATGACTGAAGGTGGGGGTGTTTTCAAATCATTTTCTCTGTGACTTATTATCAGTAAATTCTGGATTGTTATGTCAATTTTATATACCAGGGTCTGCGTAAAAGTTTCTCAGGCAAAAAGAAACCATAGTGGAAAACATTTAAGAAGTCCTGGAATATATAATGATGGTCCCTAAAGGCTGTCTCTATAGAAGAGGGGTGTGGTGGGCTGTATAATACAGGTTTGTGTAGTTATACTCTAGGATGTTTGCACAGCAATAAAATCTCCTGACACATTTCTCAAAAAGCATCTCCATCTTTAAGTAATGAATGACTGCTTAACAGCTGACAATACCAACTTGTCTAATAATCAACTCAAAAAAAAGTGATTTTTCCCCAAAGCAAGAATGGGAAAACGGCCATGTCTAAAAGCCTAAAAAGATGCTAGATATATGTTATGCTATATATATCATAAAAATTATATTAGATATATAGACGAATTAAGGGAATTTCTTAAGAATAATTTTAAATATCTAATTCTTCCCTTATTGGCTAACTTTAAAACTCAAACACCCCAGAGCTCAACAGATAATACAAGGATTAAGACACGTGTGTTTTAAGTACCCAACACAGGTTAGATTTCCCAGCATCACATGACCCAAGCATGAGTCGGCATATCCCTGGGGGTCCCTAAGCACTGTGGGTTAGGGCCCAAGAAGAGCCCCTGGGAGACTGGCAGCTCCAAAAGCAGCAGACTAACTCTGAAGCACTGAAAGAGGGAAATTCCAAGCTCAAAAGAAAGCTTACTGAAGTTCAGAACTTATCTGAAACTTAAGTGGAAGCCAGAGACAGAGATAACCGAGGAGAGTGACTTGTTCATGGAGCCATCCCCCCAGCTGACAGAAAGTCACTGGGAGGGGCATCTAGGCACTGCTTGAGAGGCTCAGGAAAAATAAACTTGGACCCTTCACACAGCTTAGAAGTAGTGTGCAAATTATTTTGTCCTTTATAGTGACAGTGTAAAGTTCAAATTGAGAAGTTCAGGAACCTGCCACATGGAACGTTCTAAGCAAGTATCTGTTCAATGAATAGGTAAGCGAGTGGACTTTAAAATAAGCTGAAGCTTAGACTGCTAAAAACCCTGAATAAGCATGAGGATTTATGAGCGGCTCAGTTTTGTTCCTCAGACCTGCTGGACAAATAAAACTCAAATGTGTTTAGGTAAAGCAATGAAGAAGTGGGGGACAGCAATCTGTGACAGGAAACTAGAATTCGAAATGTCAAATAATAAAAACCTTAAGCTCTGGAAATTTGAGTCAAATTTGCCTGTATAAAGTAACAGAATAGGGGCTGGAGCAATAGCACAGCGGGTAGGGCATTTGCCTTACACAGTGGCTGACCTGAGTTCAATTCCCAGCATCCCATATGGTCCCTTAAGCACCACCACGAATAATTCCTGAGTGCATGAGCCAGGAGAAACCCCTGTGCATCACCAGGTGTGACCCCAAAAGCAAAATAAATAAATAAATAAAGTAGCAGTGCAAATTATTTGTAGTTATTAGTAGAAGGAAAACATAAACAATTGAAATGCACAGTTAATGCATATATTTCATTTTTGGCTGTGATTCTGCAAACATGGATTGTAGGGTTTTTGGGGGGGGGGTTTTGGGGGTTTTTTTGTTTGCTTTTTTGGGGTCACACATGGCGATGCACAGGGATTTCTCCTGGCTCATGCACTCAGGAATTACTCGTGCTCAAGGGACTATATAGGATGCTGGGAATCAAACCCAGGTCGGCCTTGTGCAAGGCAAATGGCCTACCTGCTACCTGCTATGCTATCGCTCCAGTCCCGGACTGTAGATTTTACTGTGAATTCAGGTTAGATCCGGGTCAATGGGTGGACAAAGCAGTTGTTCCAGGACCCCTGGCAGTGATTCAGCCAGGTAACACCTGATCAAATACAGCAGTGACCAATCCCCCTCTACCACCCAAGCTAACATCAGAGGAGAGTGTCCGCCTTTCCCACCTCAACTCAATGTGGCAGCCAGACTGTTCACATCTTCCATCCTGAACCATCCACAACAGTACTGTGGATGAGACTCCTGGCCTTTTTGAGATTCCTGCTAGGTTTCAGGCACTGCACTAAGCATCATGCATGCACTGCTTCAACTACTGACACTGCAAGATTCTGTCCCACGGGCTCAGTTCTAGAACAGCACCAAGCATGCCTGGTCAAGAATTCCAACAGCCATAACAATGAGACTAGAACAAGGATCTTCTATCACCAACTAATTTTTTTTTAACTCTCACTTTTAAATAACATGGGCCAGGTATTGTGTCCAGCACTTTTATATTGATTGTACACAATCAATCCTCACCACAACTCCCAGGGGCACTTTTTATAAATTCATTTTTGGAGCTATACCTTGTAGGTAAATGATCTACTCAAAAATAATACATGGTGACAAGAAAACCAGGGAGGAAGCATAACTTGGGAGTTAGAATTTTCGGGACTGAAATAGTACAACTCGTATCAACAGGTCTATCTCCAGCATCCCATATGGTCCCCCAAGCACCTCCAGGAGCGATTCTTGAGTATATAGCAAAGAGCATCGCCAGAAGTGGCCCCAAAACAAACAAACCCAAAAATTTAAAAAAGGAGTTAGAATTTTTTTTTGCTTTTTTTTTGGGGGGTCACACCCAGCCGATGCTCAGAGGATACTCCTAGTTCTGCACTCAGGAATCACTTCTGGCAGTGCTTGGGGGACCATATGAGATGCTGGGAATTGAACCCGGGTCGGCCACGTGCAAGGCAAACAAATGCCCTACCTGCTGTGCTATTGCTCCAGCCCAGGAGTTAGAATTTTTATCCAGTATACCTCACTCTCTAAAGGGGTTACCTTCAAGAATAATTTCTTTCAAATTTCTTAACCTAAATATGTATTTTTACAACTTCAAATTTCACTTTTCACTCACCTCTTTTCCTGTGTTGGTGTGCCTACAGGCAGAAGACTGAAGCATTTGCCAGCAGTGTATTTCATGTAGAAAAAAAAAAAAACTTAAATGGAACTTACTATGTGCCTATCACTGTTAAAACTACTTTATGTAATTAGTTCATTTAAGTCTCAAGAAAATGTAGTGGCAAATGTGCCATTTTATCATCAACATTTCTAACCCACAAAGAGGACAAGTCACTTGTCCGAAATCACACAGCTAATAACTGTCAAAGTCTGAATTCAGGTCCAGATAATTGGCTCCAAAAGTCTGTGCTTTTAACCACTGTATGTCATCGAGCCTGCTTTCTCTCTTTACCTCATTGGATCCAAAACTCATTAGGAAACTCTGTCAAATATCTGAGTCAACTCCCAGGATATCTACAGAGTAATAGGCCCTTGACACTCAAAAAGCATCTTCTCCTAACCTGTTTTGTAAACATTCAAATTCACAAATATCTCTGTAGTGTATTATTTCTGATACAACATATGATCAAATATAACTTTCTGAGCTTCTCAATTCTCAAGGAAAAGAAGGCAGTCGAGAAGATACTGCTGTAAAGGGGGTGGAACCATCTTCATGGCTGACTCTGGGTTCTCCACTGACACAGAGGCTCACCACATGCGCCCCAACAAAGTACCAACGGCTGGGAGGCTAACCCAACAGTGCTGCCAGAAAATAGCTGAAATTACAATGGAAAGATTCACACATATCTAGGGTCAACTGCATCAAGACTGAGAAGGACACATCACTCACCAAATGGCAGAAAAACATCCTTTATCTCATAAAATTTATGAGCATGATTCACTATTACATGAACAATGAAGACACTTGTCTAGTCTTTTACCTTACAAAAATGGCTCTTTCCAGCTTGCTCTTCAAGCCTGTGTTCTCGCCCTCGAACACATTCTCTCTCTTTCTCTCTCTCTCTCTCTCTCTCTCTCTCTCTCTCTCTCTCTCTCTCTCTCGTTTGTCTCTATGTTTCTCGGTTTACTTATTTCCACTCTAGAAGCCTGCATTCTCTCTTAAACATGGACTTCTCTCTTTCTCTCCCCCCACATCGTTTCAAATAAGGTTCAACAAAAACTATCTTGTTTCACACACACACACACACACACACACACACACAATGGCTCTTTCCACAATGCTATTCAAATTTTATCCTTCATTTTCCCCAAGGAATCTCTCATTTTATACTTACGACCAAATTTTCCAGAACTGTACTCATCTACTCATTCCTCTTGACCCATTTCTTGAATCTACTGCGACTCTTGCTTGCTATGCACTAATGTTAAATCCATGGAAGGAAGTTCACAAACGTTCAAAGTAAACCATATTTGAATACTATATTATATATTAGAAGATGTACCCTCATGTGTTAGAGTGCATATGCTATGAGTATGTTGCTATGAGAAAATGGGAGAGATTTCAGGAATGTTAATGGAGCAGGGGCAGGAGCAGGGGAGGAGGCTTAGACACCAAGAGAAGGTCTCAGAGAGTCCCAGTTGCGCAAAGACCTGAGAGAGGTCAGGAGGTGAGGAACTGGATAAGCAGAGGTAAACACAAAAAGCCTGAAGCAGGAGAAAGTCTGATAGATTCCTGGATGATGAAGGAAGCCATTGGCTTGAGCAGACTGAACAGAGAGAGAAGATAAGGTCACTGAGATAAAAATAAGGTAAGGGAGTCTGAATGGCCTCAACTAGAAACCACCAGACAGCAGGAGCAGCAGCGATACTTCCTCAACGTACAATCTTCTTTCCTTTAAAATCTTTGTCATACACACACACACATCTCTCCATCAAGATCCTCCCTGGGGCCTCCTTCCACTCAGATGTTCTGGTCGCCACAAGTAGACTACACTAGAGGTGTGATTCCAGAGAAGACACAGGAGCCGGGCCAGTACCTGCGCCAGGCCTGTGTCTGCAGATCCAAGAGTGGCCTGGCACGCATGGGGAGATTTATCCGAGTGTTCAGTGCTGCACGCTGACTTCAGACCTGGGAAAGGACTAAGACATGGGCTCAGATACAGGGCTAATCGGCATTAACATCTTCATATGATCTCTATTAACTGCTGCCAAATTAGCCTTGAAGTTCATGACTCAGGTAGTTTCCACCTAAAGCTTTGCCTTCCTAAATGTGCCTCGGGGAGGGCAAGACTTAGTGCCAAATAGATTACTAATGTGTAGGTACCAGGAAAAGTACATGGAATCGACTTGTAGGTGGCTTAACGTTCATGATTCAAATTCACACTTTAGGGGCCAGAGAGGGAACTCGCTAAGTGGGAACATATGCTTGGCGGGAAGGAGGTGGGTTCTGTCCCTAGAACTGCACAACGGCCCCCCAAATACCTCCAGGAGTGATCTGAGCGCTGCAGGATTATAAAACAACATACACCTGCTTTTTGTTTTTTATATGTTTAGTTTTGGGGTCCCACCAGGTGGTGCTCAGAAGCTACTCCCAGAGCTGTGCTCTGGGGATCCAAGCTGAGTCTCCCACACGCCGGGCTTCAACCCTCTGAATCCTTTCCCCAGACCCTGAAACATATGCTTTAAACAACAAAGAAACACGTGTTAGTTATTTTTTTTCAGTTGTGAGTTTTCTGATTAATTGTACGAGAATGTAAGGATACAGAAAGACCACAAATTCCATAGTACTATGCGTGCGTGTGCAGGAAGAGGAATTCTTGTCATCCCTTGCCTAAGGGTTTGGTTCTAGCATCTTCACTATTGCAGACTGGGCTACCCAGCAGAATCCTGCTAATCACAAACTTAAAAACACCCTCTTTCAGACTGGAGTGATAGTACAGCAGGTAGGGCATTTGCCCTGCACACAGCAGACCCCGGTTCAATTCCCAGTCTCCCATATGGTCCCCAAGGACCGCCAGGAGTAATTCCTGAGTGTGTGAGCCAGGAGTAACCCCTGCACATCGCCGGGTGTGACCCAAAAAGCAAAAAAACAAAACAACAACAACAAAAAAAAAAAACACCCTCTTTCAGAAAGGGATAATACAGAATGATCTCTCTCATATTTGGACTCAGAGACACACAGCAATGAAGCAACAAAGGACCAAACACAACAGAATGGGAGAACTAATCCACAAAACTAAGCTGGCAGGGGTGGAGGGATTGAAAAGGAGGGACACTGTGGGATGAAGGTAGGTATAGTAGTGATGGTTGGGATGCTGGAATTATGTACAAGAGAACCCGTTATTTACAGTATTGTAAACCACAGAATCTCAATCAAGTTAAAAAATTGGAAAAAAAAACCTCCATCTTTAACTTGGAAGCTAAAAAGAGACTTACAAGACATAACAAAAATATGCAAAGTGCAAGATGAGATCCTGCTTTGAAAAGAATCAGTTGCTTTTTGACAACTGATTTGATCACAGAAGCATGAAAATTAATTGGGTATTTATTAGATGAGAGAAAGAAATGATTGTTAATTTTATTAAGCATGCTAATAGCATTGGGGTCATACTTTTAAATTGTCATTTCTTATAAAAATATACCATTATTATTAGTGATGCAATATGTAATGTAAGATTTGCTTGAGAACACATCTTCTGAAGCTCCACAGGATATGAACCTCAGAGGTGTCTCCAGTGATTTTAGTACATTGGCAAAGAAAATAAAAACCAACTATTAGGGCAACATTTTTAAGCTAGGAAGTTTTTGCTTGTCAATAGAAATTCAAGTGACAAACTAAAATGATGCTATACTGAATAGAAGCAATATCTGCACATAGTAATCAATACAAAGCACTCATAATGCTCAACACCAACAACAGAAAACAACAACAAAAAAACTACCCCATGAAAAAGTGAGGAGAGGAGATGCACATATACTTTCTCAAGAAGACATATAGACAGTCAGGCCAGCAGGCACATAAAGAAATGTTTGTCTTCATTTATCAGGGAAATGCAAATAAAAATGCCAACGAGACAGAAGCTGGCAGGGAACTTGCCTTACACACAGATGACCTGGGTTCGATCCCCAGGACCTGATGTGGTTCCCTGAGTCCACCAGGAGGGATCCCTGAGTGTAGAGACAGGAGAATGCCCTGGGCATACGTAGGTGTACCCAAAAATAAAACAAAATATCAATGGGATAGTATCTCACAGCAGTGAGAAAGGCATCAATCAAAAAGACTGGAAAATAACCAGTTTGGCAGAGATGTGAAAAAAGGAACCTTCACTCACTGTTGGTAGAAACATTAACTGTTTTAGCCTCTATGGAAAAGAGTATGGGGACTTCTCAAAAAAAGCTTAGAAAAGGGTTTCCATAGCACTGTAGCGCTGTCCTCCCGTTGTTCATTGATTTGCTCGAGCAGGCACCAGTAACATCTCCATTGTGACACTTGTTGTTACTGTGTTTGACATATCAAATACTCCACAGGGAACTTGCCAGGCTCTGCCGTGCAGGTGGGATACTCTCGGTAGCTTGCCGGGCTCTCCAAGAGGAACAGAGGAATTGAACCTGGGTTGGCCGCATGCATGGCGAACACCCTACCCACTGTGCAATCGCTCCAGCCACTACCCATAATTACTTGTCTTGAAATCTATGCAAAACATACAAAAACATGGACTCAAAAAGATGTATGTACATCTATGTTCATGGCAGCACTAAGCACAATGGCCAGAAAACAACCCAAATGTGTAACAATGATTGAAGAGATAAAGTAGTTGTGGCATACATGCAATTGGAATATTCCACAGCTACAAGGGAAAGATGAGATTGAGCTGGAGAAATAGTATAGGGGTAAACATACATGTTCTGCACACAGCCAGTCCTTGTTTGGTCTCCAGCAGCACACATGGTTCCCTGAGACATATTGTAAACAAGATCTCGAGGTCACACAGGCACTAAGTGACAGTGAAGTGATAGGGTACCAACTAGTAGTATTAAAATTGCTAATAATAATAGTGGGCACAGCAGGTACAGCAATTGCCTTGCACACAGCTGACCTGGGTTCAATCCCTGGCAACCCATATGATCCCCTGAGCACTTCCAGGAGTAATTCCTGAGTGCAGAGCTAGAAGTAACTTCTTCTTTACTTTCTTTTTTCTTTTTTTTTATAACTGAGCCTCTCTCTATACAAGTATCATTAGTTTTATTTATTTTTTTTAATGGATCACCATCAGGTACAGTTACAGACTTACAAATTTTTGTGCTTACGTTTCAATCATACAATGATCGAGTACCCATTCCTCCACCAGTGCCCATTCACCACCACCAATACTCCCAGTATCTCTCCCAACACCCCCATTCCATTCCCCCCCTCCCCACCTCTGTGGCAGGTACATTCCATTTTACTCTCTCTTTCTCTAGGAGTAACTTCTGAGCATAGCCAGGTGTGGCCTGAAACTCAAAAATAATAAGAAGAATGATATAATAATAATGGCCTAAAATTATTGTTTTGGCTACATGATGAGGAAGATAGACTTGAGAACTTGGGTGAACGCATATGGAACACTAAGAATCATTCTAATTGGAGGCAGGGGAACCTCCCAACCAGTACTCAGAAGGTCTCAAAGCCTGCACTTACTAGAGTCTGATAGTGGGGGGCTACTTGGGCCCTACAATACTGGGCCTAGGAGTTGCCTAGGCACATTGGTGGTGCCTGAGGCCTCCAGAGTCACAAACAGCAATGTTCGAAAACCTGTATGGCTGACCCACAATAATCAGGGTTCTAGAGCTGAATATTGCTGAATCCAAACTGGCGCGCAACGTCCAAGGTCTACACTATAAGCCCTATACTATGTGCCTGGTCCCATCAATGTAATATTGTTTCCTATGGAGGAATATATTTTGAGCTTCAAATAATCATATACAGGGATGGCATATCAAATGTAATTGTAGTAAGTACCACATATCTGATTAGAAAGATCACCAAACATAACTAAAACTAGAAGAAGACAAATACCGAATGTGTTCTTTATAACACATAAAATTAACTGCAATTGGTTGAAACAAACCAACTCCAAGAAGAAATAACACACACATAGTCTAACTTTTCACAAGTTTTTCTCCTTATCTCAAAAATTAATTATCTAGAAAAAACATAAGTCAGACAATTTTTAAAAATCTGTTCAGTGTCATAACATAACAATCCTTTTCAGAAGTTTAAGACTTATTGTGAACTATTACCAACTTGAATCTACTTACTTCACAAGTCACTAGTTAAAAAGGAAGAACTGTATCTTCACTTAAATATCTGGAAAAAATTCCTTTTGCCAAGAAGAGTCATAGAAGAAGTGAAGATTACTTTCTCGCCCATCTCCATCTGTTTTAACTTTCACAGTAACTCTTAGCTTACAGCCACACTGACAAGAAAAAGTGAAAATCGGTGCATGTCAAACTGTCACTATCATGTTCCCGACTCGACAGAGACCTCCAAGTTTGTTCCGTAAATCTTCCTACCTGTGCGCACAATTCCGTAAATCCAACAGCCAGCTCCAGGAAAAGTCAGCTAAGTTCAACTGATGCCCTTATTATACCAAATAAAGCTAATGAGTAGCTGGGAGCTGTCTGTTTCAGTTAAACACACAGAAGTATTTTTCTGTTATGTCCACAGAATAATTACAATGGATTTTAAAAGGCAAGCATATAATAAGCACCTGCAGGAAAAAAAACTACTCAGTAAGTTATATTAATAGTACTCTGTTGGTAAAAATTCATTTATAGCTTCACTATGCATTTTGTCATTAGCATTGATGACCCATTCATTAGTAGAAATGCTTTCTGTTGTTCATTCTCAGTAAGAATTGGTCCACTTAAAAAAACTATGGTGTATAGGCAAATCTAAACTGGCAGTTCTTGTTCACTTTTGATTCTCCAACCTGGTGCCATGTCCAACATTTCTCTTTTAAAAAATTAATAAAGATGGGCCAAAGAAAGTATACAAGTTCAGGTGCTTGCTTTATAAGTGGCTGACCCCAGTTTGATTCCCAGCTCTGCATATGGTCCCCCCAGCACCCTAAAAACAGAGCCAGGAATAAGTCTTTAGCACTGCTGAATGTGGCCGAAAAAGCAATAATAATGATGATGATGATTAATACTAATAAAGAATTTTTCTAAAATAAAGACAAACTATCTAGCCTCAATTTCCTCATCTGATAAAAGATCTTAGTAATACCTATAGCTGTTCAATGATGAAGAAGTATAAGATAATAGGAACAAAATCCAGAGTGGAAGGCATTAGACCTAAAGCAACAAGAAGTACACACACCTCTCATTATTCTCCAACAGGGTCCCTAGCTTTCCTAGACACACAAGAGTTCACGAAGGTCACAATGCTAGCAAGTGGCAGAAATGAAATTCAAGTCCAGCTCTGTTTTGTTCCAGTGTTCTTCTGACGTGTACCTTCTCTGCATGCAGCAAGAGGAATCATCAAGTAGCTCTTTCAAAGCCTTTTCCAAGCGCTGTGACCCAAAGTCGGGTCAAGGAAAAAAGATGGGAGAAATTTTCCTCTTGTAAAATTTTATGTAAAGTCCCAGGGCCTCAAGGAGAGAAATCATCAAGCATGACCCTTTTGATATACTAGAGGTCAAATTTCTTCACTTGTTGATAATACTCAGAGGACTGGCTGGGAATGTGACTGAGGACTGGAAAGAAGCCAGGAGTATTTTTGAAGAGTGGATACCCTCTGAAACATAGACCTGCTTGTGTAATTTTTGTGGTAGGAAAAATACTTAAAAATTACCCAAGTGCTGATTTGCTTTTAATCAGAATAAGAGAAAAACAAAAAATATTTAAAAAGGACAATGAGACAGAAATTTTAAAAAATAAAATGTATTCCCAAAGTCTTCAACAAACTTTTTTTTTTTTTTTGGTTTTTTGGGTCATAGCCGGCGATGCACAGAGGTTACTCCTGGCTCTGCACTCAGAAATTACTCCTGGAGATGCTCGGGGGACCATATGGGATGCTGGGAATCAAGCCCGAGTCGGCCACATGCAAGCAAATGCACTACCCACTGTGCTATCGCTCCAGCCCCAACAAACATATTTTTTAGGCAAGAGTTAGTTTTCCGTAATTAAGTTCCCTGTGTAGAAAAACAACTGATTCTATAGTATACTAAATGAATGATCAATAACTATATTTATTTGTACGCGCACCCACTATTTCGCTGTTCTTGGAGACAGTTCACTGGTAATCTTCACAATAAGCACTGAGTTCCTACTCATACCCCACACCCTCAAGATGGGCCCAGAACCTAATGGGCAGAATAAAGACCCATACAAAAGACCCAGAGAGAAAATACTGGAGGCAAAGTGCCCATCCTACACGTGGCCTTCCTGGTTCACGTTCAAGCCCTGGCACTGCATGAGTTCCCCCCAGCAGATGTCACTCCTGACTTCAGATCCAGGAACTGTCCCCAAGTATTGTCAGGTATAATCCCAAAACCAAAAAAAAATAAAATAAAATAAAATAAAATAAAGAAACAAATCCACCCACAGACCTGTCTGACTCAATCAGCGCTCTCCGTTTGGGCTGTGAAAGTTCTCCGCACATGACCCACGTGATATGCCTCTCTCCAGAATAATCCGGGAAAGGTTTAAGACAGGCGGAGAGTCACGGAAGATCAGTGGAAGCACATCATCTTTCCTTGGGGGCCAAATGAATGAAGCCCAAAATAGGAACACTGGGAGCAGTGTGTATTGATTATTTTAAATGGGTGCTATTATGACAGCAAGGTATTCTGAAAGCATCACCATCTGCACCTTGGACAGGATCAGAATACAAAGTTCTTAATAAACCAAAAAAAGCA